>CM076572.1:739178969-739774327 GCA_034641835.2 Pinus albicaulis
CCCACTCCACACATTTAAGCTCAATCATACATCAAACTGAAACTTATAACTTCATCAATAGATAGCAGTAAACCAACAGAACAGATCAGACATCTCATACCACAAACTTCAGCAAACCCAAGATTTTCATACGCGCTTTCCTTTTACTGATCCTACATATATACGCATCTTTGACCATACAAACCCGCGTATAACTCTGCACATACTTCAGAAAACCCTAACTGGACATACGCGCTTTTCCTTCATCAGATCCGCGTATACACGCGCTTTTACCGAAACGAACCAGCATATACTTCTTCAGACATTTCAGCGCAATTTTTTCAGAACAGATGCATAGCTCAGATATTACCCTTTACTTCAGAAACATGTTCGCCTCATCTCAGATCAGAACATTCCATAAACGGATCTAGAAGATACAAATATATTTCAGATCTAGATTCACTTCTTCATCATTTTCTTCATAGGTGCATCACAGATTCAGATCATCAAACTGTTACCCTTTCCATACAGATATACTTCATAATGAAGTACTCATTCAAACCCAGACTCATGCACACCCTTTTCACAATGATTTTATTCTCCTTATATAGGTTTACCCTTTTTCAATACCATGAGCCAAAACCACATTATTTCCAATGGTATTCCTAGACGGGATCAAATAGATAATCCAGTGCTCAATACAATGGGTCAATACCATGGTAAAGCCCCTTGGTATCATACTTTTAGAGCGCAACATGGCATATGCGACTTTTAGCGTTTGTTTTCGCGTGTATACACAACTTAGCCTCATAAAAGCTGCGTATATGCTAACCCTGAATGTATACGCGGGTTCCCTTCACAAAAGTAGAGTATATACGCAGGTTGCCTTCACAAAAGTAGCGTATACATTGTGACATATTATATTTATCATTTTTCTGGCACTTACTGGAATTATTTTCTTTGCCACATTTGAACTGATCTGAAGATACATCATTCTTACATCTTTAGCACATAGATTGCTTATCATAGGCAACTCATCGAGTAGATTTCCATCAAGGACAACTTCATCAAGTAGGTTGCCATCATCTTCATCAAGTGGGTTGCCATCAAGGACAACACTTCTGCATCATATTTCCAACATGAAGCAACTATAATTGTATTTCAATGCACATAAAGATCAATTATAGAAGAATATGTTATTTTCTTATCTATAACTAGAAGTTCATGCACAACACATGGTGGGAAAGTTATCGGGAGACACTTAGACTTGGGAGTGGTCCATCAATAACTAAAATTGAGGTTTTCAAAGAAAAAATATGAGCTACCATTTTAATACTAAGTGTGAATATGACCAATGGATTAATTATCATTACTGCTAGAAGAAGTAAGACAAAAGTGTACAACATCACACTACTAAGTTCAAAATATAAGTCACTCAATTAGGAATATTTTACAATAAAGTGTTTATATTCACCAACTATTTGGGTGATCCATACAATGTTATAAGGAGGTAAATGATTCTCTTAAAGATTTACTCCATTAAATGAAACCTATGTCTGTGAAAGGTATCTAGGTATAGCCAAGAAGAAACTCAAAGCATTTAAAGTAGAGAGACTAATAAATCTCTTCCAAGGAGAAAAATATGAAGTGGAAATGGTAAGGAAAGAAGATGAACTCCATTATGCATCAATGCAAGGGTAAAGTAACCACTATGACCATTGTAACATGGATGGCCATACCAAAGATAAATACTTGAAGTTGCATCATGAGATTAATCCAAAAAATTATAAAGGAGTAGTTGAAGAAGGATATCATGTTAGGCATGGATTTGGGGAATCAAATACAAAGAAACTTGGATGTACATGAAAATATAGCTCATTATGTACTGGAGAAGTAGGTTGATATCAAAGCATTCCACTCTAAAAAATAAAAGGGCATAAAAAAATATTACATAGGAATATATGAGTTGAAAATAAAAAATTGGATGCTCTCTATCACTTTACTTCACAAGCAAACCTTATAAAAATAATTGGGAAGCTTATAATGGAAATGCATGCACATTCTTCCCGATTATCATTGGGACGAGAAGATAAATATGTATAATTATGAGCTACAAAGTAGTAGAATATCATATTTTCCATTATTTAAAATTACATTCATGAAATGGTGGTAGATGTAGTGCCACTTGTGTGGGTGTATGTTTCAAAAACCAATATCATCTCGGTAAGAATGGTAAACCATTCACCATCAACAAGAAAAAGGGGGATATTGTATTTGAACTTTCTTCAGAAAGATACCTTATAAAATATATATGGAAAACATATTATTTCCCATTACCATTTGGATAAGAAAATAACTATGTATAGCTATGAGTTATTGGGTAGTGGAAGGTCATATTTATATCAATACAAATTATATTCATCAAGTGGTGGTAAATGTGGTGCCACTTGTAGTGTGGGTGTATATTTCAAAAAAAATATCGCCTTTTTAAGATGTCAAACCTTTCATATGCACAAAATTATAAAACCAATATTTATTTAATAAGTGTCGGCCATGACAAGAAATTAATTAAATCTAGAAAATTTGTAATTTTATTTTGAGATAGAATCAATACGGAGATATGTTAATAGAAGTGGAAGCATCTCTAGAGGGATTTACAAAAACATAGAAATGCTAGTTGGAGAAAATTTTGTAAGCTTGTAGAGAAGTGTTCCAAGAGAATAAAGGGATAACATCTAAGAGAGAAGTGGAGCATGAAATATAATTGTTTCCTGACTCTCCATTTCCAAACATAATACTATGTACAAAATCCATATTGGAATATTAAGAGAAAAAGCCATTGAAAAATTATTGGCGAAGGTAGTAATTAGCCAAAGTACATCTACTTGTGGGTAACCCATATTCATAATACCCAAGAAATATAGAACTTGTAGGATGCATATTAACTACAAATACCTTAACAATATTACCCTCAAGAACTAGTAGTTGTTTCCTAATATCAATGAGTTATTGGGCTAGCAAGTGTTGATTTTCTTAGTGCAATAGATATTAGCACATTATTTCTGAAATTCTGATAATTACTTTTGATGTAGATATTATTTTAAATTATTCTAATATATCATTTAAAAATTATGCTTTATAAATTAAACCATAAATAACAATAGAACATTATATATCACAATTCACAAAATAAGGCGAGATTTACCCTAGGAAAACCCACAAAGGGGAAAAATCGAATAACCTTTTCAATAGTGAAATTATTATTTTCAACGAGAGACACACCTATCCCTATGGGAAAACCTGGTCTTCCCCTCCTAGTCAATCTTCCAAATATGATATAGAAATTTTCTCTACCTGTCCTGACCTAGAATTTTGGCCTTGGCCCTCCTGCAATTGTGAGTCACCCTAAAAATTTTGGCTCGTGTAGTTGACCAGAATTTTAGCTCCCTACAACAAAATGTCTAGAAAAACTATGAACCAAAGATATGAGATTCTATCCATACGTGCGATTTTCAAGAGAGATAATAGAGATTCAATTCATCTTTCTATTCATCCTATTAATCCTTCTTATCCTTTGCTTTATTTCCTTGAACTTGTCTTGTGTGAGAGAATGTGAATGCCCAAGTGGAGGAGGTAAAAATACCATTATATATTAGTTTGTCTTGGTTGAATGGGCATGAATTTAGCCATAAATTATTGGACTTCGAGGGAGGCCGACTTGAAAAATTTTGCAGCAAAAAATTCCATTTCAAAAATTCAAATTTTATTCTTTAAAAGGCCGCAATAGGACTTTGACTCTAATGAATTTTATTTTGACTCTAGCAATTAAAATATGCTTTACGATGATAAATAAAAATATGTCAAGTGAAAAAATATACATTATGAAGACCAACCATAGTTACAAATTCAACACTCCCTCTTAAATAGGGAGGTATTAATAATCACTATCATAGATGTTCTCAAGTTGACAAATTTATTTAAGTAAAAAGTTATACATCATCACCAGCATCATCATCTATCATCAACATATATTAGTGGCCTTATCCAGTGTGGTACAAAATCCATGGAAATGTCATTAGCATATGAGGACTCACTCCTCCATAGTGATCCGTCTTCAAATCTCATGGCCTCTCCCTAGGAAAAATATGTTGAGACCCTAACTAGCAAGCACTCACTCGCACTTCCTGGTAAGCACTCTGGGACAATACCTCACTCAACCCCTTTTTGGTTGGTGATAGAGTCTAGATGTTAAAAGGAACTCACTCCACCCTACTTGGTGTGTGATCAGGGTCCATGATATCACTACACACTTCCATAGTGTGTGATTGGATACAAATGTTGAAGGACCTCGCTACACCCATTCTGGTGTGTGAATAGGGTCTAGGATCTCACTCCACCCTTCCTAGAATGTGATTAAGGTCCAAATACTGACATACCTCACTACACCCTTTCCTGGTGTGTGATTGGGTCTCCTCTGACAGGAACTCACTAAATCTTCCTGTTTGAGTAGTCTAGGCCTCTAAGACCCATTCTCCATACTAAGAGAATGTCCATCCCTATTGCATACATATCAATACTCCCTCTCAATAATAGGGGAAATTTCCATGAGCCCCAACTTGTCTCTGAAGTACACAATAATTTCCTTGGACAAAGGATTTGTTATAACATCAACTAATTGCTCATTGGTGGAGATGTAATCGAGCCTTGTTTCTATCCTCTGCACCATGTGGTAGATGTAGTGGTACTTGATCTCAATATGCTTCGACCTATCAGGGACATGGGATTATTTGAAAGCTTCACACAAATTTAATTATCATAGTGTATCACTGTCAATTCCAATTCTTGGTCAAATAATATGGAAAACAATTTTTGAAACTATATTGATTCTATACATGCTTCATTTTTTATAATATATTATGTTTTTATTATGCCAAGTGTGAATGATCTCTGCTTTCTACTCATCCATGATATGATAGTGGAGCCCAAGTTGAAGCATACTCCTGAAATTATCTTTCTGTCATCAACACTTCCTGAGTGAAATCAATACCCATATATCCATAAATTTATACATCCTTGTTTGTAACATATCTTAGACCAAAGTTCACAGTACCATGCAGATCTCTTAGAATGTGCTTTGCTACAATCCAATGCTCATGTCTTAGTTCAACCGGGAATCGACTCAAAGAGTTCACAACAAATCATATGTCTGGTATGATGTTAAACAAATACATAAATGAACAAATAAACCACTGATACATAAATGGATATACGAAAATGGATTCAAAGTATCTCAAATTCTTCAAGTTATTCACCATGGATTTCGATCCCATCATACCAAAATTATAAAGGATCTCAATCAAATACCTTCCTTGACAATGGAAGACTTCGCCAAGTTTTTGCCATACTTCCAGTTCTAATTAATAGTGAATCAATCCAAGATCCTTCATATCGAACTTAGAAGCCAACTGCCTCTTGCATTGAATGATAATAGGCTTGACACTTGTTAGAAAAAAATCATCAACATATAACAATAATATCACAAGTAGATTATTTACAACCTTAAATAAAAGGTTTGGATCAACATTTCTCCTGGAAAATCCCAGTCTCATCAAATACCTATCCATACATACATACCAAGCTCTAGGAGCTTGCTTGATTCCATATAAGGCCTTCTTCAACCTGTAAACATGATATTCCTTTCCATATACCTCAAAGCTTTGAGTTTTATCTATGTACACCTATTCCTCAATCAAACCATTGAGGAAAGAAATATTCACATCCATCTGGTGCAATTTCCATCCCAACGAAGTGACAAGACAAATGATGGATCCAGTGGAGGTGTACCTGAAAACTGGAGCAAAGGTCTCATCATAGTCTTCTCCCTCTTTTTGGGAGAACCCTCTAGCCATGAACCGTGCCTTGTATTTACCAATACTCCCATGTGCAACATTCTTGATCTTGTATATCGATTTGGAAGTCACCACTGACTTCCCTTCAGGCCTTGGCACAATATCCTATACATCATTATTCATAACATATTAGTAATCTTCATTCAT
The DNA here is from genome assembly GCA_034641835.2 of Pinus albicaulis. Taxonomy (NCBI): domain Eukaryota; kingdom Viridiplantae; phylum Streptophyta; class Pinopsida; order Pinales; family Pinaceae; genus Pinus; species Pinus albicaulis. Next base: position 739,185,005 of record CM076572.1, read on the forward strand.
TGTTTCCTTCCACACTTACTAGATAAATTCTTCTTCAAAAGTGTAAGGATCTGCAATAATAAGATTTGTCATGGGAGCTTGATAGCTAGAAAACCTCTTGGGTTTGTTAACTTCTTTGGATGTGACATTAGGAGTTGCATGTACTTCTTCCTCTTCCAATATAGATCTAAGCCATGCTAGTATCTTCTTGATATTTGGGAAAAAAATTGATTTTACTAGATCATAAGGCCCTTTTGGCCTTTCGGGACATTCTATATAACTTTAATTCTCTTCCTTTGAATCCTCGTACTTCACTTCATCGAAGGAATCCATGGAGGCTTCCTAATACTTTCAATATGATAATTTTTAATCGAAGGTGACATCCTGAATGACCTCAATATTCCATTGATATTGAATGTATATTCTATATGCCTTTGATGATTCGCTATAATAAAAAAATATGCTTTTCTTTCCTAAAGGATCAAGCTTGTTCCTCTTATCCTTAAGAACATGGATGTATATAGGACAACCAAATATTATCATATTTCCAAACTTTGGCTTCCTTATAGAGAATTATTTACTAGGAGTCATACCTTCCAAAAATTTATGAGGGATTTTATTTTGAATGTACACAGTTTTCCATGATGCCTCACCCCATAAGAACAATGACAAGTCCACATGCATCATGGCATTGACACATTATTCAGTGGGTCTATTCTTTCGTTCTACCACACCAATTTTTTTTGGATTATAAGGGACAATAATATTCCTCTTAATTCTTGCTTTATTACAGAAAGAAACAAGCTCCTTTGATGTGTATTCTCTTCCATTTCCAGATCTCAAGATCTTGATCTTTCTAGCTATCAAATTTTCCACTTTAGATTTGAATTCCCGAAACTTGTCTAAGAATTCATCCTTAGTATTTGAGAGATAAAACACATCTTATGGAAAAATCATCAATAAATTGTACATAGTACAATGAACCATCACATGATTTCACAAGAATCATACCACACACATAAGAATGGATCAAATCCAAAGTTTCCTAGGATCTATTATCACTATTTGGAAATGGTTTCTTAATGTTCTTTCCAAGAGCATATCATTACATACACCATCACTATTTATCTTCAATTCAGGAACACCTGAAACTATTTGACTCTATTCAAGCAATGCTCTATAATGAAGATTCCCATACCATCTATGCCATAGTTCACTTGGATTGATATCATCATATACTAGTGCTTGAGTTGGTTGTGTCACAAGTCTTTATAGTCTTCCATCACAAATCCCAATAACCCTAGCATCATCTATACTAGAGCCCTTGGACCAAACAAGTTCTTTGCCATCCAAAAAATCTACTCTATATCTTTATCTTCCAAACAAGAAATAGAGATAAGATTATTTTTCAAACCTAGTACGTAAAGAACATTTATAATATGCTTATTGTTACTAGATTCCAACTCTATGGATGCTTTTAAAATTCCTTTGTCCGCATAGCTATGATTGTCTCTAAGCTCAAACCTTTGGGACAACTTTTTTTTCGTCATGATAAAAATATTTCTACGCTCTCCAATCATGTGTATTGATGGTTTACTATCTACTAGCCACATGCCATCATCATATGCAATGGAACATGTTAGAGAAAAAAAAGTAAGAGAAATGCATGTCACCCTTGTGCTTCTTTAGGTTATCATATTCAACATCTGTTGCAGAAGCATGTTTTTTCCCCTTTCTCTTCTTGTTATTAAGCATATTAGGAAAATATCTCTTGAAGTGTCCAAATTTCTGATATCCATAACATCATATTTTGATAAATCCTTCTTCCTTTGGGAGGAAAAGGATCCCCTTTCTGACTTCTCGTGTTGAGGACCAAAGTTTTTCTTTCCCTTTTTCTTGAAACGAGTTGAAAAATATTGAACGTCCTCTTCCTGGTGATCTCTTGTCATCAACCTTGATTCTTCTTGAGCACAAAAGTCCATAAATTTTCAAATGAAGGGGTTTCCTTCTAGCTACTTATACTTGCTACAAAAATATCCCATGATCTAGGAAGACCATTTAGTGTTGTGGTCACAAGTTCTTGATCAAGAATGAATTCTCGAATTGCTTGAATTTGATATATTATTTGGGAAACTCCCACAAAGTATGAATTCATGGTGTCATCATGATTCATTCTTGTATTTCGAAGCTCATTCTTCAAACTAATGGTTTGAATAACATCCTTGATAGTGTAGATATTTGTTAGGGCATCATACATCTTCTTTGAAGTATCATTTTTTTCAATGTAAAAAAATAATATGATCTCTAATGGAGCGCACTATAAGAATCATAACAATGATTCCATTCTCCTTAAAATTTTCTTTCCCTGTCGCATCATCTGGTTCAAAAACATTCTTGTCACAATGTGCAAAACTTTGTTCTTGGCAAGAATACGATCTATTCTAAGTTTCAAAGCTCTGAAGTTTGATGCTCCCACTAATTTTTTTTCATATTTCATAGAGTAATACATATATTCTAATCTACAAGGAATTCAATAAAATTCTATCTAGGTTTTTTGCAAGGGTGATCTCAATGTTCCTTCATTCCATCACCAAATCTCTTTTAACATGTTGATTTTCTTAGTGCAATAGAGATTAGAACAATATTTCTGAAATTATGATAATTACTTTTGGTGTATATATTCTTTTAGATTATTCCAATATATAGTTCAACAATTATAATTTAGAAATTCAACCATAAAGAACAATAGAAGAGTAGGGATCACAATGCACAAAAGATGATATGATTTACCCTAAGAAAACCAATAAACTTTTCAGTAGATAAATTATTCTTGATCAATGAGAGATACACCAAGACCTATGGTCAAATTTGGTCTTTCCCTCTAAGTCAAGCCTCCCAATCTGATCCAGAGATTCGTTCTGCCTCTCATCATCTAGATTTTAGACCCTCCTGCAATTTCCATTCACCCCAAAAATTTCATCCCCTACAGTTTCCCATAAGGCCCCCTACAACATAATGCCAAAAAAAATGTGAACCAAAGAGATAAGCATCTATCCATAACAACCCCGATTAAAAATCCATGTAATAAAGTTAATAAAGGAAAAAATAAGACCAAGGTCATGGGACACATATTCCAAGATGAATGTTGGGCAAAAACATAGTGATGAGGCTCACTGGTGATTAATTAATGGCTATGGAAATTGGCAAAGGAATTGGCAAAGGATTTGGAAAGGAAACATTACATTTATTGGCATTTGTTTATAGAAATAATGGAAAATGGTAGAAAAGGAAGGTGAAAGGTCACATAATTGCATGTGAGGAAAATTTAAGGAAAAATAGAGGAAAATGAAGAAAATAGAGGCCTCAATAATAAAAAGGTTTCTGAGGATCAATTCACAACCTATTGTCAGTTTTATCTTGGAGCTCTCTTCTATTCTCTCTCACACACACTCTTGCACACTTAGAGAAATCCTAGAGCATTCTCGAAACACATTGGACAACGGGATCAATAGTTACAACTAGATTTATTTTAAGGTACCGAGTTGCATGTATGATTTACTTTATAGTTTTTGCATGCGTGATGTATGCATGTGGTTATTTGGTTATGATATGTCATTGACATGGAGGATTTCCTGGATTGACAGTGGTTTTTCCTGGCCTTGCCATTTCCTGGATAACCATGGTGTCATGGGTTTTCCCATTTGTTCTTCTAATTGGTGCTCATGTTCCTTATGGTTGTGGGTTGAGTTATTAGTTCCCAGAGCCTTGGCTGGACAAATGCTCTAGAATCCCTGGAACAACTTGGGTTGAGTTACTAGTCCTGGAAGCCTTGGTTGGACAAATGCTTTGGAGCCCTTAGTGGGTTGAGTTACTAGTTCTGGAGCCATGGTTTGATAAGAAAACTATAGCCCTGTGAAAACTGTGGGTTGAGTTACTAGTCATGGATTCGGGTTGGAATGAACGCTCTAGATCCCTTGACAGCTTGGGTAGAGACTAATATGTTGATGTTAGTGATGACTAATCGTGAGGTGGAATCACTGGTTGAGGGTCAAGGTGGTTTTTCCTATGGAATCCCTAGTTTGGTATTTCTTGGTTTATTCCATGAGATCCCACATTCATGCTTGAAATATGGCACAGGGTTGATTGGCTTAAAGAGAGATTTGGTTTAGCCCAATCTATTGTCAGGTGGTATGTGGAAGTCCCTGACTTGGTTGGATTTTTCTTATGTTAATAAGAGCTATTTCCTCTTGTGTTTTATGAGTAAATGTACTTGTTATTATGTGGATTTTATGGTTGTTATATCATTTTTATTATTCTGTTTATAAGCATGGTTTCATGACATATTCTAGTTATGTATATTATCATGTTTTGATTGGTGATTGAATGAATGATATAATAGATGTTATGGTAGCTATTATGAGAGGGCATTAGATACTTCTTGATAATTCTATGGTGATCTTATTTAATTTTTAAACATATATGTATTTATAACCTACATGTACTATGCACAAAAAGTGTTTGTATAAATGAGTAATTGGGACCTCTAACTTCATGGGGTCGTAACTTTGGAATATGATATTTGTTCGATTATCATAATAATTGGTTTCGAAGATAATACTTTTAGATTCTCTCTCCTTTCCTTGAAATTTTCATTTAGGTCCTCAAAGTAGCCTCAGAAGTTTAGAACCCGAAAACAAAAACTAGAAAGTTGTATTAAATTTAAGGAAATGAAATTAAAATGAAATAGTGTTGGGTCAAATTAGGATGATAAAATTGTGATCATGTGTCATTGGGTGTTTTCAGTCACTTCTAGACATGTGGACCCATTTTCCATAAGTGCATCTTGGAAATCAGGTCTCACATAGTAACTCTCATCTCATGTTTACCCTGGAAAGCTTGTGGATTTGGGTAAATGTGGGAGGGGTGGTTACACTATCCACACATGCGAGTTGCAAGAGAGATAAGAGAGAGTCAATTCATTGTTTTATTCATCATATTTGGGTTTCTTATCCTTTGCTTGCATGCCCATAACTTGTCTTTTGTGAGAGAATGTGAATTTCCAAGTGAAGGAGGTTGAACTGCCTTTATGTAATAGCTTGTATTGGAAAAATGAGTGTGTCTTTAGCCAGGGTTGACTTGACTTGGAGGGAGGTCGAATTGGGAATATTTGGAGCCAAAAATTAAATTTCAAAAATTCAAATTTTCTTATTTAAAAATTCACAATGATACTTTGACTCAAAATAAATTTTCTTTTCTATAACATTTAAAATATGTTTTACAATGATAAATAAAAATACATCAAGTGACCAAATATACATTATGAATATTTTCCATAGTTACAAATTCAACACTCCTCTTAACTAGGGAGGTATTCATAATCATTGTCATAGATGTTCTCAAGTTGAAAATTTTCTCTAAAGAAAAGGTTATACATAATCACCAAAATCATCATCTATCATCAACATCTACTAGTGGTCATATTGAGGGCAAACCCAAACCCATGGAAATGTCATCGGCATATCAGGACTCACTCCTCCAAAGTGAGTTGTCCTAAAATATAATTGCCTATCCCTAGGCCAAAAATGCTGATACCATCAACTAGTAAGCACTTGTTCACCATTCTTGGTGATCACTCTGGGCCAACACCTTACTCAACCACTACCTGCTAGGTGATTGGGTCTAGATATTGAAAGGAACTTACTCTACCCTACCTAGCATGTGATCATGGTCCAAGATCCAACTACACCCTTCCTTGGTGTGTAATTGGATCTAGATGCTGAAGGACCTAAATCCACACTTCCTGGAGTGTGATCATGGTCTAGGAACTCACTCCACCCTTCTTGGTGTGTGATCAGGGTCCAAATATTGGCAGTCCTCACTACACCATATTATGGTGTGTAATCGAGACTCCTCCGAGAGGAAGTCACTCAATCCTACTTATTGAGCACTCTAGGAGTATCAGACCCATTATTTCTACTAGGATAATTCCCATCTATGCTACAGACATATCAACACTCCCTCTCAATGAGAGAGGTAATCTCCACGAGCCCTAACTTCTCTGTGAAGTGCACGAAATTTTCCCTAGACAACGGCTTTATCAGAACATTATTTGATTGCTCATCGATGGAGATATAATTGAGCCTTATCGCTCTCCTCTGCAACATATCACGAATGTAGTGGTACTTAGTCTCAATATGCCTCTCTAATTTGGAATTTTGGCCCTCCCAAATGCCACAATTCGACCCCTTTGAATTTATATAATTTGAACCTATTGGAAATCCAGTTCAATTGCAACTGGAAATTAATTTTGCCCCTTTTAATAAACAATTCAACCTCTTCTTGGAAATAAAACTTGGCCTCCCTGGATCAATAATTCATCCTCCCTTTGTGACTAGAAATTTGGCCTCCCTAATGAAACAATTTGTCCTCCTCTTGTAACTAGTAAATAAACCTCCTCTTAAAATTGGAAATTCAACCTCCTCCTAAATTGATAAATAAACCTCCTTGAAAAAACAATTTAGCATTTGTAGATGTTTAATCTCCTGATTAGCTAGGGATGTTGAACAATCAAAGAAACCAATCACTACCATCTAGGGTGTCTATTTCAACAAAAAAATTGGGAATATTCAAGGGTTTCTCTCTCACACGGTAGCTACTTGAGCTCCTTTTCAATTCACAAATAAAATCTCAAATACCCATTTTCTTCATGTCTCCTCTTCATTTATAACTTTTCCTCCTCCAAAATACCATGGGTCACTTATTTTTCTAAAGTGACATTACCACCTTTTATTTAATTATTAAGATAATATCTACTAATTAACCTGTTGACCCAATTTTTTCTTGTTGATAACCTATAAGGATCATGTTAGGCTTATGAGCCTTAGTATTGCAACAAGAATGTTGCAACTCCCAAGGCTAGCAACTTTAATTATCAACCCGGGGTTCGTACAAACTTAAGAGTTGTCGCCACTATATGTGAAACATACAATGTGTCCTTATTTAGTTGATCTGATGTAATGGTGTGAATTACATGAAATCAAATCTTAAAATAATTACAGAAATGGAAATGTTACTTTGAAAGGAAAGTAATCAACAATTTGTGATTGAAACCCTAAGAGCATGAATTCAAATAAATAGGCCTAATATACTTTGTAAAAATGCATGCCCTAAGTGATGTTTTGATTCAGACTTATGCAGGAACGCAATAAAATACATAAATATACATAAACGCAAAGATGTAGTAGAAATAAGAATTCATTTCATTAACATCACATAATTGAAATATTCTTATAGACAGAATGGGAGTAAATTAGCTTGGGCGCTGGTAGCTTATATCTAAGAAGAGATGTGGCAGCTACAGGCCTATGAACTATGTTAAAATGAGGCTTGAAGGCCTATTTATTATTAAGAAACAATGGAAAACCTTAAACATCTAAAAACCTAACCCTAGGAGATGAAACACCAAACTATGGGCCCCGTTGGGGTAAATTGGTACATCAATTTCCCGAGGTCGTAACTTTGGCATACGATCTTCGTTTGATGCACATGTTACCTCGTTAGAAATATCTATCCGAGGAATACAACCACTCACAACAAATTTTGAGTCAAATATTCACATAAACTGGATTTTCAGAAAACATGTCGTTTATGGCCTCAAAATGACTTCGGAAGTTCATGAACTGAAAAATTGCTAAAAATAGTAAATTGTGCTACAATTAAGGAAGCTAAAAAACTGAAAGAAACAATGGTGGTGGTCCAAGTGGAATAGGTAGGTGGCCACCCATATCCACCTAGATCATCCCTCCCCCCTTAGGAAGCAATGGTCCCCATTGCTTTGATTTCCTCCATGAGATGAGGAAATTTTTGTTGAACTTGGTCCATGGTGAGCCACTTGCCCTGGTGAAGGAGTTGGCCTACTTTGACAACTTTGTTAGTATGAATCTTGATTCGAAGCATATGAAAAAAGACCACTTTAGCTGCGCATAAGAAACAACCCTAATAGCATAAATGACTGCTAATATCCTCAGATCTGCAGTTAGATGATCAAGAAAAATGCTGCAAAAATCTAGATCTATGCATTAGAAGACATTAAACAGTAGAAAAAACAAGATCTACTCCATAGATCCAATAGACAGGACTAGAATATATCCAATGAAATTTTTATTAATGGCACCTAGGAGGAAAACACAAGGAGGTGTTCCCTTTTCTCCTCAACGGGATGGGTTCTTGTAAGTCCTCAGCACTTCAGATTTATAATTCCTCTCTCTTGATGGTGTAGAAAACCCAAACAAGACCAGACCAAGAGTTGAGATCCAGAGTGATCTTTAGGCAAAAAAGGGTGACAAATGAATGGGAAAACCCTTCTATTTATAACAAAATATTGAGTTAGTCTAGATATTGGTGCATAATTAAAATATTATTAACCAAATCAAGATCCAACTTTTATGGAATATTTTATTATATTTGTTGGAGGGAAAAGGAATTTGACTTGGGTCAAATCCCTTTATTTGTAAATAATAAATAAATAAATGATATATTTATTATTTTAAGGATGTGGTTAAGTAATAATCAAATAATGATTTATTTAATTATTTTAAGGATATGGTTGAGTAATAATCAAATAAATAATGATTTATTTAATTATTTAAGGGAGATTTAGTCATATTTAACAAAGAATATTATTTAAGTAATGTTTAAATAATTATTCTTAGAAAATAATAAGATAAATAATGATTTATCTAATTAATTTCCTTGTTTTGGGTTAAATATAACCAGGAATATTAATTAAATTGTTGTTTAACTGATTATTCCTTGAGGAAAATCAAACAGATATGAATTTATTTAATGTTTTCCCCTGGGGTTTCCTGTTTAGACCATAAAAAACTTAATAGAGGTGGTTTACTAAGTTATTTTTCATAGTGAATGCGATTTTACTTGGGGTAAAATTGGTCTTACTTGGTGTACTTGGGTCCATCTAATAACAATGGATTAGATGACCAAAAAATGGTGTAACAGATTGCCCCCCAGCATGCGAGCATTGGGAGCTAATTGTATGACTGAAGTACGTTGTAAGAACTCAATCACTAGACGTCAAAGGGGAAGTCAAAGAGAGAGGAGTGTAAGGTAGACCAAAGTGCTGAAAGAAATAGACCCTGAGGAGGTGACTTGTAGGTGCGACAAGTCTCTTTGATAAGTGAGTACCTGCTATAGGCGGCGGGGGAGGCATACGTATGCTCGTCGAGGCAATAGTACAAACAATAAGGCATACGAAAAAACATGAGACGACATAATGCTGGCATAAACATGAGCCCAAAAAACAACACAATAATGAATCCCACATACATATTGTGCCTGGGATAATAGCCAGGACTTGTACAATGATATATGAGTACATGAGATATAAATGCAACCTAGATGCCCCTGAAAACAGGAAAGGGGTCTAAAAATTTGACTGATACATGCAAACAAAAAGGCGCTGCAAGCGGCTGAGGCCGACATCATCAAATGTATGGAGCTACATCGAAGGCTGTAATGAAGAGGTCATCCGAATGTGTGGGGAGCTACCTGTAGGGCCACCCTCTCATGAGGGCTGAGACATCTCACACACACCTGGGAATCATTGATGTCAACTGATGTATCACTGGACCATCGAGTATACGGATCTCGATCATGCTGAAAGGAGCTGGAGCTGAGAAACAATCAAGTCAAAGGGAAATGAGGAGTCCCTTTGCTTGATTCGAGGCACCGAACAAGAGTGGAAGCTGGAACTAAGGTACACCGCCCTCTAGACTTGTCTTCTGGAATGAATGAGCTGATGTCGACAGAAGGAGGTCCACCATAGGTGAGGCAGTAATGGATCCTCAACTAAGGAATGAGAGAAAATAGTAGAGTGACTGACATAACGACACCAATGATGATGATGAAATGGGGGGGACTGAGTAGCGAATGGACGACTTCCCTTATTAGAGCATAAATGGCATGGATGACCTAGCAGTGACTGACACAATATCATGAGGGATAGGGGATAGTGGGACTGAAGGCCATAGTGTGCGACAAGAGATAGGGACTGAGCAATGAAGGATGGAAGACTATAGCAGGATGCAAAGGGACTCGGGATAGACTCCATGAAAGAAATGATGACTCAACTTGGATGCTCTAAAAAAGGGTGACTCGATGGTGCTTCCATACAGGAAAAGGGTCCAATGGGGACCATAAGAGCATGAGCATAAGATGTTAACTCACGATGAAAGTTGACACGAGCGTGGACAAGTATGGAGGCAACATGGTGCCCTCGGTACGAGTGTTGCAAGTGAAGAAATTCGATTTTGAGGAAGGGTGAAGTGGCGCTTCTTGGAAAAAATGTGTCCTGGTGAAGTATCAAATCAAAAAATTCTAATAGTTAGCTATTTGAGGGCTTTCCAATGGTACATACGGTTCATCAAACTAAGCTACAGTTTGGCCGCAACAGGCAAAAGAAAAATAAGGGGTTTTCTTTTAATAAGGCGTTTTCCCACCCAATTCACTCATTTGCAGGTGGAGCTATGGTGAATGTAGTGAGGAGAGAAGGCCCTAAATCGTGTGGTGATTGTTGCAGAAAAACCGACCGTTGGAATTGAGAGCAATCAGTTGCAGGTAAGAGGCCTATTCCTACTCTTTCATTTCAGTGGATTGAAAGTTCAATTTAGGTACCCAGAGCTCATGAACAGGCCAGGTCACACTTTTTGGGGTTTTCTCGACGACCTGGGTAGTAGGTCCTGGGCAGAAAACTGGGACCTATCCTAGGAAATGACCTGAACAGTGCGACCTATCAGAGAAAGGGGTTTTCAGTGCTATTTTTGGCTGAGATCTTGGAATTTTGTGGTTGAGGGGCATAGGTTCCCCCAAGCATGTTGTGGGCATGCCAAGATGTATTTAGAAATCTAAACACATTTTAATGATGTGGTGTGTCATTTGTTTTTCAGTATGTTTATGCAGTTTGAGAAAGGAAATAGACGATTACCAATATCTTTTGGTATTTCATATATGAATCAAATGGACTTTAAGTTTTCGAGTTAGCGTACATGGTGTTACTATCCCAAAGAGAGGATTTTGAGATAATGAACTGATGTTCTCCCAGAAAACCCATAGGTTGGTCAACCACAATTTCTATGAGATTGAGTTGCTGATGTAATATGAAGGAATGATGAGGGGTATCATCCCTAGAGTGATCTGAAGTGATATGGGACTCTAGATATTCTTCTAAATGTGGAGTAATAATGGGACGAGAGTCGACATGACTAGATTCACTAGGAGAGTTGTGGAGAATTGCTTCTCCTAGTATCTCAAATATGGGTGCCCCCTTACCCAAATATTGGGTGTCAATGTAATGGCCACAAGGTGCATGTGGTTCGAATGCATGAGTTCGATGTAAGGGGGGAAAGATAAAGTCAGGGGTGGTGACTGCTTCCACAATGTCGTCATCGTAATAGAGGATGGGGTGACTGGTGAAAAAAATACCATATGACGTGGCGAAGCTACCTGAATCATCATCATGAGAAGAGAGGTTCACATGCGCATCGTCACAAGTGGAGACAGACGAATAATCAGATAAAGGATCTACCGAATTTGAGCCCAGGGTGATCGCTGAAGGGAGGTCAAGAAAAACATCAAGGGAAGTCTCCAAGGGGACTTCTACCAAGGGTCTCATGGATTATGATAGGTAGAAAATGGTGGGTGAAGGCTCTGTCATTGACATCAGGAGGGGGAATGTCAATGGGAGCATTCGTGTCCTCTATTTTTGCCGAAGCAAAACATGCAAATAAGGGAGAAGTGGACTTGTTGCGCTTGACCTTGAATTGGCGAACCGCTTCCAAAGCAGAGCGGTACTCTTCAAGGCGGGGACAGAGGTGAGTATAGTGGCCATGGAAATCACACAAAGCGCAAGGGTGATTTGTGTGCAAAGACTTGAGTTTCGAGACTGAATCCAATATATTGACATATACCTCTGGGATATCAGACTTTGGAAACATCTCATTGACCATGGACTTAAGGTGAGGAAACTTCAGACAAGTATGGGTGGCGTGGCCAGCAACATCACACAAAGCACACTAGATGGTACACTTTGGAGGCTGAAAAGGGGTAGGGTTTGTCGGGGCAGCCTTGTCCTTTGATGCCCCCTTGCGAGCTTTTCCCTTCTTATGCGAAGCGGTCGTAACGGGAGGTGGTTCCTATTGAGGTGAATGAGGCACTATTGTAGTGGGAGAAGTCATAGGGATTGGTTGGACCGGGGTCAAATTAAGATAAGGTTTGGGTTGACCAGGCAGGGTAGCGGCTGGAGGATTGAGGTACTAGACGGGAATCCCAAGGGTCAGGTTAGGAAGAGAGAGGGTGGCCATAACAGGTACTGTGTACCATCCTGGTGGGGGAGTTAGGAATGGTATCTAAACAGAGGGTAATGACCAGGTGGGACGGATCCAAGATGGTTATGGCCTGGAGGAACCATTCCAGGAGGGTATAAGGGGTCATGAGTACTAGCTAAAGGTGAAGGGATAGGAGAAGAAGGTTCAGAAGGTTGATCAGAGGACATCATGAGAATCTGGTAATCAGGGGAACCAGATGGAAGAGGTTGAGTGGCCACCTGACCTTCAGGTGTTTGGGTAGCCACAAATCCCTGATGTGCATCCACCTGTGCCTGAGGGGGTGGTGACTACTGTTGTGGGGGTTGAGAAGGTGAGGGAGGCAGAGGTGTTGATGCTGGAGGAGCTGGAGCACCAAGCTGTGGATACAGATAATAAGAGGGTTGGGTAATAGTGTGGTAAACAGGAGGTTGGGCCAAAAGAGGAGGCATGCCGTATCCTGGATACGTGCTACCAGGAGGGGAAAAAGTGCAGGAGGTGTTGGCCCCCTCCCTCAGGAAAACCATAACCCATGGGAGGTTGAGCGTATGGATGAGAGAGAGATCCAACGATATCGTCGGTGGCATGAGGTGCCCCTGGTGCGTTGGCACCACCGGGTCTAGGGAGATCAGGTAGAACAGTATAAACATAACCCGTTTGAGCATAGATCATGTCATATTTTAACGCCATTTGGAGGGCAGCTTCTTCGGTTTGAGGAAAATGCAATGCGACATATTTCCCGATAGGAGGCAAGAGAGATCTAAGGAACCAATCCATGTAGACATGGTATTCGAAGGTAGGGGATTGACATAGGCTCTTTCTTCTCCGCCATTCCTGGACATGATCAGATAGGTGGGTCGCAGATGATTGACGGAAAGAAGTCAAAAGTTTGATACCAATGTCATAACGAAGGGGAAGCTGGAAATAAGATAAAAAAGCCCGGGCAAGAGTCGCAAAGTTGGTATGAGAGGAAGTGGCTTGATCAACATACCACTTAGAAGCTTCACCTGTAAGCGTTCGTTGGAACAACCGAAGATGGAGAGAGTCATCGGTAATGGAGTTAGATGAACACCACATGTGGAAAGATCGAACATGATTTGAAGGATCTTCTCCAGCAAGGCCTTCAAACTTTGGGATGTCGGAAGGGAGCTTTGTCGGAATAGTAGGCCAACTAGTGTCATGGTGTATAGGGTCATTTATCAACTGGTCCAAGTCGGGGAGGCTGAGGCTTGCCATGAAGGGGAGAAAGGGCGCAACCGGGGTAGCGTCCGTAGTGGTCCCACTAGTGGTATTCCTAGCCTGAGGGTCGGGGTTGCCACCAGCATAAGGTCTTGCACCAGACTTGGTGAAGGTGTCAGGGGGAGAACCGAAGGCGGAATGAGAAGGAGAACCCAAAGGACCAGAAGAAGAGTCGGTGTGCGGACTCGGTGGAAGACTAACTCGAATCCTATGTGGAGGATTAAGTATTCCTACCGGAAACTGAGGATGAAGGCCAAAAAGTCTCTGGGATAAATTCCTTGGTGTCGCAATGGTAATGACACAAACAGGTCACAAAGGAAAAAGAGACCGACAAGGGTAGGGAGGTGTAGGATCAACTGATTACAATGTCGAAACAAGGGCAGAAAGGTGCAGGATAAATTGATTTCAATGTTTTAGAGTCTTTTCTTGGCGGTGTTAACCAAGTTCTTTTTTGCTTAGGGTGTGTGTGTAAAAGTGTGTAAATTTTAATTTTTAAACCCAAACATTTGTAGAGAAAAATAAAAAGTGTGTTGTATGGCTGTAAATAAACCTACAAATGACAATATATAGGCCTGCAAAAACAAAAAATAAACAGCTAATAATGCAATAATCTAAACCCAAGGAGGTGGGCTTATCAACAAATAGTCTATAGGTGAGTAAAAAACTAATAAAAAAACACTAAAAAAAACTAATAGATCTAAGGTCAAGAGGGACAAGGATCTAAAAACAAAATCTGCTGGAAAGTGGTGCAGAAAACAACAACAAATCAGAAGAAAAATTGTTGTAAAAACGGTGGCGAAAGGCCATCTCCTGAAGGGAAACATAGTGAACCCTAGGGGAAAACCAAAACAAAGCTAGATGAGGTGATTTGGATGGATAACAAGACGATATGAAGCGGATTTGAAGGTGAGGTATCATATCTGAAAAAATGGCTTAAGACTTTGAAATTTCAGACAACCTGCAACAACAAAAACTATTCCACAAAAAGTGGAGGGTACTGAAGCCCTAGGGGGCTAGGTTCCCACTTATTTGAGAGAAAAATAACAAGTACAAGTCCAAAACGGGCAGAGACGGAGGTCAGACAACCCTGAACAGAGGCTCAGACAAACCCAGAAAACTTTCAAAAAAATCCCTGCAAAAAGTCCAGGTCACAGTTTTTGACCTGTTTTCAGTAGAGGTCACATTTTTTGGGTTGTAATGTGCACCCTAAAGGTCCAGGTCGCAGGTTTTGGGCCAAAATGTGCGATTTTCACTTCTGGCACTCTCGGCGGCAGGTTTCAGAAAAATTTTCCGTCTCAGTTGTGGTTGATGTCTGTCACCTGCGCAATAGGTCCAAAAACACACGGAAGTCAGAATTTTTATTGTTTTAGGGTTTTATAGGTTAAAAACAACATCAAGAAGAGAAAAAAAAAGGGGCTAAAGAGAAATCCTAGGGTTTGACGCCACTGGATATGCAAGGATCAAAAAAATGACAGTGGTCATAATCATAAACTCGTGTGGAGTCGCCAGTTGTTAGTATGAATCTTGATTTGAAGCGTACGAAAAAGGACCACTTTAGCTACCCATAAAAAACAGCCCTAACAGCAGAAATGACTGCTAATATCTTCAAATATGCAGTTAGATGATCAAGACAAATGCTACAAAAATCTAGATCTATGCATTAGAAGACATTAAAAAGTGGAAAAAACAAGATTTACTTTATAGATCCAATAGACAAGACAAGAATATATCCAATGAAATTTTTATTAATGGAACCTGGGAGGAAAACACAAGAGGGTGTTCCCTTTTCTCCTCAATGGGATGGGTTCTTGTAAGTCCTCAACACTTCAGATTTAGAATTCCTATTTCTTGATGGTGTAGAAAACCCAGACAAAAATGGAAAATATGACTATGATGGTGGATAAATAACCAGACCAAGAGTTGAGATCCAGAGTGATCTTTAGGAAACAAAAGGTGACAAGTGAATGGGAAAACCCTTCTATTTATAACAAAAAGTTGAGTTAATCTAGATATTGGTGCATAATTAAAATATTATTAACCAAATCAAGATCCAACTTTTATGGAATATTTTATTATATTTGTTGGAGGGAAAATGAATTTGACTTGGGTCAAATCCCTTTATTTGTAAATCATAAATAAATAAATGATTTATTTATCATTTTAAGGATGTGGTTAAGTAATAATCAAATAATGATTTATTTAATTATTTTAAGGATATGGTTGAGTAATAATCAAATAAATAATGATTTGTTTAATTATTTAAGAGAGATTTAGTCATATTTAACAAAGAATATTATTTAAGTAATATTTAAATAATTATTCTTAGAAAATAATAAGATAAATAATGATTTATCTAATTAATTTCTTTGTTTTGGGTTAAATATAACCAGAAATATTAATTAAACTGTTGTTTAACTAATTATTCCTTGAGGAAAATCAAAAAAATATGAATTTATTTAATTTTTTCCCCTGGGGTTTCCTGTTTAGACCATAAACAACTTAATAGAGGTGGTTTACTAAGTTATTTTTCATAGTGAACGCGATTTTACTTGGGGTAAAATTGGTCTTACTTGGTGTACTTGGTTCCATCTAATAACAATGGATTAGATGACCAAAAATGGTGTAACAAATTTGATATAGCAGGATCCTCTACTGGTGGGTGTTCTTAATCTATGTGTCCATGATCCGATCAATTATGGCTTGTTCCATGCAGTCTGGGGTTAACTATTTTGGTGTGAATTGTTCTGCCATTGATCCAGGTGGATATTGGTGAGCTTGGTGTCCAACATTGACCAAGGGCTAGACCAAAATTTGTCTAGGAACCTGCTTCTCTGATCTAAGATGATAGATTGATAGGAATGATCCAGGTGGATATTGGTGGCCATCGACCTATTCCATTTAAACCCCCTCCATCAGTTCTTTCAGTTTTTCACTTTCAACACAACTTACTATTTTTAGCAGTTTTTCGGGTCCTGAACTTCCGGAGCCATTTTGAGGCCCTAATGATCCAAGTGGATATTGGTGGCCACCCACCTATTCCTTTTGAACCCCCACCATTAGTTATTTTCGTTTTTAAGTTTCATCACAACTTACTATTTTTAGCAGTTTTTCAGGTCCAGAACTTCTGGAGTCGTTTTGAGGCCCTAAACGACGTTTTTTGGGAAAATTTGGAGCAACATGGGTATATAGATTGATGTTTCTCACTCAAATTTGTAGTCCTCGGATAGATATTTCTAACAAGATATTGAGCGCGTCAAATAAAGATCATATCCCAAAGTTACATCCCTGGGAAGATTGATGTACCAATTTTCCCAAACGGGGCCCATAGTTTTTGCGCTTCATCTTGTAGGTTAGGTTTTTGGATGGTTAGGGTTTTCCATTGCTTCTCAACAATAAATAGGCCTTTGAGCCTCATTGTAACACAGTATAGAGGCTTTTAGCCGTCACATATCTTCTCAGAGATACGCTACTAGTGCTCTAGCTCGTTTTTTTCCATTATGTCTGTAAGTTCATTGTAATATAGTTCAGAGGCATGTAGTCGTCACATCTCTTCTTAGAGATACGCTATCAGTGCCCTAGCTCATTTATTTCCATTATTTTTGTAAGCTCATTGTAATACAGTTTAGACGCCTATATCCATCACATCTCTTCTCAGAGATACGCTACCAGTGCCCTAGCTCGTTTATTTCCATTATGTCCGTAAGCTCATTGTAACACAATTCAAAGGCCTGTAGCCCTCACATCTCTTCTCAGAGATGCGCTACCAGTGCCCTAGCTCATTTATTTCCATTATGTATGTAAGCTTATTGTAATACAGTTCATAGGCCTGTAGTCGTCACATCTCTTCTTAAAGATACACTCTAGTGCCCTAGCTCGTTTATTTCCATTATGTCTGTGAGCATATTTATGTTATTTGATATTAATAAAATGAAGTTTCATTTCTACTGCATCTCTGTGTTTATGTATATTTCTATATTTTATTGTGTTCCTACATAAATCTGGATCAGTGGTATCAGAGCGGTATGATCTTTCTCTATTTTTCTTTACATGTCCCCAACGCGGTTAAGGTATAAGGATTTAGGGCTCGATCTAGTTGAACTGTTGCAAGATTAGCCTCAGAAACCCCGACGACCCCCCATGGCGAAAGGAAAGAAAGACGAGGGAGCAAAATATCCTACCAAAATATTACTCAAGGAGGCCCTCGAGAAACAGAGGAACACGATGATGGATAACTTTGCCCAGATCTTTGAACGGCTGCCCACTGGCAGCACATCTACGTCCAGCATGTCTGCTTGCAGGTCCATGACATCTTCGACAAATCCAATACCCAATTCAATAGAATTTGCCTCATCTCATGGAGGAACTCAATGCAATGGGGACCATTGCTTCCTAAGGGGGGAGGAATGATCCAGGTGGATATTGGTGAGCTTGGTGTCTAGCATTGACCAAGGGATGGACCAAAATGTGCCGAGGAACCTGCTACCCCGATCTGAGATGATAGACTGATAGGAATGATCCAAGCAGATGTTGGTGGCCACCCATCTATTCCATATGAACCCCCACATCGGTTCTTTCAATTTTTTACTTTCAACACAACTTACTATTTTTAATAGGTTTTCGGGTCCTGAACTTCCGGAGCCGTTTTGAGGACCTAATGATCCAGGTGGATATTGGTGGCCACCCTCCTATTCCATTTGAACCCCCACCATCAGTTCTTTTTTTTTTTTAATTTTCAACACAGCTTACTATTTTTAGCAGTTTTTCGGGTCCAAAACTTTTAGAGCCATTTTGAGGCCCTAAACGATTTTATTTGGGAAATCTGGGAGCAACATGTGTTTATAGACCGATGTTAAAAATTGTATTCCTTAGATAGATATTTCTAATGAGGTACTGAGCGCATCAAATGGAGATCATGTGCCAAAGTTACGTCCTCGGGAAGATTGATGTACCAATTTACCCAAGCGGGGCCCATAGTTTTGGCGCTTCATCTCCTAGGGTTAGGTTTTTGGATGTTTAGGGTTTTCCATTGTTTCTAAACAATAAATAGGCCTTCGAGACTCATTGTAACATAGTTTAGAGCCCTGTAGCCATCACATCTCTTCTAAGAGATACGCTACCAGTGCCCTAGCTCATTTATTTCCATTATCTCTGTAAACATATTTATGTTATTTGATATTAATAAAATGAAGTTTCATTTCCACCGCATCTCTATGTTTATGTATATTTATGTATTTTATTTTGTTCTTGCATAAATATAGATAATCCATGTTGGATGTGTCTAGTAGAGGTAGAAAGTAGGGCTAAAGGCAATCCACATTGAAAACTGGGTGCAAACCAAGGAATGGTGGAACACTGAGTGTAATATCCCAAAATCGGGACAACTTAGCAAGCTTGCACTAAAAACGCATTTCCAGCAACATATGTAATAAAATAGTGAAATGGACTCTTGGATCCTATATATTAGTCAATATACAACCTAAATTCAAGAATAGAGCTGAAACAAATCAAACTAGGTGGCTTAAACAACCCTACCACACTAGTGTAGATAAAAATAACCAAAAACCCCAAACACTGCAACACAAGGATTTCTGCATAAAAGTGATTACGCATTCATAAGAGGGTTTTAAATCAAAAAATAGGAGAACAAGTAGATCTACTCATATATTGATCAAAAATTCTGAAGAGCAGAGATCTAGTCTACTTATACAAAATACAAGAGAACCTGGAAATGGTTTCTTGTCAAACACTCTGCATACAAATTGTGATATTCAGAAATTTACTGAATCACCACTGCAAAAATGAAGCACAGGAGTGTATAAGGCTTAAATATGTCTGATCTGATGTAGATCCCTCAGGGGCTTCCTCCCATTAAAGGTTGGAACTCTCAATCACAAGGAAACACTGCAACGGAGCCACTAGACCATCTGCTAAATGATGCCTCCAAAATAATGCATTCCCTAGCTGGAAAAATGCTGGGAATGTTGGGGAAATGTGTGGTCTGATACCAAAGATCTAAAATCAGCCTTGGAGCTCTCCAAAGAGGTCCCTCAAGTGAAGGAAACCTTCCTCCAATGAGAAACTAGCTCAGAGACCGGGATTCCAATCCCTTCCATTGCTGCACCCTGCAACACTGCATAATCTCCGAAAAAACCGCGCTGATGAAGTAGGCTGAAGCTTGGCTTGAAAACCTGATGTGGAATGATGAATAAAAACTCTCCCAAGAGGCTCCTCAAGGAAAGAGGTGGGATTCTTGCTCGAGAACACCCGGTGCTAAACAACACTGCTACCTTGCTAAATAGCAAGAGGAAGCAAAAGTCTGAGCAGACATGAATAATAATCTAAGACATGAAGAATAATTTTGCCATACTCTTCCTTATATAAAACATGAATTTTCTTTCCCTTGGCCCCACTCAATTAGATAATCTCTATCCAAATATACATCTCCCTCCAAAACTGTGTTATTCCTCCTTAGATTCCTCCTTTACAACTGCGTTGTTGACTTAGTCAAAGTGGACTGAATCAACTAGATTTTATCCCTGTTCACACATGGAGGTGTTTTATTAAGCTAGTAAGAGTGTCCCCTTTCACACTTGGAGTGTTTTTATCCCTCCTTAGGAGACTTACGGGTTTTTTCTACCCATTTATTCACCAGCTATAGCTGCTGCTAACTCTAATGTTCCATTTAGCTTTGAGGTTAAAATTTTGGAACATTACAGTCCTCCCCTCAAAAATATTTTCTTGTCCTCAAGAAAATGTATATGGAGAGAAAAATTTCTCCTCTCCCCCTCATGTGGCCTCCCATCAATAGCTTCCATCACTGCATCAAGAGAATCTGAAAATAAACTGTCATCCAATGTTCCCTCCCAAGTGTGCAAAACCCAAGGGTCTACATCAATCAAAGGTGGAAATTGTGAATGGAAACTTGTTTGCTATCTCATGGCCTCCACAAAGTAGGAGTGATGACCAACATGGTGAATTAGTGCCTCCCTCACCCATGCTATCATCCAAATGAAGTGAGTCACCCTCCAACATGGCAACTCATAAAGAATCTCCTCCACCTTTGGCTCATGAAATGTAGATGGGATGAATAAGTGAATATGATAGGAAAGAGGGCCTATCCCACACTGTCCTCCTTTCCACTTATGATAAGTGTAGAGGGCATGTTGATTTTGGGCCGCAACATGATTGCCCTCCAATGGAAAGAATGAGATTGAGTCTCCAAGGACTCTTCCTCCAAAATCATGAAACATGCCAACCCAAACCATTCCATTCAAGATGAATGGAAAATAATCACCATTTGGCATCCAAATCAGAAAAATGTTGAAATTTATGTGCAATTTTGGATGGTACCAAAGGTTCTCCAAGTGGATATTACACAGTCTTCCCAACTGCTATTTGAGAATGTCATGTGGCAAGTGGTTCTGCAACAAGTTACAAGCTGTATATGTTTTTTCTTCCAACATGGGGAAGTAAGCGTCAATGTCTATCAGCTGTACATAGATAAAATAACAATATACTTTCCCAAATTCATGTATATATGGGCTACTATCATCATAAACATTGGCCCTAAAGTGACCATGAAACCCAAAAATACTCTTGCTCTCTTGAGGAGCAATGCACTGTTCAAACATGGTGAGAAAGTACAAATACTCAATGGAGTAATCAACAAGTACAGAATTACATTTCCTACCATACATAGTGAGTTGGATGAAAGTGAGGTCCATTAATAAGTCCTCCCATGAGAAAATCCTCATAAAAATCTGCAAGAGGAAGGGATACATCCTCTCCTTGGAATGTTCCATCCATAAGAACATACTCCTATGTGACAGCGCTGTATGCCTTTGTAATAAGGCTCCACGACTCCTCTATTTGACATTCCATAGGCCAAAGTCATCCACCATCATGCTGCTATGTGAGAAGATATTCTTCCTACATGGAAGTCTCTCATGATCCTTCAATGCTGAAGGGTAGCCTCCTTGCACCATGAATGTGCCTTCCTTCTTTCCGGAAATATCATGAAAATTATGGGAATGATGCTGCCCATACTCTCCCAAGTGCAACCACAGCAACAAAAACTCTTGCTGCTACCTCATCTCTCCCTCATACAAGCCATGAAGTAAGATCATGATGGTCAACTTGTATGATGCTCCATACAAAAAAGTTTTCTGCTGCTCTATCATATGGGTGCCATGCCATCCAATTGGTTTTTCTCTCCATACAAAGCTTCCCTTGACCAACAACATATCAGCAATACATGGAAGCAAGGTACAATAAAAACAAGTTGCCAAGTGACAATCGGAGAGTGAATCATAGTTCCACTCATGGAACTAGCGCAGTACATTCTTTGCCTGCATCAAAATAAGAAATAACAAGTTCTTTACCAACCACTTGTTTGCTGCCACAGTCATCTCGTAAGATGAAAGCATGAAGTTACAATGTGGTGTCAATGGTGCACACCAAGAATCATGTGGCTTCCCCCACAAACCATCAAAACGATAGCCAAAGTCAATGCTACAAGTAGCTACAAGTACATCATCATACAATATGCAAGAAGATATAGTTCTTCTTGATGCATCATGATGCTCAAACAAAGGAAAGAAGTACAATACAAAATGTGGAATGATAGCTCCTCCATCATGTACTTGAGATCTTGAGCTGAAATGGCTCAACTGGAATCTTTCCCTCACCTCCAAAGAGTAGGGTAGTGGCTGTGACCTCCTCTTCATTATCACCCGGGCTATGCATCTCTCCATATGCTGATATATGTCATGCTGGATGCCCTCCCAAGTGAACTCCTCCATTAAATGGAAATATGCCTCAAAGAACATAGAAGAGAAGTCCTCATGTGCTGCATGTAGCAGTTTATCCTTGAGACTATAAGATCTAGTCAAGAAGATCCTACCATAGGAATAGATGACCACATCATCCACCATTTATCTATCATCTCCATCCGGGTCATAAAGAATCATGCATGCACCAAGATCCTTGGAGTACTCTACCAAGAACTGAGATCTCCAATAAGGATCAATCCTCCTAAGAGACAACGCTGGTGATCTGGCATGTGAAGCTCTCCTCATGTTGCTGCCTGCTACTTTGACATCCCCCATGCAAAATTATTTCTCCAAACTATTCACCTCTCCAAAGTCCAAGAGTGGTGAATCCAAAGACAATATGTCTTTCATCAACTCTAGATCAGGTGGCGTCCCAGGTGGAATGCCTCCATGAAGTGAGACATCAATGTCAAGAGTAGACTGCACATATGGTTGGGCAACCTTGCCCCTACAATTATAGCGCAAATCAGTCTGCCTCTTTCTTGCATTGGCTCTCTGAAATAGAGAAGGGTGTGTACCTCTCATCAAGTGATGCTGCTCTTCCTCCCTACCTCCTTCTTCTAGCTGCAATGCTGCACAATCATGTTGCTCACTGATTGTGCTTGGACCTCCATGTATGAGATCTTGGGGAACTTCTTGTAAGGATACAAGAATCCCTCCTGTTGGAGCATTTTCTCCTCCTCCCTCTACATGAGGTACTGTATGTGCTCTAGATGTGACAACGTTGTTGCCCCCATCTCCCTCAATGTGTATGGGTAACATCTCAATAGTTGGATCCTCCTGTGAAAAGGAGATCCCCATGCCCTCTTGTTCAAGAATATGAACTGGAGGTCTTGCTTCCAGCAATGTGTAGTCAACATGTCAGCTTATCCCATGGTTTTCTGAAGTGGGGTTTCCTCCATCACATGTAAGGGTTTTTTTTTCTCAAGTTTTCCTTGCTTATGTGTCTTAGGAAGTTTTTCACAAAACCTTCCCACGAATGTTTCTATCAATATTGCATAAGAGGAAGTGTTTGCATTATTTAAAGAACAAGATTCAAAAATCCACCATGCATGAGCATTACCTTTGAAATGCATCGCTGCAACCCTGATGGCTTCATCTTCGGAAATATGGTGCAGCTGCAAATAGGAGTCTAGCTCCTTCACCCAAGCTCCAGCTGAAAATGTAGGTGATCAGGAAAAAGTAGATAGAAGAAATCTACCTGCATCCTGTTGCTTGTTCTTCTCCACCTGGATGTTGAAAAACTCTTGGAAATTAGTATGATCTCTAAACCTCTCAGTTTGAGATTCATACTCCTGCAACAAATCACTAAGAGTTCTCCTCTTAGGCATTCTTCCTCCACCCATCAATCTCAAGATAGATCTGGGAACTTGACTGCACTGTGCATCATGGTGTGTAGATACATGCTCACACTCACCATGTGCAGATCTAGATTCAGCTCTAGATTCAACCTACTTTGGAGATCCCATCTCCAATCTCATTTCTTTAGCTCTTCTTGAAAGCTCTGCATAGATTTGTGAAGAAGATTTGTAAGCTTGTATTCCTTTCTTCCTTCACATACTGAAGGTTTCTGACTTTTTTCCATCTCTCCTTCCTCTGAAATGTAATGGCGGCCTGAGATCCACAAGCTGAGCCAAGATTGTTGCTCCGATACCACTGTAATATCCCAAAATCGGGACAGCTCAGCAAGCTTGCACTAAAAATGTATTTACAGCAAAATATGCAATAAAATAGTGAAATGGACTCTTGGATCCTATATATTAGTCAATATACAACCTAAATCCAATAATAGAGCTGAAACAAATCAAACTAGGTGGGTTAAACAACCCTCCCACACTAGTGTAGCTGAAAATAACCAAAAACCCCAAACACTGCAACACAAGGATTTATACATAAAAGTGACTGCGCAGTCATAAGAGGATTTTAACTTAGAAAATAGGAGAACAAGTATATCTAATCATATATTGATCAAAAATTCTGAAGAACAGATATCTAGTCTCCTTATACAAAATACAAGAGAACTCGGCAAGGGTTTCTTGTCAAACACTTTGCATACAAACTGTGATATTAAGAAATTTACTAAATCACAACTGCAACACTGAAGCACATAAGTGTAGAAGGCTGAAAGATGTCTGATCTTATTTATATCCCTCAAGGGCTTCCTCCCATGAAAGGTTGGACCTCTCAATCACAAGGAAACACTGCAACAGAGCCACTAGACCATCTGCTAAATGTTGCCTCCAAAATAACGCATTCCCTAGTTGGAACAGTGCTGGGAATTGGGGAAATGTGTGGTTTGATACCACAGATCTGAAGTCAGCCCTAGAGCTCTCCAAATAGGTCCCTCAAGTGAATGAAATCTTCTTCCAATGAGAAACTAGCTCAGAGACCGAGATTCCAATCCCTTCCACTGTTGCACCCTGCAACACTGCACAATCTCAGGCAAAACTGCATTGATAAAGTAGGTTGAAGCTTGGCCTAAAATCCTGATGTGGAATGATGAATACAAACTCTCCCAAGAGGCTCCTCAAGGAAATAGGTGGGATTCCCGCTCGGGAACACCCGGTGCTAAACAACACTGCTACCCTGCTAAACAGTAAGAGGAAGCAAAAGTCTAAGAAGACATGAATAATAATCTAATACATGAAGAATAATGCTGCCATCCTCTTCCTTATATAAAACATGAGTTTTCTTGCCCTTTTCCTCACTCAATTAGGTCATCTCTATCCAAAGATAAATCTCCCTCCAAAACTGCGTTATTCCTCCTTTACAACTACGTTGTTGCCTTAGTCAAAGTGGACTGAATCAACTAGATTTTATCCCTGGTCACACATGGAGGTGTTTTATTGAGCTTTTAAGAGTCTCCCCTTTCACACTTGGAGTGTTTTTATCCCTCCTTAGGAGACTTATGGGTTTTTCTACCCATTTATTCACCGGCTAGAGCTACTACTAACTCTAATGTTACATTTAGCTTTGAGGTTAAAATTTTGGAACATTACACTGAGCTCGAAGGCATTGCACCCTACATCCTTGGTGATGGTGTATGGCCCATATTGGAGCGAGCGAAGTTTGTGGTGGGGTCGAGTGAGGTGCTCCTTTTGAAAATGTAACCAGAGTTTGTCACCCACCTCGAAGTTGTGTGGCACATTATGTTAATCATGTTGCTTCTTGTACTCAGGATTGGATCTGTCCAATATGTCATGAAATTTTTGGTAGAAGTGATGAATTCCCTCAATGAAGTTGTTCTCCTTGTCAGCTTCAGAATGGACATGAGCTGAATCGGCCTGAGTAGCTGCAAATGACATGGCTATATCAATGGGACATAGTGGATGGAATCCCAAGCCCACCTGAAAAAGGCTATGGATGGTTGAGTTGTGGAGAGCCTAGTTATAGCTATGATGTACATAGGGGAGGCTCTCATCCCATGTGCATGGATGCTTTGAGTTGTACATGTGTAGAATGTGTACGATGATCATGTTGACGACCTCTATCTGGCCATCAGTTTGGGGATGGAAAGTTGTGGACTTGGTGAGCTTGGTGTCCAACATTGACCAGAGGCTGGACCAAAATGTACTGAGGAAATTTTTTTCCTAATCTGAGATGATATACTATGGGATCCAAAAGTGTACCCACACTTGTTCAAAGAAGATTTTAGTATTGGCTTATGTTGTGATATTATTCTTGCGGGCCACCATAACGGCCATCTTCGAGAATCTGTCGACGACCAAGAAAACACAGTCGTTTCTATGCTTAGTATAAGGAAGACCCAACATGTAATCCATGGGGATGGATTCCCAAGGTTGAATAAGGGTAGGTAGAAGAGTATAGAGGCCTTGCTTCTTAATGGTAGGTTTGGCAATGGCATAGTCAGTGCAGGATCTAAATGTACTTCCTGACATCTTGACGGAGGTTCGAACAATAGAAATACTTATGTAGTACTACCACTATTTTCTCGACACCAAAATTCCTAATGACCCGAATATAGTGTGCTTCCCAAATCATCTTGGCACACTCTCTTGAAGGAACACAAAGGTGTCCCAGGTGACATAGAAGTGCACCCTAAAGGTGAAAATTTGGAACTTGCTTACTCTCCAAGAGCACCTTGTATGTGTGGTTGAATTCTAGATCACTCTTGTAGAGAAGCGGCCAATCAGAAGTGTCGCGCCCACAAGAGTTTAACACAATGTTTAGCGCAACGATCGGTGGTCATTTGAGGCAGTCTGCAACATTATTGGTGTTGCGCCCCTTATTTTACTTGAAGTTCAAATGAAACTGTTGCAGATATGTGGACCACTTATGGTGAAACTTTCATTGTGTCTGTATGAACTGCAGGGGTCGGTGGTCTGTGTGGATGAACCTTTCCTTCCCAAAAATGTAATGCTTCCATTATCGGTAAGCCTACACAATGGAATACATCTCTTTTTCATAAGTGTGATACTTTCGAGCTATTTTAGGCAATGTCTCACTGTGATATGTCACTGGATGCCCTTGTTGAATAAGAACTACCCCAATAGTATAGTCGGAGGCATGGAAAATTTTGGGGGCTAATATTCACAAGTGGGCTAATTTTCCATGGTTTTTCCAAAAAAAAGATTCACCAATTTCCATTTTTTTATAAAAATGATTTGCCCAAATTTTACAATATAAAATTATTTTACGTTAAAAATCGCCAACATTATATAGACAATATATACAATATCATTATAAATTTGAATAATTTTACAAATACATCAATAAATTTTTTATAGTTTGCATATTAGGGACAAGTGAGATTCGCCAATTTTTAAACTTCGAGATAATTTTCCATCCTTAAAATTTTCTCTGGTCAGAGGTATCTGTCTCAATATCAAATGGTTGTTGCAAGTATGGTAATGTGAGAATTGGGGCAGAGCAGAGGCAATGTTTCAACTTTATGAATGCCTTCTATTGAAATTCAGACCAAAAGAATTTTGATTTCGCTCCTCCCTTGGTGGCTTGATTAAAGGGCCAAGTGATATGAGAGAATCCCAACACGAAACTGTGGTAGAAATTAGAAAGACCCAGAAAGATACAGAGCTATATTAGAGTGGTTGGGGCTGGCCAATCCAAAATGAATTTGATCTTCAGTGGATCCACATGCATCCCCTGCTAATAAATAATATATCCTAGATAATGAACCTGGGTCATGCCAAAAGTGCACTTCTCCAAATTGGGACATAACTTGTGTATCCGCAGTGTTTGGAGGACCTGTCAGATGTGGTGGAGGTGATCTTCCTAATTTTGGCTGAAGATTAGGATGTCATCCAATTACACTACTATAAATGAGTTGGAAAATGGAAAAAATATGTCATCCATCATGACCAACCATTCGAAAAATACCTCCTTGGCTTCAAAGGTAGTCTTCCACACATCAGAGGGTTCGATTGGTACTTGGTGATATCTGGACTTCAAGTCGAATTTGCTGAAATATTTTTCCCCCTTTTGTTGGTCCAGAAGGTCATCAATCCGTGCAATCGGGTACCTATTGCGGACAGTGATATTGTTCAGTGCCTAATAGTCAATACAAAGTCTCCAAGTCCCATCCTTCCTCTGCACCAACACGATCGGGCTCCCACAGGGCAATGAACTCGGTCGAATGTGACCTTTCTACAAAAAATCTTGAATCTACATATTGATTTCGTTGTTCTCTAGAATAGAGCACATCTAGATTGGTCCATTGGGCAGTGACGCACCTGCGGTCAGATCAATGGGGTGCTTGAACTGATAGTGCAGAGGCACCCCTACGAGTGAGGTGAAGATGTCCCCGTACTCCTCCATGACTTTGTCCATTTGTTGTTGTCATGTGGAGGAGGCCTGTCTGGATTTCATGGATATAATATTCTTCTTGCCCTGAGGGAGGATCATCAGGAAAACAAATTTTCTAGTTTTGGAAATGAGCTTACTGCATTGTTTTGTAGTAACCAAAGAGATGGCAACAGGCGATGCTACCTCCGGTATCCTGTACAAATTATTTCCCAAAGTAACAATAATAGTGCGAGGCCAAGACTCATATACAACATGTCACTTCCACAAGTATGGTTGGATTAATAATACATCACAAACATCAAGAGGAGAAATGTCACATAATACCTCATCCGTGAAGGGCTTGATGTTGTAGGGAAGACAACACTGTTGGATGACGTGGAGATCTCATCCTTGGTGAAGCCACTTGATGGTGTACGATTGTGGGTGTGTTTTGGTATTCAAGCAAACCGCTTCATGACCTCTACTGAAATGAGGTTCTTTTGGATCCAACTATCGACAATGAACTAAAACGGGGAACCCTTTACCCACATATGGGAATGGAGGAGGTGTTCCCCCTCCTTTGTATCTTCTGGTTCCTCCTTTTGTATCTTCTTGGTGGCAACAATGGTGTTGGGATCCACATCGATAATATTATTCCCTTTTTCATTCCTCTGTCGGGTTCTGATTCAGAGTCGGAGCATGCATCCGATTTAGAAGTCTTCAGCTCAGCCACCAGTGACTGCTTGTACCAACACTCACTTGTGTTGTGAGTGTAGCTCTTATGGAGCTCACACCACTTTCACGTGTCCTTCTTTGGCTTCATGGTGTTGTTCTTTGCTTGTGTCTTTTGCGGGTTATCCTGGGCCACCCCGTCTTGGAATTTTCCTTTGTTCTACAGTTTGGGGGCACCTTTCCCTTGCTTCTGATTTGTAGATCCGAAGTCTCACTTCTTCTGTTTGAACTTTTGCTAAATCTTGGTAGCATACCGGTATGCTGCTGTTAGGTCCCTATATTATTAGTATATTCCCTTATTGTTGTTATTTTAACCCCATTATTGTTATTATTGTACCCCTATAACCCCCATATTGTTATTATTGTGCCCTTAAATTATTATTGTTAGGTCGACTAGGATTACATTGTGGCCCCATGGACTCCTATATATAGAAAGGAGGTTTTGTAATTTGTATCATCGAAGAATTTTTCATTCATGTAATGGATTGGAGGTTTCCCCCTCGAAGAGGCTTATTTATAAGGTGTTGATATCTCTTTTCTTCTATTTTTGGAGCTGGTTTCACAACATTTGGTATCAGAGCTTTGGATTCTAGGGTTTCATTGCTCCAAATAGGTCATCGTGGAATTTTCATTATAACATCTTTTCTACGAAGGTTTAGAAGCTGAAATTTTTAGAGCATGAAGTCGAAATCCTAAGGAACATCGTTGCAAAATGTCAAAGATTTTTTTGCAACAGTTTTAGAGATATGATTTGTGGAAGTTAGGTCTTTTTGCAAGCTCCTGAATTTCACTTAAAAATGTCATCGCGGAATGTTCTCTATAACTTTTTTTCTACGAAGTTTCAAAAGCTAAAAATTTTAGAGCACAAAGCTGAAATCCTGAGGAACATTTTCGCAAAGTTTCAGAGCTTGGTTCGCAATATTGTTTGCGATATGATCTGTGGAAGTTAGGTCTTTTTCGGGCTCCCGAATTTCATCTCAAAGAGGTGATTGTGGAAAAATCTTCATAACTCTCTCTCTGAGCATCAGATTGAAATTTTGTAAAAAGTGACTGGAAGTAAATGGACTGTAGTTTCCTGTCTATAAATTTTAGAGCCAAAGGAGAAAACAGTGACACGTGGAAAGTCGTAAATGTTAACTCTACTGAATTAGTCCATAATTAGGTCATTGTGGGATATTGGACATAACTTTGTCTTGAAGAATCCAAATTAAGTTAGACTTGTGGAATTTGAAAGACGCTTCAGAGGAATACTACAGGGCCGAATTTCAAATATTGAGGATCTGCAAGTATATATATATATGTCAATTTCAATATCGAGCTCCTCAAAAGCAAGTAAAAGGTGTGTTTTTTTTCCAAATTGCATAAGTCTTGTTTGAAGAATCAAGTTGAATTGATTCCAAGGGAATATTATAGAATAGATATCAGTATTGGATTCTCAAATGGCCCCTCAAAAGAAATCAACACCCATTAAGCCTTTAGAAGTCTCTACTATGACTCATGAAGACGAAGAATGGAAACATGACATATCAAAATTACAAGAGAAAGTGCAACAAATTTCGCTCTCGCAAAGAGAAACAAAAAATGACATGGAAATTTTGAAGAAAGGTGTGGAAAATAAGATGGATGGTTTGAAGAAAGGCATGGATGGTTTGAAGAATGGCATGGAAGCTAAGATGGATGGCATGGAAGCTGGCATGGAATCTAAGATGGATGAAATGGAAGCTAAGATGGAAAACATGAAGAATGATCTAAAAACATACATGGAAGGTTTGACAAAGTTTATACAAGAAATGTTTCCTAATGGTGAAAATATAGTAGAGGAAACTCATGATGAGAACAAAATAAATGTTAATCGTGATTTCATAAACTCTAATGTTGGAGGGAAGAACCACCATATTCCAAAAATGGATATGAGGAAGTTTGATGGAAAGGATCCTGTAACATGGATACTACAGATGGAGCAATATTTCGATCTCAATAATGTGCAAAACACACAAAAGGTACGCATTGCAACCTTACATTTAGAACAAAATAAATTTGTATGGTATCGACGACTTTTCTCCCATAAAAAAATTGTCACTTGGTCAATTTTTATAGAGGAAATGATAGCACATTATGAGGATGCAAAGAGAAACACTTTCTTTAGCCAATTGATAAATCTCAAACAAAAGTGTTCAATGGGGGAGCACATTGAGGACTTCCAAAAATTGAATATAAGGGTAATTGATATTTCAGAGGAACACAGGATTGATCTCTTCATAGGTACTTTAAAGGATAACATCCAACATGAAGTTCGCGTTTTGGAACCTGATTCATTGGAGAAGGCATTCAGGTTGGCAAGAAAAATTGAATGTAAAATTATGGCGACAAGGAAGCCTGCCACTCACTTCTATAAAGAGGGAAGTGTTGCTACTCCTAGATTTCCACAACCTACAAGGTTGACACCACAAAAATTGGAAGAAAAAAAAGAAAAAGGGCTTTGCTACAGTTGTGATAGAAAATACACTAAAGGTCATAAGTGTGCTGAGAAGAAATTATTTTACATAGATTGTGAAGAGGAAGAAGAAAATGAACAAGAAGAGGATATACACAAGGAACCAGCCCTAGAAGAGGAAGAAATGAATCCGACCATATCGTGTAATGCACTGGCAGGAATTACCACTCCTCAAACTCTCAAGATAGAAGGACATATCAAGAAGAAAAGGGTAATAGTGTTGATTGATTCGGGTAGCACCCATAATTTTATTCATTATAAGGTAGCCAAGGAATTAAATTGTTTCCTATACCCAGCACCAGAATGTCAAGTGATGGTTGCAAATGGAGGAACTATAAATTGCTCTGGAAAATGCCATAATATCAAGCTAACCGTGGGGGAATATGTATTGAATAGTCCAATGCTTTCCATTCCTATGGGAGGTGCTGATGTTGTACTAGGAGTACAATGGTTACAATCTTTGGGGATGGTAGCTTTTAATTTTCAAGAAATTTTCTTGAATTTTTTTTCAGAAGGAAAGGAAGTCGAATTACAGGGTATTGCAGGGAATCTGGGAAAGATAATAAGCTCTAATGTCATTACAAAGCTTATAAAGAAAGAACAAGGAGGCCTAAATGCACAATTATGATCACTAGAAGTTCCAACATCAAAATCATATATTTCTGTAGATCTCCAAAAAGTCTTGGACAATCATTCCAAGGTGTTTGAAACTCCCAAAGGGCTCCCACCTATTCGTGATCATGATCATGCTATTCATTTTATTCCAGGAAGTGTTCCTCCAAACATCAGTCCTTATAGATATTCTTATGTCCAAAAGAGCAAAATTGAACGTATGATTGCAGAATTGTTAGAGGCAGGATTAATTCAACCTAGTCAAATTTCTTTCTATGCTCCTGTAGTATTGGTACACAAGAAGGATGGATCATGGCGCATATGTCCGGATTATAGGGAGCTCAATAATCTCACCATTAAAGATAAATTTCCCATTCCTGTGATTGATGAATTATTGGATGAATTACATGGAGAAATTTATTTCACCAAGTTGGATCTTCGTTCAGGATATCATCAAATTAGAATGAAGACTGAAGATATTCCGAAAAAAACATTTCTAAATCATGAGGGTCATTATGAATTTTTGGTCATGCCTTTTGGCCTTACCAATGCACCTTCTACATTTCAAGGGTTGATAAATTCCATTTTCAAACCCTTCCTAGAATCAACTCAAATTAATCTTATTGACACGTTCTAAAAAATAGAAGAAAATTACTATTATTTTGCTATAAGGGACTTCCAGAAATCCTAGATTCCTGAACTAGTAACCCAATCGAAGTAGCTCAATGATGAATATGACCTTCCAAAGATATTATAAGGTTTAATAATTCTTGTGAATCTGTAAATAACCTGCAAAATAATTCACTTCAATCACTTAACCCTGTTGGAAATGTTGTCATTGATGGCAAAGGAGGCAGCAGAAGCAGAGACAGATAAACGAGGAAACAGAGGTAGAGACAGATAAAGGAGGCAGAACTAGAGGAGGCAGAGTCGTGAGATGAAATGGTCAAGCAGCAGAGGTGGAGACAGAGAGTACAGAGGCAGAGCCGTTAACAAACAATGAAATGATCAAGCAGAGGCGGAACCAAGATGCTAAATAACAGTGGGGTAGGTGTATATGAGATAAAGCACAACTGTACATTTAAACGAATTTTGAAGGTTAATAAACAATTGACGCGAAATTATAAAACTCCGGAACCCTGAGTCAAAGACGAAACCAGGAGGAATAGTGACGACGGTTTTGGTGGAAGAAACAACTTGTATCGCTCTGCCCTTAAGCAGTAAGCTGAATTCACCTTTTTGAACGCGATGTATGTTATGGACTGACGCGTGGCCAAAAGTGGTTTGTAAAAACCACGTTCATTGCATGAATTTTGAGTGTTAACGCTCGGAGATTGAAAAAACGCAATAAGCGTTCTATCTGTCTGATCAAAGGTGTTGAGGAATCAACGATGGTCACGATCGCGCGATAGACGAGAGTTAACTCGAGAAAAGTTTCTGTGGGGCCGACTCTTTAATGTAATATATGGATTTGATATTCAATGGGTGATATATATATTTATATACTATGATACAGTCGAAACCTATATGAAATTAGGTGCGGGCTGGACTTATATTAAAATTAATAATTTGGTCTTCACACTGGTCGAGAAATTATGTATATATATGCTAATATATATTGGTTGGTACGAGATAATGGAACCATAGGCATGGAAGGGTATGGAGTTAGTCGATAGTGCGGTGGTGGCATATATACAAATGGACATATAATGCACTAACCAAAGTTGTGGTTTGGACTTACAATATATCATATGAAGGGTAAGCCTGGAGCATATATATATAGTGGGTTGAACCCCGCCAAGGTGAGAACCTCTAGTTTATTGAGCTATTCAAGGTTGATTTCATATATGTATGTTGGAATGAGTCGGTATGCGGATATATATATAAGCTGTGGGCTCGAAACCTTGTGTTAATGTTTGAATATAAACCAAATTTAATACGCAAGTGGGACCCCCTACGTAAAATTCCGAGAATCATAACCCAAGCTAGAGGATACATAAACATTATTCCGAGAACCTTAACCCAAGCTAGAGGATACATTAAAGCTGAAGCGGAAAGTTTATATATATGCAGCACTTTATATATGTTGCGCTTTATATACAAAGGACCAAAGCATATATATATTTTTATATGTAGCGCTCTATCGTTCGAGTAAAAAAAAACGAAGTACCACATGGTGGGTTCCTCGAGTATCGCATCAGATAAACTAATGGTAGAGGAACATATTAACAAAAGTTCCGATGGAAGCAGACCCGATTCACTTATAAACTGTGAGACCTATATTTTTTTGAATTCCGCCTCAAAGCGCATCAGAGCAAGTTATTGCATCTGAAGTAAAGTGTAATCGAACAATCTGTTGAATGTTGCGATCGCAATGGTGCAATTCAATCGCAACCATCGGATCATTGAAGAGTGCAACCGTTGGATCTAAAGAAAAACAGAGTGGGGTCTACAGTGACCCATCGCATCGGGGCAGTGCAGTGAACAGTGATTGATCACATCGGAGGAGAACAGAACATCGGAACATTGAAGCATCGGAACACACAACTAGAAGTTGCAATTGTGATTAATCGTAATTAGAAGAATTCAAGAGGTGACTCATCGCATCAGAGAATAAAGCAAGCTCAGCGAGTGGGCCCGAAAGGGCATTTTAAGTATTAAATTTTTTTTTTTAGTTCTCCGTGAGTTTATTTGCGTTACATAAAGGGGCAGTTTATATGTTAAAACCACTTCATTATCATGCCGAGAGTTGAATTGCGATATATAAAAAGCACAGTTACATATATATGGCAGTTACACTGCGACAGTGAACAGGAGATCAAACAAAGCTGAAAGGGACAAACACAGTCACAGAAAAGACAAACACAGTGATCCAAAACTGAATAAGTTGATTTGTAATCCTCATTGTAACTGAATGTATACATTTTTGATTGGTTTATATTGTCTGTGATGCATTGGAAATTCTCCGGAAGAAAACAAAATTCCCACTGTAATATTAAAATTAGTACATATAGCTATATTTTTCTAAGTGAGATGGAAAAGAAATGAGAAGGCAGAGGGATAAGAGGTATGACTATCCATTTGAAATTCCCTGAGGAATACAAACAATCATAAGTAAATATCTATAAATGATATCACCTTGATATGCATAGAGGTTAGAGAGTGAGGATAGAGGATGCAAAGTATGGAAAATTGAGGCAGAGAAGATAAGGAAGAGAGGAGCAGAAAGAGATGCTACAGAACAGAGCTGATATCTGAGGTAAATCAACAAATATTTTCTTTTGATTGAATGAGGAAGATGGAGCTCCCTTGTCAAGTTGAAGCTTGATAGATGTTAGTTGTAGCTGACTGAGGTTGGAGCCTCCTGTAGGTTGGTGCTTGCAGAAAATCAGTGGTGAGAGGAAGTTGGAGCTTGCCTTTGCATCACAACAATAATGAGATGTGGTTTTCTCCCTTTATGGGTTTCCACTTATATCTGTTGTCCCTATGTGTGTTGCCTATGTTTTGATATGATCTACCCGATCTACTTAATGTTTGTTGCTCTCATAATAATTTTGGTGTCACATTAATTTAATACTTGCTACAACATATTAAGACTGTTCACATATTAAAGTTGGTTATAAAATTAAGCTGTAAATAAGTTTGGTGGAAAATTTAAATATCTTATGTATGTGTTAAACTGATTCACCCCTCCCCCCCCCCCTCTCAGTTTAACTAAGGATTCAACAATTAGTATCAGAGCCAGTTCCTTTAGTACTAGTTTAACCACTGAAAGGAGATCCTAGGTCCCTAGGATGGCTAGTCAAGAAGGATGCTCAACAAATAAAGCCCCTTTTTTCACTGGTGCTAATTATGCCTTCTAGAAAATCAAAATGAGAGCATACATAATGTCTCTAGGAATAGAGGTTTGGGCTGCTGTGGAATTTGGATATGCCCCAAAGGCTACTGACCCAGAGAGAGAAGCTAAACAAGAATTTGTAGCAAATGCAAAGGCCATGAATGCAATATTAAATGGACTATGTGAGGCTGACTCTATCAAATTAATGCACAACAAGACTCCCAAAGATATGTGGGATACTCTTGAAAACATTCTTGAGGGAAATAAAAAGGTAAAGATAGCCAAACTTCAAGTATACAGAGCTCAGTTTGAAAATTTAAAAATGAATGATGGTGAAGATGTTGGCAGCTTCTTCTTAAGTGTTGCAGAAATTGTTAACAATATGAAAGCTCTTGGAGAAACCATACTAGAAAGTGTAATTGTACAAAAGATTCTAAGATCTCTTCCACCCAGTTTTAACCCCAAGGTGTTTGCAATAGAAGAAACAGCTGATTGGGAAACCTTGACCATGAATCAGTTACTTGGAAATCTAACAGCCTATGAGATGAGACTCCCATAGAAGAAGCCAAGTGCGAGGGAGGCAGCTTTTAAAACAGAAAAGAAGAAAGAAGAAAAGGAAGATATATACTCTTGCTCTGATGAAGAAGAGGCTAAATTTGTCAAGAAACTGGATAGAGGCTCAGGTAAATACAAAGGTAAACTTCCTTTCAAATGCTTTAACTGTGGAAGAGTTGGACACTATGCTGCTAAGTGTCCTCATAAGAAAGGAAGGAATCGGGCTCAAGAATTAGAGAAAACTACATCAAAGAACTGACAAAAAGGAAAGAAATTCAGTAGAAAATATTTCTATGCTCAACAAGACAACAGTGCATCTGAAGACACAGATGAACCCTCAAGTGAAGAAGGAACCTTTGAATTTTTATTGATGGCCATAGAAGAACTTGAAGGACTCCTTCTAGAAGATGAAGAATAAGGTGAAGTTGACCTTGAGGGGGAGCTAAGAAGTGCCCTGGAGGAGATTGACAGACTCAAACTAAAGTGCAGAAAACAAAAAGACATTCTCCTCAAGTATGTACGAGAAGAACAAAATTCAGAAGTCCTCATGCAGCTAAAGATAGAGCTTGAAGAAGCCAAGAAGATAGAATACATGTTACTTAAGAAAATCAAGGAAAAAACTCAGGAAAAAGAGACGTTGGAAGAAGAAGTAGTATGTCCAAGGAAGAAATTAGAAAATTCTCAAAGGAAAGTGGCTATAAATTCTTCTCAAACAACAAGCTCTGGTAAGTTGAACAAGATTCTGGATGCTCAAAGATCTCCTCTGATAAAAATTGGTATAAGCTATGAAGGAGAATCAAGTAAAAGCAAAGAAAAAGAAAAAAAATATATTATTTTTGTAAAAGCAAAAAAGGCTGATGAAGCAGCTCAAATAATTCCTAAAAAAGAAGAAACATGTAATGAGGGAGACAGAAACCAGAAGAAACCTCTAATAACAAAGAATGAAATAAATACTCAGACAACAGAAAAAGGCTCATATACCCCTGAGTATGTCAAATTTGGAAGCCATCAAAGGAGATTCTTCCCTCCTATGAAAAATGCCACCTGTTATGCCTGCCACAAGCTGGGACACATTGCTACATACTGTCATACAAGGAGGAGTAATTAAAACCAGTAAACGATGCAAACAGTGAAGAGATTGTCTCAAGCAAAAAAATGGAGAATACAACCTCACATCAGGTATGCAAGTTGTTTCTATGGTTAATATTTTTATTGTAAGGAATTTTTCCATAAAATCATTGAGTGCAAAAAATATGGACAAAGATTGATGTGCAACACCTTAAGGAGGTTTATGAATCAAGGAGATTTTACTCATACTCACAACTCTACAAAAATTATGATCAAATGTTGTGTATGCAATAAAATTGGACATATGCCTTCCAAATGTCCTCTCAGAGGATGTGGTTCATCATCTCACAAAATATATCAAACAAAAGGATGTTTCCAGTGGAAAAATAAGGTGAATAAATGTGACCTGGCTCTAACTGCTCAAGACCTGAAAATCCAATGGTATCTGGATAGTGGCTGTTCAAAACATATGAGTGGAGACGGAAGCAAGTTTTTCACTTTTGATGAAAAGAAATCTGGTAATGTTACTTTTGGCAATGATAAATCAGGAAAAATCGAAGGAAAAGGCTCAGTCAGCCTAGATAATGGCAGAGGAAAGGCCCAAGATGTACTATTTGTAGATGGGCCGAAAGAAAATTTATTGAGTGTCAGTAAAATGTGTGATAAAGGCTGTGAAGTTCTTTTTAGAGCACAAGACTGTGAAGTCAGATCAAGCACCACAGGAAAGACTCTGCTCAAAGGTGTTCGAACAGAGAGTAATGTTTACATAGTGAAAAAGCAAGATGAAGCATGCCATCTTAGAAAACTTGAGGAGTCATGGTTATGGCATACGTGATTGGGACATCTCAGCTTCGATCATATCATCAGACTGAGCAAGAAGAAAGCTGTCAGAGACATGCCAGAAATAAAAAGGCCTTCCAATACCATATGCAAATCTTGTCAATTGGGCAAACAGACCCGCACATCCTTTAAGGCCAAAGATGAGTTATTAACAAGAAGACCAGTCCAACTTGTGCACATGGACCTATGTGGAACTGCAAGAACTAAAACACCAAGTGGATAATCCTACTTCATGCTGATAATAGATGATTTCTCCAAAATGACATGGGTTGCATTTCTCAAGAATAAATCGGAAGCTCTGGAGAAATTCAAAATATTCAAAGCTTTAGCAGAAAATCAAACAGGATGCAAGCTAAAATGCATCCGATCAGACAGAGGAGGTGAATTCACAGATTATGGCTTTGCAGACCTATGCAATGAACATGGGATAAAGCAACAATTTACTATTGCAGGGACACCTCAGTAGAATGGAGTAGCAGAGAGACAAAACAGGTATGTACAACAAATTGAGAGATCCATGATGCTAGAGAGTAATATTCCTCAAACCTTCTGGGAAAAAGCAGTACACACAGTCGTGCATATCCTAAACAAAGCTCATTTAAGGCCAAGCAGTGACAAGACTCCCTATGAACTATGGCATGGTAAACCAACTTCAATCAAGCACTTTAGAGTCTTTGGAAGAAAGTGTTACATAAAGAATAATGATGAAAATCTGGGGAAATTTGATGCAAGAGTAGATGAAGGGATATTTCTAGGATATGCATCCAAGAGTAAAGGGTACAGATGCTACAAAAAAACTCTTCGAAAAATTGTAGAAAGAATTGACGTAAGATTTGATGAAGAAATTTAAAACAAGACAAGAAGTACAGACTGCAACAGTCCTTCAGACAATCATGAAGAAGAAAACCAAGATGATGATGAAACAAGCAAGACAATAGAAGATGCTAAACTGAGCGCGAAAGCCCCCTCAAGATAAACTCAAAAGAACCATCTAGAACATCAGATTATTGGAGACAATAGTGTAGGAGTCCAGACAAGAAGGTAGTTAACTGAATAGACAAAATAAGTATACATAGCTATGTTATCACAAATAGAGCCAAAGAAGTTTTAAGAAGCCAGCAAGGACAATAATTGGGTGAATGCTATGAATGAATAATTGGACCAAATTGAGAAGAACAATACCTGGGAACTAGTTCCTAGACCCACTGAAAAAAATGTCATAGGCTCAAAATGGGTATTCAAGAATAAAATGAATGAACAAGGACAGGTAATCAGGAAGAAAGCCAGACTTTTATGCAAGGGATATTCACAAATTGAAGGTCTGGATTATGATGAAACATTTTCCCCTGTGGCCAGAATGGAAGCTATCAGAATGTTTCTGGCCTTTGCATGCTACCAAGATTTCAAGGTATATCAAATGGATGTGAAATCTGCATTTCTGAATGGAGATCTAGAAGAAGAAGTCTACATGGAACAACCAGAAGGTTTCTCATTAACAGACAAAGAAGACTATGTGTGCAGACTAAAGAAGGCTCTATATGGACTGAAACAAGCTCCCCGTGCTTGGTATTCAAGGCTAGATAAGTACTTGCAAAAACAAGGCTTTAAAAGAGGAGGAGTAGATAGCAATCTATACATAAAAGCCCATGAAAATGAACTCCTGATTGTTGTAGTATATGTTGATGAAATTATTTTTGGAAGCAACAAAGATGAGCTAGCAAAAGGATTTGCTGAAGAGATGAAATCAGAGTTTGAGATGTCTATGATTGGAGAACTCATTTTCTACTTAAGACTTCAAATTTAGCAAAAGAACACAGGTACATTCATCTCACAGAAAAAATACTTAAAAGAGATGTTGAAAAATTTCAAAATGGAAGACTGCAAATCTGTGTCAACTCCCATGATCACTGGATGCAAGTTATGCGCTAATGATGAATCTGCTGGTATAGATCAAATACTTTACAGATCCATGATAGGAAGTCTGTTGTACCTAACAGCATGAAGACCAGACATTATCTTGGCAGTAGGACTTGTGGCTAGATATGAAGCAGCACCTAAACAAAATCACCTTCTAGTAGTCAAAAGAATATTCAGATATCTACAAGGAACTGCACAGTATGGACTTTGGTGTCCAAAAGGAAAAAGCTTCACTTTGAAAGCATACACAGATGCAGATTGGGCCAGCTGTGTGGATGACAGGAAAAGCACAAGTGGAGGTGCATTCTATCTATGAGAAAGTCTGGTGGCATGGCTAAGAAAGAAACAAACATCTATTTCTCTATCTACAGTAGAAGCAGAATACATAGCAGCAGCAACATTTTGCACACAAGTCATGTGGATGAAGCAAACCCTCCAAGACATGAAGGAAATCATTGATGAACCCATCTCTATCAAATGTGATAATAAAAGTGCTATAAGTATTTAAAAAAATCCTGTACTTCATTCAAAAACTAAACACATCCCAATCAAGTACCATTTTCTAAGAGAACAAGTAGCACAAAAGGTAGTAAAGTTGGAATATGTGCCAAAAAAAGAACAAACAACAGATATATTCACAAAGCCTCTTGCTAGAGAGCCATTCGAATATCTAAGAAACAAACTAGGGGTAGTTTATTCAGATACTACTCTCTGAAAGAAAAATAAAGCTTCAGTCTAGGGGAGAACAGAAAACAAGACATCATTCCAGGGGAAGATTAGTCGACAAAGAGAGCTATAAGAAGGCCAGAGCAACTAAACAGAGCACGAAATAGGTCCTCAATATTAGAGAAACATGGACGAGATTTAAAAGCACACTGGGAAATGAGAAAATATTTGCCATTGATGTCAAAGGGGGAGGAAAAGCGAGCAACAAAAGAAAGGGTCCTAAAAGGCAAGCAGAGGAAGTGTATTGCCATCAATGCCAAAGGGGGGGATTGTTGGAAATGTTTTCATTGATGGCAAAGGAGGCAGCAGAAGCAGAGATAGAAAAGGGAGGCAGCAGAGGCAAAGACAGAGAAAGGAGGTAGCAGAGGCAGAGACAGAGAAAGGAGGCAGAACCAGAGGAGGTAGAGAAGTGAGATGAAACGGTCGAGCAGTAGAGGAAAAGATAGAGAATACAAAGGCAGAGTCGTTAACAGACAGTGAAATGATCAAGCAGAGGCAGAACC
Source organism: Pinus albicaulis (assembly GCA_034641835.2). Classification (NCBI taxonomy): domain Eukaryota; kingdom Viridiplantae; phylum Streptophyta; class Pinopsida; order Pinales; family Pinaceae; genus Pinus; species Pinus albicaulis. The sequence goes on from CM076572.1 coordinate 739,226,476, forward strand.
AAGAAGCTAAATAACGGCGGGGTAGGTGTATATGAGATAAAACACAATTGTACATTTAAATGAAGTTTGAAGGTTAATAAACAATTGATGCAAAATTATAAAACTCCAGAACCCTGAGTCAAAGACGGAACCAGGAGGAATAGTGACGACAGTTTTGGTGAAAGAAACAACCTGTATTGCACTACCCTTAAGCAGTAAGATGAATTCATCTTTTTGAACGCGATGTATGTTATGGACTGATGCGTGGCCAAAAGTGGTTTGTAAAAACCACGTTCATCGTGTGAATTTGGAGCGTTAACGCTCGGAGATTGAAAAAACGCGATAAGTGTTCTATCCGTCTGATCAAAAGTGTTGAGGAATCAATGGTGGTCATGATCGTGCGATAGACGAGAGTTAACTCAAGAAAAGTAGTTGTGGGGCCGACTCTTTAATGTGATATATGGCTTTGATATTCAATGGGTGATATATATATATTTATATACTGTGATACAGTCGAAACCTATATAAAATGAGGTGCGGGCTGGACTTATATTAAAATTAATACTTTGGTCTTCACACTGGTCTGGAAATTATGTATATATATGCTAATATATATTGGTTGGTACGAGATAATGAAACCATAGGCATGGAAGGGTATGGAGTTAGTCGATAGTGCGGTGGTGGCATATATACAAATGCACATATAATGTGCTAACCAAAGTTGTGGTTTGGACTTACAATATATCATAGGAAGGGTAAGCCTAGAGCATATATATATAGTGGGTCGAACTCTGCTAGGGTGAGAACCTTTGGTTTATTGAGCTATTCAAGGTTGATTTCATATATGTATGTTGGAATGAGTCGATATGCGGATATATATATATAAGATGTGGGCCAGAAACCTTGTGTTAATGTTTGAATATAAACCAAAGTTAATACGCAAGTGGGACCCCCCTACATAAAATTCTGAGAATCATAACCCAAGATGGAGGATACATAAACATTATTCCGAGAACCTTAACCCAAGCTAGAGGATACATTAAAGCTGAAGCGGAAAGTTTATATATATGAAACGATTTATATATGTTGCGCTTTATATAAAAAGGGCCAAAGCATATACATTTTTTTATATGTAGCGCTCTATCGTTCGAGTAAAAAAAAATGAAGTACCACATGGTGGGACCCTCGAGTATCACATCGGAGAAACTAATGGCAGAGGAACATATTAAAAAAAGTTTTGATGGAAGCGGACCCGATTCACTTATAAACTGTGAGACCTATATTTGTTAGAATTCTGCCTCAAAGTGCATCGGAGCAAGTTATTGCATCAGAAGTAAAGTGCAATCAAACAATCTGTTGAATGTTGCGATCACGATGGTGCGATTCAATCGCAACCGTCGGATCATTGAAGAGTGAAACCGTTGGATCTAAAGAAAAACAGAGTGGGGTCTACAGTGACCCATCGCATCGGGGCAGTGAAGTGAACAGTGATTGATTGCATTGGAGGAGAAAAGAACATTGGAACATCGGAGCATCGGAACACACAACTAGAAGTTGCGATTGCGATTAATCGCAATCAGAAGAATTCAGGAGGTGACTCATCGCATTAGAGAATAAAGCAAGCTTGGCGAGTGGGCCCGAAAGGGCATTTTAAGTATTAATTTTTTTTTTTAGTTCTCTGTGAGTTGATTTGCGTTACATAAAGGGACAGTTTATATGTTAAAACCACTTCATTATCATGCTGAGAGTTGAATTGCGATATATAAAAAGCGTAGTTACATATATATGGCAGTTACACTGCGACAGTGAACAGGAGATCAAACAGAGCCGAAAGCGACAAACACAGTGATCCAAAACTGAATAAGTTGATTTGTAATCCTCATTGTAACTGAATGTATATGTTTTTGATTGGTTCATATTGTCTGTGATGCATTGGAAAGTCTCCGGAAGAAAACAAAATTCCCATTGTAATATTAAAATTAGTACATACAACTATATTTTTCTGAGTGAGCTGGAAAATAAATGAGAAGGCAGAGGGCTAAGAGGTATGGCTATCCATTTCAAATTCGCTGAGTAATACAAACAATCATAAAGAAATCTCTATAAATGATATCACCTTGATATGCATAGAGGTTAGAGAGTGAGGATAGAGGATGCAGAGTATGGAAAATTGAGGGAGAGAAGATAAGGAAGAGAGGAGTAGAAAGAGAAGCTACAGAACAGAGCTGATATCTAAGGTAAATCAGCGAATATTTTCTTTTGATTGAATGAGGAAGATGGAGCTTCCCTGTCAAGTTGAAGCTTGATAGATGTCAGTTGTAGCTGACTGAGGTTGGAGCCTCCTGTAGGTTGGTGCCTACAGAAAATTAGTGGTGAGAGGAAGTTGGAGCTTGCCTTTACATCACAACAATAATGAGATGTGGTTTTCTCCATTTATGGGTTTCCACTTATATATGCTATCTCTATGTGTGTTTCCTATGTGTTGATATGATCTACCCGATCTGCTTAATGTTTGTTGCTCTCATAATAATTTTGGTGTCACATTAATTTAATACTTGCTGCAACATATTAAGACCATTCACATATTAAAGTTGGTTATAAAATTAAGATGTAAATAAGTTTGGTGGAAAATATAAAAAGCTTATGTATGTGTTAAACTGATTCACCCCCCCTCCTCTCAGTTTAACTAAGGATTCAACAAACCCAATCCTACAATAAGAAAATCATCAATACTAAATGCAGAAATAGGAAAAACAAGAATAAGAGATGCATGTGAATAAGAAGTGAAACGAAGAAGAAAAAGTTGTAAAAAAGGGCTTTGAGGCTCCTGGGATGGCCAAGCCCAAGGATACTTAGAGTCCTATGAAGGATACCAAGCTTTAGAAGCTAAAAATAGCACCAAACTTCATTTTTCAATCAATCCAAGTACATCCCTATGAGAAATGAAAATGAAGTTGCTAAACAACAAGTTTTCTCCACAATAATACTAAGAAATACCTACCTCTAGAGGAAAATTTGAATTGGTACTTATAAAAATGGGGAACCATTATCCTTGAAAGGAGGAAAATTTCCCTTCGAAATCCCTCAAATGACAGGGAACACATTAAATGATAGGGAACACATTCCTATATTTTCTCAATCATTGGAGCTCCAGAATTTGTCAATAATTCCATGATATTTTGTTCATTTATCCTCCAATATTGAACCTTCTGTAGTAGGGATCAAGTCCCTATATTATCTCCTCCTCTAGATCTTCATAATTTTCCCAATATTCTCACAATATTCTTTAATAATAAATAATATTAGGAACAAATATGAAATTATCTCTAAACCTTCCTAAGAACATATTAAAGCTAAAAAAACATTATTAAGTGTAGAAGGAGAGCTTTAATATAGCCTTAATTTGCCTAAGAAAGGTTATATGGGCCTAAATTGTTTTCTAATTTGGAGGCCCATCATACCCCCCTATTGAAATTTTTTCCCATCCTCTGAGCAACCAATTCATCCTCCTTGACTTGTTGTTCTTCATGTATGATGGCATGCTTCATGCTTTGTTTGTTGGTATATTTTATGCTATTTCTTCTATTCTTCTTGCTAATATTCGATCTAAATTTTTTCCCCTATCTCAATTTCCCAAGGAAGTCCTAATGTACGTTCAGGCTGCTTCTTTCTCTCAGGTGATTTTTCAACTGTAATGGGTTTTATTTTTTAGGGAAACACATTGCTTTTGGTTCATATTCTTGGCCATTTGGATCTTGTAAATTGACTGAAACCTTAAGTGCAATATCATCATCATACCCCCTTACCCTTTCAAATAATCCCATCTCATTGCAATTTTAGAAAATGGTAAGCACTTCAGGATGTTGACGGATTCTCTCTATGTTGTTAAATCCTCCCCCCATATTTGGAGACAATGAATTCTGCAAAATTTATGTGCAAATCTAGGGTAATTCTTGTACCACTCAATTTTTAATTTATAGGAGTTTATGTGTACTTGATACCTCCCAAAACACGCACTGAAGTTTTCCCCTAATGTATTTTCCTTGCATCCTTTGTAAAAGTTATCTCAAGAAAGAAAACAAGAAATCTGGTGGAAAACAGGGGATGCTACAGGAAACAAAGTTTCCTATAGCAAATCTAAAAAAGGAATGATTTTGATAAAGGTGGCCTCATTTTCAATTGTAGAACTGAATTTTTTTATTCTTTTCCATGACACATCATACTATCCATCAAATTTTTATGAACACCCTTGACTAGAAATTTGAATTCTCTTTGCTCATTAAATTCTAAAATTGAAAACACTTAACACATTGCTATTTATTATTATAGAGGGAGAAATGATGGTGAATAACCTAAAGAAAAATAAAGGATTGATGTGAAACCAATATAATAACTTGGATACCTTTCACCCTTGGATAATTTAGCATTATGTAGCCCAAATTGCCTGTAGAAAATTCTTTGCAGCTCTATTGTGTTTCTTTGTACCTTTTAGCAATTAATTAATCATTTTCCAACACCCTAGTAGAAAATATTTTCTCTTGAATCCCTTTTTTAAATTCCTGTACAAATTTTTCTATCTCTTGTAGCAACTTTGTTCCTTCTTGTAGCAAATTTGTCCTTCTTGTAGCAAATTTGTTCTTCCTATAGGAGCCATACTTCGCCTGTAGCAACCAACCCGAATCCTGTAGAAGCTCTATTTCGCCTATAGAAACCAAACCAAATCCTGTAGCAGTTATTACTTGCATTGCAAGAGGTGGTGGGTCCACCTTTTTATTATTTATTATTTATTTATTTTTCTATATTTTTCTCTTTTTTTTCATTGCATGAAAAATAAACTCAAAGTGCATTGAGTTAACTGAGTTGGCCCTCACTTACCCTTTCGCACTCCTTGTCCTCCAACCCAATTTCTCTAGTCCTCTTCACTTTTTTCGTTTTCCTCTCCCACACATGTGGGTGTGTTGGTGGAAAGGTGAAGTTATCTGCTAGATAAGACCGAGGTTGTTCTGCTACTCATTTTGGCTATAAAAAACCTTTCCTTCTCACTTTTAATATTTTCTTAAGCTAAAATAGATTCGAAGGGTGAGGTTAGAGAGTTGCATACCCGTGCCTTACCATGAGAGTATTTATTCTGTGCAGGATGTTTTTGTAGTTGTGGAGGCTTCCGATATGACTATTCAAATTGCCTTTGGTGGTTATGAAGCTACTACTGATGATCCTTTTATCAAAGATTTCTTTCTCACGTGTTGATCCTATGATTGTTGTGTGATGATTTTGAACAAAGGTAATGGATGATCTGCTGGATTATTGAGGTGTCAAATTCTTATGCTCGTTGCACTATGCATTTGATTTGATCTGAAATTCTTCTCTTAAAATGTGCTTGACTGATCAAAGATGTCATTGTAGGTCTTGTTGATGGCAGATCAAGTTGCTATGGTTGGAGATAATCAGTGACCCTATTGTAGCCTTGTAGATTTTTTTTGGCTTTCGAAGATCAAGGATATGACCCTTCAATGCTTGATGACGATCAATTCTTCATTCTGGTGCTTCCAAGTGCTTTTGATTGTGGTTTTGGAGGGCTTGTGCAGACTGCTACAAGACTGTGTGTATTCCTGTGGAAATCACGTAGACCCTCTTAGGATAATTATTTCCTTCTGGTGACACCTTTAAAAATACTTATAATTCATGATTAATATATTGACAAGGATCAAATGCCTATTTTGTGATGGAAGGGATGGAAGAAGGGGTGAATATGGGTTATTTTCATGGAAAGAGGTGAAAATGAGAGTGGAGAAGAGGTGAAGTGGTTTGAAAAATGAATGATGAGGATATGGTGGAACTATATCAACATTTACTAAAATATACATGACCTTTTGGCCTCTTTCTCCTATCGGATCTACTTCTTGTAGCATTTCAGGTTCCTCCTGTAACATTTGAGGATAACCCCTTGTAGCAGAATTTTTCTATCCACATCTCTCAAAAGGTAGACTAGATTGACCTGAAATTTTTTGAGCATGTTACAATCATCCTTATGAACCTCCCCATAGAAAATGTCAGCCAATGGATGTACGAATCCTAAGAAAAATAAAAAAATGGATGTAGGTGATGGAGGCTGATTTCTCAAAAAGTGTGCACCATAATTTGCTGAAATTTCTTGAGCATGTTACCATCATCCATATGCATCTCACTATGAAACAAATTGACCAATGTATGCATGGTTTTAAAGATATAATAAAAACAATTTTCTGCTCTATGTATTTAGGACTTCCTATAGTAAAACATGACTTCCTGTAGCATTTTAGGGCAGCGATGAAAATGAAGGAGAAAAACTTGGAAATGATGGGTGGATGTTAGAAATGGATGAGGGTGATGGATTGACATGACCCCGGTCCTTTTGGAGCATTTGAGCAAGGAAGGAGAAAGTCCAATTTTGAATTCCTTTGACTAGGTTTTTGACCAACCTTTTCTTTTGGTGTCAACTTGGTTTTGTTGCTTGCAAAGGTTGGAGAGCACTTGCATTCATCAAAGAGAGATACATGGAGAAAATATGTATTTTTTTTTTAATTTTTTAATTTTTTTCTTTTAGGCCTACTAGCCACCTCATTTAGTAGTTCTGCCTAGGCGCCTAAAAGGAGGTTTTCACCAAGGATTTGTTTTTTCTCTCTCTCTCTCTTTTCAATTTTATTTTCCAACCCATTGACTACCTCATGGAGGTTTTTAGTCAGCGAGCCAATATCAAGTGCCTCAAAAGAGGTTTTCACCTGAGACCTTATTCCTTTCCACTTAATTTTTTCTCTTTCATTTTTTGTTTCTTTTTTTTTCATATCCTACTCTACTTGAAAAAACAAAATCTCTTTCAATTATAGGAATACTTCCAATGGAACCATGCTCACATCAAGAGGACAGATAACGTCATATGTAGGATTGAAAGATATGATTTGACATGCACCTAAATATGAGAGACCGATTGATTTGACTGAGATGATATCAATAATTTTTGAAGAAGAGTGTGTTGCTAAAACTTAATGATTGTTTGGAACCATATTTCAATATAGTTCTGATGCCCCTGGTCCACTTGCTGATTTGGATCATCTTGGATGTATTCTTCTTCCATGAAATTCATATCTTCTTTTTTTTATGATTATTCTCTTGAACACATAGAGGATATAATAGCGAACATAATGTAACTTCCTCAATATTTTAATTTGATGTTTTCTCTTCATCAAGTGAAACCCATGATTCTTTGGTATTCTCATTTGAATCTTCTTTTTCTGAACGTTTTCCTTCAATGACATCAAGATATTAAATTTTTTTCAATACTCTTCTTGAGCTAAGATGAATACCATTTATATCAAGAGGAAATGTTTGGAAGTGTTGTACCTCAACATTGTGAGTGGGTTGAGCTACTTCCTGGTGTGGGTTTGGAAATGGTGGTATAGGTAGTTGAGTGGGAGTGGATATTTGATATGGATGTGGTTGAGATTGTGGTTGTGGTGGAGGTGGATGGTAGGGATAACATGGAGTTGGGTATGGAGGATATTGAGAAAAATATTGAGGAAATTGTGGATTGCTCCCATAAGGTTCTTTCCAACCTTGTTTCCAAGATTGGTTTTGGGGTTGAGATGGCCAAGGTTTACAAGGAAAGAGTGTGTTCCAATTACTTAGAGATGTATGTGCATAATATTGAAATTGTGAATTAGGTTCTTGCATCATATCAGGTTGACTAGGCTACCATGGTCTTCTTGTAGCTACATAACATAACTGCTTTGGTGATTGACTTTCTCCATTGTCCTCTTGGTAAAATTCCTTCAACATTGGTAATTATGGGAGATATTATTCTTCATGGAAAATAAAATTATCAACATCTTCCTTTTTATCATCTTGAATTCTTAAAATTTCTACTTGTTCACTTAGATCGCTAGAAATTTTTGTTTTAAAGTTATTAAGCAAATTTCCAAGTTCAACTTGACTTACCAATCTTGATGTTGATTTACTTATGGTTTCCCTTCCCCTTGATATGTGCTTGTATGATTAACAAATTTATTCAAATGATAATTGGTATATGTCACCTCTACTTAGGAGATGAAGGAGATCAATCAACTCATCTCTAATTGTTCTAAGTAAGAGGGTTTTTAGTGTGTCAAATCCTAAATGATGAAATTTTTCCCTCTTAACATTATACATAAATCTCTCTATTAGATCCTCAAGGCTCTCATCTTCTTTTTGATCATTCTAAATATTTATTCTTTAAGATCATGACCTTTATATTTTTCTAAAAATATATTTTGTGTATCATTCGATGATCTTATTGAATTAGTCCCTAAATTCATGAACCATTTAAGAGCTCAATCCTTCAAAGTTGTTGGAAACAATATCAACTTTTGAGTGTTTGGTAAGTAACCATAAGATCTACAAAGGATTTCAAATTCAAAGAGAAAGGTTTCTGGATCCTATGACGTCATACCATGGAAGTTGGGAAGGAAAGATGGAAGGGTGTTATTCATATGGACACTCACATTAGTAACTTGAATGGGAAATCCAAGAAGCTCTTCTTCAGTGTCATCATCTCCATCCATTTCTTCTACCTTCTCTGTCACCTCTTCTTCTTCTACCTAAAAAATTTGATGGTGATGTGGTTCTTACTACACCACGTGATCAAATGGGGTGGGTTTAGTGTTGGAGAAGCTTTTTTTTTTTAATAAGAATTCTAATGCAATGCAATTTTCTATTTTTGAAATGAAATATGCCTAATGAAAATCTTCTTCTTTTTTTTTTTTTTTTTCAGAAAGAAAATAAATGAATCAAATAGGGAATAAAATAACTCATACTTTGAAACCTCCCTGGAAATGATGCCAAAAATTGATGATCCTTCGTATTGCAACAAGAATGTTGCAACTCCCAATGCTACCAACTTTAATTATCAACCTAAGGTTCATACAAACTTAAGAGGTGTCACCACTATATGTGCAACATACAATGTGTCCTTCTTTAGTTGATCTCTTTTAATTTCATTAATTTCATGAAATCAAATCTTAAACTAATTGCATAAATGGAAATGTTACTTTGAAAGGAAATTAATCAACAATTTATGAATGAAATCCTAAGAGCATGAATTCAAATAAATAGGCCTAATATACTTTGTAAAAATTCATGTCATAAGTGGTGTTTATTATTCCTCAATCATGGATTTAGATCCTAGGGGTCATGATTCAAGCCTAAGAGACAAAAACCAAGCATTGGGAGCAACTCTGGTCAAGTTTACATGTGTTATTGGAGTGGTACAGGAAGTTTCTGCAAGAAGTCCTATTTTGCTACACAAAATGATAACTCATTGAATGAAGAAGCAAATAAAATGAAAATGGTACTAGATTTTTTTAAATTAATTAGGATTTATTATGACTCCATTACAAGCAGAATAAATCCAAAATACCCCCGTTAACACGTGCTAAAAAATAGCATAAAATTACTAGTCTGAAAACTGGAAATTCAAGAACTAGTGAGCTAGATAATCTATCAAATGCCTAACCTAATCAAGTGTAAATTAAATGGGGTAAATTTTTTTATTAACTTGAATGTTTTTATGAAATAAGAAAAGTGGAATCAACTCAAATTAATCTTATTAACATTTTCTAAAAAATATCATAAAATTACTACTATTTTTCTAAAAGGGACTTCCAAAAATCCTATATTTGTGAACTAGTAACCCAATCCAAGTAGCTCAATGATGAATATGACCTTAAAAAGCTATTATAAGGATTAATAATTCTTGTTAATATGTAAATAACCTGAAAAATAACTCACTTCAGTCATTTAACCCAATCCTATAGCAAGAAAAACATCAATACTAAATGCAGAAATAGAAAAAAAGAAAAGAAAAAGAGATGTGTATGAATATGAAGCGAAAAGAAGAAGAAAAAGTTGAACAAAAGGGCTTTGAGGCTCCTAATATGTCCAATCCCAAGGAAAATCAAAGTAATATGAAGGATACCAAGCTTTGGAAGCTGAAAATGGCACCAAAATTCATTTTTTGAATTGATCCAAGTACATCCATGTAAGAAATGAAAATGGAGCTGCTAAACAACAGGTTTTCTCCACAATAAGACTAATAAATACCAGCCTCTAGAGGAAAATTATAATTGGTACTTACACAAATTTTTATGGAAGCATTATCCTTGAAAGGAGGAATATTTCCCTTCCAAAATCCCTTAAATAGTGGATTTGGTTCCCAACACTATGAATCTTCATTAAATGACATAGAACGCATTCCTAGATTTTTTCAATCATTGGAGCTCCAAAATTTGTCAATAAGTTCATGATATTTTGTTCATTTATCCTCCAATATTGATGCTCATGTAGTATGGAGAAAGTCCCTAGATTATCTCTTCCTCCAAATATTCTTAATCTGCCCAATATTCTCACAATATTCTTAAAAAATAAATAATATTAGGCACAAATATGCAATTATCTCTAAACATTCCTAAGCAAATATTAAATCTAAAAAGACATTATTAAGTGTAGAATGATAGGTTTAATATATAACACATATTTCATTAAAATTGGAAAATTTTTATTACAAGGACTTAACTAGAATTGAGTTTTTTGGTTATTTTGAAATTCTATATCTGCTATTTAATTCCAAATTTAATGAAATTTGTGTTATATCCTTCATGTGCATAAGAAAGGTTATATGAGGCTTAATTTTTGTCTAATTTGGATGCTCATCATAGGCTACTTCTTCAACTCTCTTCATTGTTATGGATTGGAAAGGGACATTACAATCCTCCCTTCTCAGATTTCCTTTTTTTCAAGAAACTACAAGCTAGGATGTTGTAATACATATTCACCTTTCCATGTGGCATATTCTTGTTGAATTTTCTAGTGCTAATTAGACAAGAAAAAAAAATTTCAGCTAATAATTACTTCCAATGATATGTGAGATTAATTTAGCACATTCTAGAATATCATTAAGCAATTACACTCAAAAAATTCAACTGTAAATGAAATAAAAAAATAAAGATCACAGTAGAATAACCAAGCATAATAGACACCAAAATTTTTCCCTGGGAAACCAAAACTCGGGAGAAAACCCAACTATATTTTATAGGAGAAGCTTCTTAGTTAAGGAAAAGTAAAATATAATTTTTATAATTCAAAATTCATCAACCGATACCAAAAGTACAACACTGGTAAAATAGGTCGAATTTCTTCCTTTTGCAATAGAAAATCAGTTTGGTTAAACTACCCTGAAATACTCAGTTAAATAGTTAAACAATGTGTCCCACACGTGCGAGGTCAAAATCGATAAACCATAGGTCAAACACATCATATATAAACTTAGTCAACATAGGTCAAACCTACCTTAGCAAATCGATCAACATTGGTCAAAATATATCACAAAATTTTTTGGTCAATGCTAGTCATTGTTGGTTAAATGTTGGTCAAACGTTGACTATCTTAGAAAATTCAACTCAGAAACTTCAGCTTCGTCCTAATATTTCTTCCCATGTGTGAGAGAGAAAATGTGTGAGTGATGAGTGAGTGTCCAAGTGAGGAGGCATAATTCATATATATAATTTTCATGAGGTGCCCAAGGGTCATGTCTCCTTATTGGGAAAAATTGAATAATTTGGGTCGACCTGAATAAAAAATAATTCCCTTTTAATTATTTAATGAGTTGACTTGAGTAGCTAGGGACTACCTCCAAGAGCTACCCAAAAATCAACAATCCCTCTTAGCTAGGGAGGTATTCGCCTTGAATTCTGTGTTTCACAAATGTGCACTTCACTGGAAATTTCTCCATCCCAAGACAAGATTGAATGAGCTTGGTATGTTAATGTATCCATACACTTCATGTTCTATTCCAAAACCATGTGGAAATAATTCTACATCAACATCATGTAAAGGATCAAGTTTCCAAATAGAAAAATATCATTTGGCAATATGGTCATGTACCCCTTTACTATGGCAAAAAATAAAACTAGTCCTCAATCACAAACTAACCAAGTTGTCAGTTGAAACCATGTCAATTTTACTTGACCAATGGTAAAACCTTGGGCCCATTTACCATTTCCCCATGTCGTCACATGGCAATTGAATGGTAAAAATACTTGCCCAATGATTTTATACGCTCACTCTACCACTAGCCAAGTAACCCTTGGAAATATGGTTAGAACCTTTTGACTGGGGGAGTAATCCATACCCCGATGCTATGGAGTTCTAGTTGATACCATTTACCTAGGTAGAATGCCTACCCTGATGCTACAAAATCAACATTCCCTCTCAACAAGGGACACATTCTCAACTACTCCAAGATTTTCTGTGAAGTATAAAAATTTCATTGGGGATACAGGCTTCGTGAGAATGTCAGTAGCCTACTCATCCATAGAAATATATTGGATCCTAATTTCTCCCTTATGTACAATGTCTCAGATGTAGTGGTATTTGATCTCAATTTTATTTGAAATTCAATGTAAAAATGAAATTTCCAAAAGCTTCACATAACTTTGATTGTCAAAATGTATCATGGTTTTCTCAAACATCTTGTCAAAAAATCATGTGACCAACTTTTAAAGCTGCATTGCTTCACAAATTTCTATGGTAGTTGCAATATAATCAACTTATGTAGTGTTGAGTGTGACATATGTATGCTTCCTACTCATTCAAAATATCATATCAGAACCCAAAATGAAGAAACATCCTGATGTGATCTTCCTATATTCATCATTTCCTTCCAAATTGAAATCTTTGTATCCTTATAATTGTACTTTACCATTTGAAACATATCTCAATACATAATTAATTGTACCATGAAATTATATCAATACATGATTTTCCGAAATCCAATGTACATGCTTAGGCTCCACCATGAACTGGTTCATAGTGTTTACTGTAAAGAAAATATCTGGTATGTATTAACTAGATACATCAAGGATCTGATAAAATATGAATACATGGAGGGATCCACCAAATCAGAGTTAGAGCCTCTCAACTTCTTCAGATTGGTCACCATGGGAGTGTTAGTGAAATTTCATTCTATCATCCCAAATCTCTTAAGGATCATAATAATATACTTCCCTTGACCAAGGAAGATCTCACCCAGCTTCTGCCACACTTCTAATCCCAAGTAATAATACATCAAACTTTAGACCCATCTCAAACTTAAAGGTCAACTCCCTCTTACACTGATTAATGAGGTTTTATGCTCCTATTAAAACCAAGTCATCAAAATATAACAACAACATCACAAGCTCACCTTTAACAACCTTGTAGTAAATATTTGGATCGACATTACTCTTGGTGAAACCAAGCCTCATAAGGTATCCATTAATCCAAGAATACCAACCCCGAGGCACCTGGTTAAGCCTGTACAAATTCTTCTTTTGTCTACAAACATGAGACTCCTCATGTAACTCAAAGCGCTTAGGTTGCACTATGTACACTTGTTGGCTTGAGGGGTCCTAACCCAGGTTCAGAGTTTAAGGATAAACTAAAAAACCCTCCAACTATTGTCCCTTTCAGCAATGACCTTCTTCTGCAAATCAAATTATCACCCGAAGCAGTATGGGGGGGGGTGTTGGAACCATGTTTTTGCACCTTGAGGTAGAAAATAATGAAGTGGTCCTAAGAAAATCAAATGCATATTTTTATCAAAAATAAACAAATGTGTGCAATAGAATAAAGTAGAATCACAGAGAGTGCACAATCTTTAACAGAATAAGACAGAGTCGTTGGTCTTCTTAGCACAGATAAACATAACATAAAAAGATCTAGATACAAACAATGTGCAATTAGTTAGCCAGATTTATCAAACATCAATAAGCATGCATAACCATAACATATATCCTTTGCACAATGATCAACAAAAAACAATGTGATCTCAACAGAATAGAAGCATTAAATAACTCATATCAATAACATAAGAAGTTTGCTCGATTTTTGTCCTTTCCATTAATCTTCAGAACCTTTCAATACATTAGACTTTCCCTTGCATAACCCTTCCACACTCATAACCAATGGAGTCCATAGACAGCCAAGACTAGGTCTCCATGCACATAGCTAGCACGAGCCTTTCAACCCAACCCAGAAAAAACCCTTACAATGTATTACAGACACATAAAATTACTAGTCCTTACATTCATGAACTTCACTACTTTCCTTAGACTTGGTATATCTATCTATAATCCTTTAGCACGCAAATAATATGGTCTGAAACCATGGTTTTGAGGCCCACAATTTACCCTTAAACCCATTTACATCCAAATTAGGGACTTTGACCCACCCCCAAGCCCCTTGACTCAATCACACAACGTGCACATACAAATTTATACAAAATTACATTAAAAATTGTGCCTCAAGGGACCCTACTCCAACATGCCCCCAACACAAACATGTGACTCATCTCGAGTCACTGAGGTGCCTGCTCCTTGATCTTGTGCTAGAGCGTGATGACAAAAGATTTCAAAGGGAGCACTAGTTCCAAACTTTGCACTGTAGTGTTGTATACTTGCTGAACCAATTTTTCTATGGTTGGCCCTTCAGTGGCCATCTCTATGCTGTTCTGAGTTTGTTGGATTGTCTTCAGAGTGTTATCCAGCATTTGTGAAAGTTGAAGTGCTTCCTCGGTCCACAGTTGCATGCGTGCTTCAAGCAGTTGTTCCTTTCAGAGAAATTATTCAATTTCTGGTTGTATTGTTCGGCACTCCTGCAGACGAGAGAGGCGTTGAGTAAGAACCAATGTTGGCACCATTGTCCTAATCTCTTCAAAAATTTTCTCCTTCTGATGGAGTGCATCACGCAACTACTGAACTACTGGATCATTTTGGACTGAGTTCCATACACTCATAGATTCATTAAGCAGATTGTCACACTGCGTGACCGCAACAACAATACTAACTTGGGCTTGTTTCACTTCAGCTACACTTTGCGTGTGAACCTATGGTGGAGTCTCGGGCTGTAACTTGGTCTAGAGATCGGAAATATATTATTCATATTATGTGTTGACTGTCTGCACCTCAACACACGATGATTTCAATGCGACAACCAATCCTTCTAATTTATCCTCAGGCACAGTTGTGCCTAGAACAACTGGAATATCTTAGCCAACTTGATGGATATTTTCCTCCAACGCAGTGCACTGGGCTTCGAATTCACGACATGCGGCTTCTGATTTTTGCTGTTATTGGTGTGCTTTCTCTACCTGCTGTTGGGCTTCCATTGTGTGAGTGTGCGTGCTAGCCTCTTTGTACTTAATCTAATCCACGATAATTGAGTGCATCATGTGTCGTTTCCCTGCAGGTAACATAGAAAGGTTATGATTAATATCACCTATTCCCATGAATTGGGCACATCGGCTGGCGTCCATTTGAATAGTTGGCATAGGGATTTGGACTAAGCGGGCATCCTCGGTGGTTGGTAGAGCAATTTATAATGGTTGCGTGCTCGTGACTTGCACACTGAGGCCTGATCTACGCTCGCTTGAATCTAGCTCACCTACATATGCAGCTCCTATAGTCCAACTTGTACAAGCTCCAGTGCATATTTGTACTACACCTCCATGTTGGTCCAATGATCCTCATTCGTAGATGTGACAGTGTTGGCTATCTCATGTAGATGATCTTTTGTCAACATCAAGACCTCACATTAGGGGAATTTAGAGATATAAAATGGGCCTCCTAAGGAAATTATAAAATAATAGTGGAAATAATAAATAATATTACATTACATCATTAAATTTTAGAGGGAAAAAAAAAAAAAACTACTTTTTCAACTTGTATTTTCAACTTATCTCCCAAACTTTTTACTCAAATTTTTAGTGGAAGTACTCGTTGGATGAAAAATTTAATTTCTCATCCAAGGAGTACCCATGTTGGATACTTTTGATGGACCATGCTACATGAAAAATGAGAAATACATGAAAAATTTGATTGCAATCACATTTTTCATGTATTTTTCATTTTTTCGTGTAGCAGGGTCCATAGAAACTATGCAACATGGGTATTCCTTTGATGAGGAACTAAATTTTTCATCCAATGAGTACCCCTGCTCAAAATTTGAGTAAAACATTTGGGAGATAAGTTGAAAATACGAGTTGAAAAAGCAGTTTTATTGTTTTATTATTTTTTAATCTTTTTACCTTTTTACTTAAAAAATGGTGAATCATCCCCCATGGTTGACATCATCATCTTGAATCCTATCGGTTATTATAAAGTTTATTTTGGTTGTACATTTTTTGTAGGAGGCCCATTTTAGACCTCAAAATTCCCCTAATGTGCCCAACCTCTTTGGAACCCTTCCTCTTCTTTCTTGATCCCCCGACGGCCTGAGAGCCGCACTTGGTTCCCGTAGAGGTCTCTACTTCTCTGCATCCTTCGGCGTAGACCCATTCTTTTCTGGTGTTGTTTCTATTTCAAGGTCTATAATATTTCCAGTGGTCGTGGGTGTTGCTTCTTTTTCTGTTACTTTCTTGGTGACTTTCTGTATCACTTTCTCTGTTGGTTTCATTGTCTGAGAGCCATTCGTAGCTTTGTTGTTGTGATCAGTGTCAACCAGGTTGGCGGACATTCTGCTGTCACTCTAAGAAAATCATCTTCAGTTACCAAGTATGGTGACTCATACCACAGTCCTTCTACAATTCCCTTTGCGCATATATCCATGTTGTGAAAGGTAGCTTTAAATTAATTTACCATCTTGTATTGGTCATATAAAGTGGGTGACAATCGTGGCTTTGATTGCACTACTTGGTAGATAGTAGCATCATAGAGAACCCAAAAAATATTATTTTCTCTAGCATGCACTGGGTCTGAAGATTTCCACAAGGTAGCATAGTGTGTAGCTTCACATATATGTCTTCTCAATCTTTGGGAACTGAGTGTCTTCGGGGGTCTTCCATGCAATCAGCGCAATCAATAATAAAATACAAGCATAGTGCAAATGTTTGCCTTCCTCCTGTGATTCACGCACAATTTCAAGGAATATTTACAAAGCTAGCTAGACCAGTTATAAATCACCCCCTTCTTTCATCGTCCAATGAGCGCAATGACGTGCGTGGGCACCTCCTTGGGTCTACACTTGCACATCATATTGCAGGCCAAGATGATCATACCGAAGCGAACTGCTGGGTCATTAATTTAATCAACAAAAAACCCTCGACTCTTCCTTGTGATTTGGTAATTTTTCTTGATTTGTTCTGCGACGGTCTTCTCCTGCGCCTTACCACTAAAATCAGCAATAGGGTCAGCGCCTTAACAGGCGGACTTGTGATCCTATAGATCAAAGCAGTATCAATAGGGATGCACTCTCCCAACCATAGCGCATAATCATTTACTAATGCAAGAAACTGTCTGACGCTGATATCATTTATGGGGTTACAAACAAAATGAGGGATCTAGAGAAAATTTAGCATGTCTGCCTTGTGCAGACCTAGCACCCATATTTTTGGCTCGAGGTGCACAATGCCTTCTTCATAGGTAATTTGATCAAGGTACAAATCCGACGCCAAATCTGGAAATTTTTCGATATCTGCAATGTCCCAATAATCAAATATGAGTTATGTAATTTTAGCGAATATGTCCCCTTCCATCGGGACATTCTCAGGAATTAAGGGCATCTAGACTCCTGTGCGCACCTTCTCTAGGTCTTTTGGGATTTTGACTGAAGGTTTGCACGATGCAACATAACTTGGTAGCTGCGAGAATGGGGCCACTTCGCCCACATCTTCCTCTCCTTCCTCAATGGTTTCAAGGACCTCAGACATAGGTATTTTTAGCTTCTCAGCCACAGGAGGGCGCGACCTTGGGGTCTTTTCCCTTAGATATTTGCGAGTACCAAAATATAGCCCCTTCTTAGTCTTGGAGGGCACAAGTGTTTCAACAATGGGGACCACCAGCGCAATAGGGTCATCTCTAGGTCTTGTGGCCATCATATTGTCAGCAATAGCTAGCCCAACCCTGCTCGATGCAACCATCCTCGAACCCCAGATCCGAACCAGACATAGACAAAAAATACACAACAGTAATCAGGGAGTTTAAGGCAAAGAATTTTCTCAGAAAGCAAAGGGAACTATTGTGACCCCATAGGTCATATTTATACTTGTGGCGTGTCTTCAACGACTCCTTTTGAATTAATGAGAATCCATTATTGACAAAACGGTCCAAAATCTGGAAAAATTCCTTCATTAATTGCAACCTAATTGCTCAAAAAACGGTAATAAATTTTTCTTTTCTAGTTTTACTGTTCCAACAAGTAGTTTTTGACACCTCTGCAACCCAGTCAATCTCCTCACGTAGCCACCACGTGCGCGTCACACCTTACTACGCATATACTCCAGAGCTAATGAAAACCATCTACAAATCATCACCCCAACACAGGCTTATTGACCAGGTACTTCAAAGCATAGTGGGTAGTGTCCGTTGTGCTATCACTCCGCTATATTTCTAAGGTTGAAGAAGAAATCCCAATAGAGGTAAGCACAAAACAATATTTTGGCTTGGTATCTAGCCCTACCAAATCGGAGAGGGCTCTCTCCACAATGTCACAACCAAGAGGCCTAGATGAATTATGGTTTAGGTTAGGTATAAATACAGGGGTTTTATTTGGTTGAATTGGGTTTCTAAATGAGGATTAGGTCAAAGAGTCTAGGTCAGAGCAAATAGGATTAGGGTTGCAGATATTCAATGGGGAAAGGTAGGTAGAAAACATAACACTTAGGGTTTGAGGATGAGATGGATCAGACCGGTGAGGTGCAAGAAAGGTCAAGGCAAGTCTTGAATTCTTTCTAAATGAAGAGGATGGAAAAATTAAGAAGGTTTTTCCAAAACAAAGCATGAGATATGTATTCTATTCATCAACTTAAAAACTAGCATATCATAGAAATGAAATGGATCATGAAAAAAAACATTCATACATAATGAGACATAAGAAAAAAAAATGCTAAATTCTCTTACCACAGGTATCCCTAAGAAATAGCTGCAACCTTTTCATTAATATCTTGCAAAAATGATTACACTAGAGTCTCTGATCAATGCCTTAAAATCCAACAATTTACAACCTGCGAAATGACTGAAAAATTACATGATATAGGCCTCAAAAAAACTCCTCCCAGACTCAGGGGTCGAATCCATGAGAGAAGGAGTAGTTCCACTAAAAAATGAGTTGAATACCTAGAGTGTAGGGTGGTCAAACTGATTCATCCCTCACTTTTTTCAAACTGATTCATTACACCTCATCATGAGTTTTCATCTAATGTATTTACCCTAGGTAATAGTAAAAGCATGATAATTACATTTAATTCCATCAATTACATAAGTAAAAACTTTATTTCCCAATATCAAAATCAAATTTGTAGAAAAAACAGAGAAAAATCAGAAAAATTTAGGTGTGCCCTCAAAATGCTAGGTGCACCCTCCCAGTGCTAGGAGCGCCCTCCAACTTGAAACTAAGTTTTGGATGGTTTCCTAGTGTCCAAATTGAGCTCAGGATAACTCATTGGAAATCATATCCTTTTTACTTTCCAAATATATGCTTGGATTTCATAATGGACTTGATTTGACCCCTCAAAACTTCATTCTCCCAAGACCGCTCAGTGCACAGTGCAAAGGTGAAAAATGAGGCAGAACTGTGGTTTTTAGGGTGTTTTTTCACTTTTTCACCTACCAGATGTCCAAAACAAGCTTAGAATTTTTTTTTCTTGCATGTATTCATCATTATGAATCTAATGGTGGTGTTATTTTGGCCAAAATATGTCTCAAACAAAATAACAATGCCTAGGGCACTACGCACTTGGCTTTGCAGCTGTCACAAAACTATCTTGAAATGCACAAAATTTTCAAAATTTGCAAAAATGTCCCAAAACCTGTCAAAATTTTCTGAATGATGACTGATGATGAAGGTTATTCATGGAGTGAGGCTTAAACAAGGATATCAAGCCTCCCTTCCTCTTTTTGCATGGTTAGGGTTTCAATTTTGCATTGGCCTTCTTAAGTTTTGACCTTGCAATATTGTTTCCTTTGGCATAATGATTTGCCATCCTTCTCTAAATATCATTGTCTTTCTTTGCCTTGTCCATGAGCTTCTCAAGATTTTGGTTGGCCCTATCAAGCCAATGCTCCTGATCCTCATTGATCATGATGACAAGCTTCTCATTCAAGGACAACTAATTTGCAAGTTCAGCTTCTCTTTTCTTCTCTAGTTCTAGAGCTCTTTTCAGCCCTCTAGTCCTAGGCCTTTGTCTTGGTACTTGTTATTCTATTTCATCTATCACACCATATGTTTATAGTATCTCTTCAAGTAATAATTTATCTTTTTCTACCTCTCTTTGAGCTTTGATGAATCTCACTTCATCAATGAAATGTTTGGTCTTTAGCTGCTGGTTCTCCTGCTCAAGAAAGGTAATGAAAGATTTAGATCTCTAAAGATTAGTTTGTAGCTCCTTATTCTTGGATTCTTTCTCCTTGATGACTGTGCTAGTGATCTCAGAATCATCTTGCTGACTCAAATCAATAAGGTCAAACTCCATGTCTGTCTCATGAAGATTTTCCTCCTCATGCCTGATTTCTTCTTGAATATTTGCCTCTGTCACCTTTTGTTTTCCTTTGTCTACCAGATTTTCTGATGAATAAGGCAAGGCCCCTCCCACAATCTATGGGGAAAACACATGCCTATGACCTCTCTAGTATGTTTTTTTCCAACATACCCAAATCAGCCCTCTTAGGCTTGTTAATATCAACTCTTCTTGGTGACCCAATGTGCACATGAAATGGTGATGGTGGTGGTGAAATAGGTGGATTAGTTTGAGTTGATGATGAAGTAGGTACTGTGGGATGAGATGGAGGAATTTAATTGGAGGTATGAGATGGCGGAGGCACAAATTGAGCATGTTTAACTGGTGGAGTAGTGAAGATGCCATTTGCTATGACAATACTCCATGAGATGTTCAATTGATCAAGGTGATGGAGGAATATGATCTTGATGAGGGAGTGGTAAAAAATAATTTTCATTTGGTGGTCATAATCTCTCTTTTGAACCAGTTAAGACATTTTTTCAATTCTCCTGAAGAGAAAAAAAGGTATGTTGAGCATTTTGACCCTTGTGAAGTGCATTAATAACCAGACATGATAGGAGTAGAGTCTAGAGAACCTTCCTTCACAAGTAAAGTACTTCATGATTATTTTCATCATGGGGGCATACCTATCTAGGATGTAAGAGAAAGGAAATACCCTCTTTCCTTCATTTTTGTACCTTGGATTAATGTAGAACTCATAGTAATGATCCTCCAAGTCTTTTTGTTTGTACCATTTTTCACCAACATTCGGAATTCCAGTGGCAGTTGCTATCATGGCTATAGATAATGTGAATGTGACAGTAGCAAGGGTTACTTGGTTGCCATGAAGATTAGAAATGAACGGTCTGGTCAAAAAAGGGTGATATTGGACCCTTTATATTTTTTCACAGTTGTCAAAGAATCCTAAATGCTTGAAACATGTCACGGTCATGGGAGAGTCCATGAGTTATTTGGTGTTTGGAGGTTAAATTATGAGGATCCTCCCTCCTTTGTGTGGCCTCCTCTATTCCCTTTCAACTTCCTAACTGATTTCTCTATTTTCCTCTTGCATAGTGTCTTGGCTAGAAACCCTAGGGAGATGATGGGAGTGAAATGCAGGTTTAGGTAGTGGGTAATGGGATGGAAAAAATTAGGGTGATGGGGGAAGGGGTTTATGAAATGAGGGAGGTGACAGGGAGCAGAAATGATGAGGGAATTGTGAATGGGAATTTAATTACAGGAATAGGGATTTTGGGAGCCTAGGGAATTGAAGCACCTAGGTCTTAGGGTTTTGGGAAATGAAGATAGTGATATAGGGGGTAGGGATAGGGTAAATTTCAATGTAGAAAAGGAATGTGAGGCGGTAGGGAATGGAAATTGGGTATTTGATACTGATACTAGGGTTTTAAGCTCAAGAAAACACCAAATATTGCATACAACATTAAAAACCACAAAAAATGATCTGAGGAGAAGAGGAATGGTGTAATTATGGCTTAATTTCTTGCTGGAGAGTGTGGGAAATGATTTGTTGAAGTTTGAAAGTGATTCCAACCAATTTTTAGTTCACCGAGCATTTTTGGGCAGGTACGCAGCAACTGCTATATGTGTGTAGTTCTTGAAGGAAGTGCGCAGTGTGAGCTACAGGTGCGGCCTCCTGATGTCCAGGTGTGTAGCGCCACACAAAAAACTCAAATTTTCGCCCTTCAAATTTGAATTTCGTGATGTGGATGTGGTGACTCAATGTTGCAAGCGAGAAATGAAGATGAATTTGATGTCTTGAGGGCTTTAATACTTGGTGCATTCATGATTTTGGCCTTGGGACCCACTTTCTTCCTCTATCACTCACTTAATAGTTTGAAAGATTGTCCTTTCACTTAACTCTTTATTTTTGAAAATTTGATTATTTGATATGCTGTGAGAACTCTAGGATTTGATTTCTTGGTGCTTTGGCAAGCTTGGAATACTGTGTTAGTAGCTTGGGAAACTTGTACCTATTACATATAAATGACATAAAATTACAACAAGAAAATTAAAATTTACATCTTTTTGGAATAAGAATTACAATTCACGATAAAAATCACAAATTTTGAAAGGATGATTAAATCTTTGCAGATAATATCTTTACATGGTAAAGATATGTTTATTTTGTTCACTATTTTACTTTCTTACCTTATGCAATGGAATGAAGCTTTTATTGAGACCTTGGAAACCCTAATAACCTAATGGGACCTTAAAAAACCCTAATAGACCTAATGAGACCTTGAAAGACTAAATTTCAAGATGACATGACTAATATTGATTTTATGGATGATGTACAGTCATCAAGGTATGAAGATATGCCAACAAGAAATAAAATTTGTGGAATATTGATGAATTTTGGACTTGAGGCTACCATCAGTGACTAATTTTTTGCATGACCTAGTGGAATGATAAAAAATTTCTGAGTGGGACTCATAAAATGATATTAAAATAGGATTTTGATCATTGATGGCATGATACAAATAATGAAACTAACATGTCACATCCCTTAATAATTGTAAAATCCTCTGACATTCGTAATCCCAATGGAATGTCGCACCTTTTTTGAGTAATCTAGTCATGGCTGTAGTGATAAACTCATAACTCGGAATGTGCCTCCTGTAGTAGCCAGAAAGACTCATCATGGAGTATCGCTTTTATTTGTTCTAAGGTAGCATTAGGGTTGCTTCAGTGTACCTAATGTACCAATATAATTCGTGATCTTGGAAAATAATAGCCAACTATGGTTTCCTAATATAAATATTGTTAATCTGTTGAGCCTGCCATACGACGTTAGTCACAAACTAGAAGTGATAAGTGTCCTCATTTCCAATGCCTCTAAAATTAGGTAACTTCATTGATGTCACCATATCTACTTCAGGGGGAGGTGGAGGGGGTGGTGGTGATGGACTGCATGGCGGAGTAGGTCATCTATGATGTGAGTACAGAAGTAAAGTGGATGGGGTTGGAAACTGACTCAAAGGTTTATGGTGTGATGAGATTTCTTCTTCAGAGTCACTTGAGCTACTAGCTTCAGGTTCAGGCTCACTATCAGATCTAGGCTTCAGAGGGCTATAAATGAATTTTTTAGAATCTTCGCAGTAAAATTTTCCACTGTGAGTAATTGGACCTCTTTGATGCATTGAAGCAGTATGTTTGCACAGACAACCTCATTCACATAATATAATTTTCGGAAACAATTTCAATGAGCATGGGAACTTACCTCTAGGGCCTTTGAAAAACCTCCTTTCTACTTCAAAATATGACACAAATTGATCAATGGAAAATTCAGTCAGAAATCCTGCCAAGAGGTGATCGATGCAATGATCTACCGCACAGGTGATTTTATTGTCAAACTTCTCTACCCGATGGATCCGAATTCTGCAGTCCACTCAGTGACTGCGTCATCTTTTATGGAGTGATGGAATTTAGCTAAGCATGAAAACCACTCTTGTAGCTCATGCGCAAAGGAACAAAAGAATATTTCATGCAATTCTATATAAATATATTGTGTACCCACTGTTCTTCAGGTAGCTTAGTACTTCTATTCTCTTGGAGTGCAGATTCAAGGATATTTCTATCCAACCAATCTTGCAATTTGTTTCGTTAAGGATGCCACAACATTAAATCTCCCTAAAAATGATCCCGGTCCTAGAAATAGAACCATTTGTTGGCTTGAGGGGTCCTGACCTAGGTTTAGATTTTATGGATAAACCAACAAACCCTCCAACTACTAACCCTTTCAGAAATGACATTCTTGCGCAGATAAAAGTCTCACCTAAAGCAGTATGGGGGGATGCTGGAACCAGGTTTCTGCACCCCGAGGGAGAAAATAATGAAGTGGTCCTAAGGAAATCGAATGTAGATTTGTATCAACCATAAACATATGCACACAACAGAATAAAGTAGAATCACAAAGAGTTTGCAATCTTTAACAGAATAATGAAGAGTCGTTGGTCGCCTTAGCGTAGATAAACATAATAGAAGCCGATCTATCTAAACAATGTGAAATTACTTAACCAGATTTATCAATCATCAATAAGCATGCATAACCATAACATATATCCTTTGCACAATGATCAACAGAAAACAATGCGATCTCAACAAAACATAAACATTAAATAACTCAGATTAATAACATAAGACGTTCACTCAAAATCTATCATTTCTATTAATCTTCAGAACCTTTCAATACATCGGAATTTCCCTTACATAACCCTTCCGTGCACATAGCCAGCGAAGCCTCCACACAGCGAGGATTAGATCTCTGCACACATAGCCAGCAGGAGCCTTTCAACGCAACCCAGAAAAAACCCTTACAACGTATTATAAAGGCATAAACTTATCAGTTCTTACATTCATGAACTTCACTACTTTCCATAGACTCAGTCTACCTATTTCTAATCCTTTAGTGCACAGATACTATGGTCTCAAACCATGGTTTGAGGCCCACAGTTTACACTTAAACCCATTTACATCAAAATTAGGGACTTTGACCCACCCCAAAGCCCCTTGACTCAATCGTGCAGCACGCACATACAAAATTATACAAAATTACATAAAAAATTGTGCGTCAGGGTACCCTTCTCCAACAGCCCCCCAACACAAACATGTGACTCATCCCGAGTCACTAAGGCGCTTACTCCTTAATATTGGCCTAGAGCATGCTAACAGAAGATTTCAGAGGGAGCACTAGTTCCAAACTTTTTGCTGCAGCACCCTGCGCTTGTTGAACCATTTTTTCTCTGGTTGGCTCTTCAGTGGCCATATCTATGCTACGTTGAGTCTGTTGGATTGTATTTGGAGTGTTATCCAGAATTTGTGAAAGTTAAAGAGCTTCCTCGGCCCATGGTTATATGCCTGCTTTGAGAAGTTTTTCCTTTCAGAGCAATTCTTCAATTTCTGTTTGTATTGTTCAACACTCCTACAGACGAGAGAGGGGATGATTAAGAACCAATGTTGGTGCCACTGTCTTGATCTCTTCAAACTACTACTCCTTTTGATGGAGTGTGTCACGCAATAGCTGAACTATTGGATCATTTTGGGCTGAGGTCCATACACTCATAACTTCATCAAGAATATTGTCACACCAGGTGACCACAACATCAATAATATCTCGAGCTTGTTTCACTTCAGCTGCTCTTTGCATGCGAACCTCTAGTGGAGTCTCGGGCTATAACTTGGTCTGGAGATTGGAAATCTATTTTTCATATTTTGTGCGGACTGTATGCACCTAAATGCACGATGCTTTAAACACGGTAGCCTATCCTTCTAATTTCTCCTTGGGCGTAGCTGTGGCCAAGACAAATGGAATATCTCAGAAAAATTGGCGGATCTTTGCCTCCAGCGCAGCACGCTTGGCTTCGGCTTCATGACATGAGGCTTCTACTTTTTGCTGCTATTGGTGTGCTTCCTCTGCCTGCTGCTGGGATTCCGTTGTGTGAGTGTGCGTGGTAGCCTCTCTGTATTGAAGCTCATCCACAATGATTGAATGCATCATGTGTAGCTTCCTTGCAGGTAACACAGAAAGGTTAAGATTTATATCACCTGTTTCCCTGAATTAGGCACACCAGCTAGCATCGATCTGAATAGCTGGCACAGGGATTTGGACTAAGCGAGCATCCCTGGTGGTTGGTAGAGAAATTTCTAATGGTTGCGCGCTCATGACTTGTGCACTAGTATGGCTCACCTGTATCTTAAGCTCATGTAGTCCAACTTGTACAAGCTCTATTGTAGATTTGTACTGCACCTCCATGTCAGTCCATCGATCCTCAGTCGTAGACGTGATAGTGTTGGCTATCTATTGTAGATAATCTTCTCTCAATGTCAAGACCTCTTGCCCAACCTCTTTGGAACCCTTCCTCTCCTTTCTTGATCCCATGATGGCTTGAGAGCCACACTTGGTTCACTTAGAGGTCTCTGCTTCTCCTGTATCCTTTTGCGTAGACCCATTATTTTATGGCGATGTTTCTGTTTCAAGGTCAATAGTCTCACCAATGGTCGTAGGTGTTGCTTCTTTTTCTAATACTTTCTCGGTGACTTTCTCTGTTACTTTCTTTGTGAATTTCTCTATTGGTTTTATTGTTTGAGATCCAGTGTGTGGCTTCGTTGGTGTTATCGGTGTCAACCAGGCTGGCGACCATTCTGCTGTCACTCTAAGGAAATCATCTTCAGTTACTAGGTATGGTAACTCATACTACACTCCTTCTACGATTCCCTTTGCGTGGATATGAATGTTGTGAAAGGTAGCTTTAAAGTCAGCTACCATCTTGTATTAGTCATATAAAGTGGATGACAGTCGCGGCATCGGGTCTGAAGAGTTCCACAAGGTATCATAGCACGCAACCTCGCACATATTTCTTCTCAATCTCAGCACAATCAATAATAAAATCCAAGTATAGTGGAATTTTTTTCCTTCCTCTTGTTCTTCGCGCATATTTTCAAGGAATTATTTACAGAGGTAGCTAGACCATTTATAAATCACCCCCTTCTCACACTGTCCAATGAGCACAATGACATGCGTAAGCACCCCCTTAGGTCTGAACTTGTGCATCATCTTGCAGGCCAAGATGATCTTACCGATGCGAACTGTTGTGTCATTAATTTCATCATGGTACAACTCCGACACCAACTCTGGAAATTTTTCAACATCTGCAATGTCCCAATAATTGAATATGAGTTGTGGAATTTTAGTAAACATGTCCCCTTCCATCGGGACATACTTAGAAATTAATGGCATCTGGATGCCTGCGCACACCTTCTTTAGGTGTTTGGGGATTCTGACTGAAGGATTTTTTGATGCAACATAGCTTGGCAGCCGCGAGAATGGGGCCACTTTGACCACAACCTCCTCTCCTTCCTCAATAGTTTTAGGGACCTCAGACCTTACTACGCATATACTCCAGAGCTAATGTCAACCATCTACAGATCACCCCCCCTAACATAGGCTTAATGACCAGGTACTTTGAAGCATAGCCTGTAGTGTCCATTGCATCCTTTAATAATTGTAAACTCCTATGACATTCATCATCCCAATGGAATTTCGCACCTTTTCTGAGTAATCTAGTCATGGGCATTGTTGTATCTCAAGAAATAATCCCTTAGCTGTGGTAAGGAATCAGTGCTTAAGACATTTTATAAATGTATGTCAAAATTACAATATTAAATGGCCTCTGTTTAACACCTTTGGAATTTAATTACTTAATAGCCTCAATAATATGATATAATGAAAGCCTTCACAATGCCATAAACTACTAATATTTGAATTAAATGAAAATAAGAACTGTAAGGGAAACTCAAAATGATATGTTGAAAACACAAAATCTACCACTTTTAAGTTTCAGAGGAAATTCATGGAGAGAGAGGAAACTCGAAACAATATGCTGTAAACATAGAATCTATTACTTTAAAGTTTCATCGGGAGTTTGTGAAGAGAGAGGAAACACAAAATAATATGTTGTAAACACAAAATCTATTACTTTTAAGTTTTAGAGAGAATTTGTGAAGGGAGAATAGATGGAGTGAAGGAGCGCACATTAAGTATTGTTTAACTCTTACTTACATATGTAAAAAGATACCTGCAACTACATTACTTCACTACATTCAAAGAGGAATAAACACAGAGCAAAACTGGAAAGACATATCAACATCAATAGGTGTAGGAAACTTGATCTTATTTCATTAATTTCTCAGAAAATTTAGTACCAAATTAACAGTCATCCAGAGGTCCAAAACTCGTAACCCCTTTTGTTTATTTATATCTATTTAAATACATCCAAATAGTTCGTAACTATTGAACTTCTTGAAACTACTTCGACTACATAAAATGTTAAAATTGCTTATGCAATCATACCAAGAAAACAAATTGAGACTAGTAATATCATTCATTTTGTGCTGAATCTGATTGTTGTTGATGCGTCCCTCCGAAGTGCTAAGGTGTCCTTTCTGGTTATGATGCGATAGCTACACAGTTCTGTAACAACGCCTTAGTGCCTGACTTGACCCAATTGTCATGCTTACAATAAGTGCCACTACATTTTCTTTTGCCTGACTCTGCCTATGCCTCTGTGTGTTCCAGCAACGTTCCGTCTTCTCTTCGTCAATCGCCGCAAGGCTTGGACTTAAAACTATATTTTTCTCAACCTCAAAGAACGCATTGCGCCCGCTTTCTATCGCATTTCGGCGTTTCATCAGTTTTACATTATAATCCTCCTTTCCTCCTCCAACACAATTTAACACAAGAAATGCCTTACTTCTGGATTTGAAAACCTTTGGAGTTTACTTTTGAAACCAAATCGCATCTGCCCGCAAATCGCAAGTCGGAGATTTTATTGTGAAATACAGGAGGTAAGTGTTAAACTGTGTAAAGTGCGAAGTGAGACGGGCGGATGGTGACATGACAAGAAAAGGTGGGGCCAATCGAAAATTATAAATCGACGGATTTGTTATGAGAAATGGAAGGTAAGATCTAAAACTTGCGAAGTGAGAAGTGCGCAGAGAAGGACGTGACGTGGCATGGGATGGGTCCCATGGGTATTGAAAATCACAAATCAGTGGATTTATTTTATGAGTGGTGGAGTAAACATTTAAATTTGTGAAGTGCGAAATGGGGGGAGAGGGAGGTGACGTAGAAAAGAGAGGCAGGCCTGCCTGCAGCCCGCAGATCGCAACCTTTAACACATTCCCTAGTGCCAACCCTTTAAACTTGCGAAGTGAAATATGCGGTCGCATCACATCACAATATTGCAAGTTTAACCATATTTCAAACTTGTAACCTTTATCGAATGCGATATGCGGTATGATCTCCGTCGTCCATCTCTCCATTTTAGTTTTGCGCTTTGATCCAGACCGTCTATTTTTCCCTTTGTGTATCCTCCAAAAATCTTAATTTTTTAAGGGAAATATGTCATTTCTCCACATGAGGGAAATTAGTCTGTTATTCTCCACGGTGTAACCCTCCTGAGCTTATCTGATGTTTTGTTGCGCTAGTCTCTCCTGAGGTTGCGAATGAGCCCGACCTGACCTTGAACGGTGTGCAATGTTCTGAACATGCCCCTTGGTCTGGCCTTGAACTGTTTTGCACGTGAATGAGCTTGAATCGACCCACCTTCACATCTCATCACATAATGTTAATTTACCAACATATAAATTAAAATTCTTCTTTGACATACAAAATTTTACATTTTCTAACATATATGCTCTTTTGGTGTTTTGAAAAGTATTTCAAAGGTAAATGCAAATGATCCACAACATATGGCTCCACATGGGGATAGTTCTTTTTTCCATGGAAGCGCTAAGAACCACATATTAGTGTCTTATCCATTGGGCATGGAGTCAAATATTTCTTGGTGACATATGAAAAATGAGAAATCTAGTATTTACAATGGTGGAATGCTGATTTTTAATTCTGGAAATAATGCTTTAGGTACTACCCATTCACAGGTAGTTGTACTGACTCTCCATCTAGATCTTCCAAAATGAATGTGTTATTTGACCTTACCTTAGATATTATGTATGGACCATACCAGAGAGGGTCAAATTTACCATGATTACCCTTTTCTTCTCGTCTGGTGTCCCATGTTAGTACCAAATCACCTGCTTGAAAGAGAACTTCTTTTTCCTTTCTGTCAAATATATACTTCATATTTTCCTAATAAGTAATCAAGGTATCCCTAACTTTGTTTATGTTTTCACTTGATTCAATTATTTTGTTCAATCTTCTTACTAGAGCATTAGGTTCTTCCTGAGCTTCTTGGAGGAAAGAAATCACTGGTTTGGCTCGATGAGTAGGGAATAGTGCTTGAGTTCCATAAACCAGTTCATAGGGAGACTTTCCGGTAGATCTCTTGGTAGTGACTTGAACTGCCTAGAGGGAAAACTTCAACTTCATATCCCAATCCTTCTAATTCTCAATGATTTTCTTCTTCAAGATTCTGACCAATGTATTATTTTAAGACTCTGCCAATCCATTCCCTTGGGGATGATATGTCGTGGAATGTGATAAAATTACATTATATGTTTGACATAAATTGATGAAATGAGAAGATTTGAATACCTGAGCATTATCAATCAAAATATTTACTGGACATCCAAATCTGCTCAAAATGTTTTCCTCTAGAAACTTCATCACTACTTGGTCATTCGCCTTCTTAGTGGGTATTGCTTCAACACATTTTTTAAATTAATCAGTAGTCGTTAGAATCCACTTGAACTGTCCACTTGATGGTGGATTTAACTCTCCAATAAAATCCAATTCCCATTGCCTGAAAGACTCTTCAATAAATACTGGGATGAGAGGTAATGGAGAAATTTTTCTCTTTTTAGCAAACAACTGACACTTCTGAAAACTTCTGACCATTCTATAAACATTTGCAAACATGGTTAGCTAATAGAATCCTGACTTGAGAATTTTATGAGCAGTGGCCGTCCAGCTATAATGACCTCCACACAGACTTTCATGATATTATTTGGCGACTTCAATAGATTCTCCTTCGATCAACATAACAACAAAATACTAGCAGGATCTTTCCAGTATAACTTTTCTTCCACTATAACATATGGCTGATATTTGAGCTTGAGAGATCTGTATTTTTTTCTATTTAGTGAAGTTGGACAAGAAAAGAAACACATGTAATGCATAATATATTTATACCAAGCAGAGCACAAAAATTTGTATTGAATACCTATTTTGGACATTCTTTGACCTTCTTCATTAAGAGGTCCATCCACTAGTGCCAACATTTTAATTCCCAAGGCTTGAAAATTTGTCTATGTCAACAACTTCGCTAACCCCTATCCCTTGACCAACTTGGTGGGTTTGATGTCCAAATCATACTCTTGGATTTTTGCTATCCACTTCCCCCTTTTTCCTTCAACATCACTTTGGACCAACACATATTTCACATTAGAATTAGGAACATAAGCTATTATTTGGGACTGCAACACATAAGTCCTGAAGGCTTTCAGTGCTTTGACCAAAGCATATACTTTTTTCTCCAGAATATTGTTTTTGAGCTCAACATCTCTGAGAACTTTACTGAAAAATGCAACTAGCTGCTCCTTAGTATCTTCATTTTTTTGCAACAACACAGTAGCAATAGTAGTGGGGGATGAAAATGAGAATACATGAAAGGATTTTTGATAGTATGGACTAATCAGAACTGGAGTTCCCTGTAGTGCTTCCTTTATTCTAGCAAATTATTCTCTTGCTCCCTTATCCCATTTCACTTCTGCGTTTTTCTTCAACATATCTGTTATACTTCTCACAATATCAGCATTATTGGGCACAAATCTCCTCAAAAAGTTTATTTTCCCAAGGAATATCTGTATATAATTCTTTCTTATGCGTAAAGGAATTGTATGAATGGCTTCCATCCTTGTTGGGTCAATATTTACTCCTTTTTTAGAAACTATGTGACCCAATAATCTACCTTCTTCTAAGGCAAATAACGATCTCTTGGGATTTAATGACAGACCAAACTTTCTACACTTTTGAATTTTTTTTTGTAAATGCTCCAAGTTTTCATCATCTGACCCTGAGAAACGGTTACATCATCTAGATATATAACTACAAACCTGCCACCAACAAAGGCTATGTCCATGGCCCTATGAAATGTTGCACCTGCGTTTGTTAGGCCAAATGGCATCCTTGCATACATGAAGGTGCCCCAGGGCATTGAGAAAGCAGTCTTCTTATGATCTTATTTTTCTACTGCTACCTGATTATACCCAGAAAATCCGCCAACCATAAACAACCTATAAGCTCCCATCACCTTCTGTAAGACATAATCCATTTTCGGCAAAGGATAATTATCTTTTAGAGATGCTCCGTTAAAATTCCTGAAGTCTACACACAATCTTATCTCTTCATTCTTCTGTCTTACAGGAACCATATTAGAAACCCAGTCTAAATATCTGAGAGGGACTATAATTTTCACCTGCAACAATTTCTTCACTTCTTTTTTTATTGAAGCTAGCAACAATGGATTGATATTTCTAAACTTCTGTCTTTGTGATTTTATTCCTTCTTTCAATGCAATATTATGTTGAATTATGCTTTGTCATATGTTTTCAGGTCTTCATATGAACAGGAAAACACATCCATATATTTCTTAAAAATATCAATGTATCTTTCTTTGTAGTTTTTGGGAACACCTTTGAACAATTTCACTATTTTTTGTTCCTGCTGAGTTCCCATAGTACAATATTCCATCTCTTATTCATGATGTTTTTTCTTTGAATAAAAAAAACATCATTAGAATCAAATAATCTTTCGAGGGGAACCAACCCTTTAGGGAGCACATTATCTTTCAATTGGATAATCTTCTGTTCAACTATCGACTGCTTAAGGTTTCTTATTTCTGCCTTCTGCTCTGTTTTTTCTTCCTCTCAGACTATCTCAACATCTTCAGAGTTTCCAATCATTGTGAGGAACTGATTTATCTTTTCATAATCTTCAAACACCTGCTAATGTTTCACATTTTCAGGGATAGAAGTTCTATGCTTAATTTCAATTTCATACCTTAGCCTTGGATTTATTGGAGGTTTGAAGGTGCTGGCTGCAATTGCTAAAGAATCGGCCAATATATTCTCCTCCGTTGAAATATACTGAAGATTGAAGGCTTAAAAATAGTTTTCTATAGATCCAAAACTTCATTCCTATATGATCTTAATCTCGAATGCTTGGTTTGACAATGATTTTTAATCTACCTTATTATCAATTCAGAGTCACCAAAAATTGAAATACATTGAACTCCCATCCAACTTGAAGGCTTGATATTAAGGCCTCATACTCAGCCACATTATTTTTTGATTCAAATTCTAGTTTAAAAGAGAAAGGAATGAGGTTATCTTCTGGTGATATCAGCAAGAATCCAGCACTTGCGCCTTCCTTGGAGTAGGCACCATCAAATTAGCACTTCCAAATCTTCCTTGAGTGCAGCTCATTATTTACAATTGATGAAGAGATCTTCTTCCCTGTGCCTTCAGCAAATTCTTCATCTTCATGCAGCATGAAATAAGAAATATCTTCTATTTCTTGACTATAAATGGGGGAGTCTCCTGCATATTTCTTGGAGGTGGTCTTCACAAACCTTGTTTCCTTGTACAATGTCCTTTCTTCCCCATTAAAAACGAAATGATAGCATAAGTGAAATATAATTTTAGAACACCTCCAAAATTTTCTCCCCAAGATCTTGATAGGAGCATTCCCCACCTGGCTGGGATGTCAACAACCACTACATCCATGACTATACTCTTTGCTAGGATTTGTGCCAATGAAACTGCTACATCTTTAATCAACCCAACACATTTCACCCTTTTGGAATCAAATGAATATTGATCCCTATATAGTTTGGTAATCTGCAAGTTTGGTTCCTTCATCACATACAATGGCTTGAGATTATGGGACGCTCCTGAGTCCATCATGCAATTATGTAGAGTAAAATCATGAAGCAACAGAGAAATATAGAAGGGTGGAACAGAAGGATCTACTTATTCTACATGAGGACCAAAGGTGACCACTAGATTTTCTTCTTTTAAGTTCATTGTGTCACTTATATCTTCCACCTGTGTGAGATTAATAAATTCTAATTTTTTTTCTTGTAAGCTGGTATTTTAGCTAATTCTAGAGGAGGTACCTGAATTTTAACCTTCTCCAACTCTTTTTCCAAACTGAAAGCATGAGTTTTCTTAACGTTATTTTCAGGTTCTTCTTCACTCGTTCTAGAATTTTCCGCTTGTTCCGGTACAGGAACAACTCTCTCCAAACTATTAGTGTCAACTGATTTGTTCTGGGAAGATTCACCCTGTTCCACACTTGTTTTATTAAGTGAATTTATAGGTTTTTTCCCATTACTGACCTGTTTCACAGGGTCCTTTTGTTGTGGAGTCGCCATTGGAGGAGGAATGGAACCATGTTGTTCACCTTCATTATCCTGCACTCTATATCTCTTTCTAGACCTTAAATCATACTTTTTATGTAACTCAGCTTGCATGAAATCTGTGAATTTACGACAATACTCATCCATTTCAGCTTGATCAAAATATACTTCAGCTTCAACATATTCTCCCTCACAATATTCCTCTTCATCCTCTTCTATTGTATACATAGAAGATACCTGGTCCTCGACCTCCCTTTGGTCATCTTCTACTGGCTCTTTGGGCATTTCTTCTATATACAATGGTTCTTGAACCTGGTCTTGATCTCTTCTTTCCCTCTGCAATATTTGCAGGGGATGTCTTCTGAATTGATGGTTAAACCCCCCTCGGTTTTTTTGTACTTGTCTTTGGGAGTTTTTATTTTCCAATTCCATCTTAGCTAGCTTATTTGTCAGATTTTTTATCAGCTTTATCATATCTTCAATTCTAGATCTTGTGATGATTCTTCTTTTGCCTCCCCCTTCTCTTGGATTGGTTGTTTCCCTTTCGCCTTTCCAACTACAGTCATATTAGCTTCAATCTCTAAAGCATCTATATGTACCTGCTCTAAAGTAGGGGAACACTTTTCTCTAAGTGTGAAACTAAAATCGGCTTCAAAAGCCCCAACAAAAACCACCTTTGCTCCAAACGGTGGGGGGCTTCATTTCTACAGGAAAACTGTTATACAACTTATTGAATCTTTTGATAAAATCTGATATATTTTCATCTAATTTTCTTTTGAATGCATTGAATTCCGTCAGTGAATATCCATGATCCTTTTTTTCACCCCATATCTAAGTGAATCTATTTTCCAGTTCTTACCATGTATTAATCAAATTATCTGGAAATCCCTTAACCACTTCCTAGCCTCTCCATCTAGATATTGAACAAAGAGCCTCATTACAACATCAAAATGTTCTACATTCATATTTTCAGCAAAATTACAAAACATAGGCAAGTGTTGTTCTGCAGTTATTTCATATTATCCAATAAAACGAGAGAGTAATTTAACATACTCTTGAGGCATTGCATTCATTGGTTGAGGAAGGTTAAGTGGAGCATATTTGTTCAACAGAAAGGCTGGTGTTGCCATGTTTGCACCTTGATTAAATGTTCCTTGGTTAGATGTAGTCGACGGACCTGCTGTGAAAATGAACGAAGGTGGAGGCAAAACTGATATGGGGATAGACTGATGGATAATAGCAAAGGTACTAGAAACTAGATTCTATTGAGCTTGAGTAAAAGTAAAATAAGCAGACTCGAAGGAGTGTTCTTCCACCCGAGGTTCTTGAAAATAAAGTGGTGTGAAAGGTGAATCTTGTTCCAAGAAAGGAAGTATTTCAAAAATATCTTCAAACAAAGGATTACTATAACTACTGTCAGGAGTAGGCAATGTAGGATCCAGTGTTGAAGGAGTTTCAGGTTTCTGAGCCTTTTTAGAAACCAATATTTTTGGATCTGGAAAAGAATGGAATATCTGTTGTGAGGTATCTAACCTCGTGTGAGGCCTTTTGAAAGCCGGAATTTTGAAAATAACAAACACAGCCAAATATTTCCTCCTCACTAAACAACAAGAGGAAATAATGTGAAAAACTTAGGGAAAATAAACTTTGTTTCTTTGTCCCTGGCAACGGCGCCAGAAAATGTTGTATCTCAAGAAAAAATCCCTTGGTTGTGGTAAGGAATCAGTTCTTAAGAAATTTTATAAATGTATGTCAAAATTACAATATCAAATGGCCTCTGTTTAACACCTTTGGAATTTAATTAGTTAATACCCTCAATAGTTTGATATAATGAAAGCCTTCACAATGCCATAAACTGTTGATATTTGAATGAAATGAAAAGAAGAACTGTAAGGGAAACTGAAAATGATATGCTGAAAACACATAATCTACCACTTTTAAGTTTCAGAGGAAATTCATGGAGAGAGAGGAAACTCGAAATAATATGTTGTAAACACGGAATCTATTACTTTAAAGTTTGACCAGGAGTTTGTGAAGAGAGGGGAAACTCAAAATAATATGTTGTAAGCACAAAATATATACTTTTAAGTTTCAGAGAGAATTAGGGATTGTTTAATTCTTACTTACAGATGTAAATTAAGAATTAAGGAGCGCACATTAAGGATTTTTTAATTCTTACTTACAGATGTAAATTAAGAATTAAGGAGCGCACATTAAGGATTGTTTAATTCTTACTTACAGATGTAAAAAGAGACCGGAAGCTACATTACTTCACTACATTCAAATAGGAATAAACACGGAGAGAAAATGGAAGACATATCAACATCAACAAGTGTAGGAAACTTGATATTCTTTCATTAATTTTTTAGAAAATTCAATACCAAATTAACAATCATCCAGAGGTCCAAAACTCAGAACCCATTTTTTCTATTTCTATCTACTTAAATACATCCAAATAGTTCGTAACTGCTTAACTTCTTGAAACTAATTCGAATACCTAAAGTGTTAAAATTACTTATGCAATCATACCAAGAAAACAAATTGAAAGTGGGACTATCATTCATTTTGTGCTGAATCTGATTGTTGCTAATGTGTCCCTCCGAAGTGCTGAGGTGCCCTTTCTAGTTATAACAATGCCTCAGTGCCTGACTTGACCCAACTGTCATGCTTACAATAAGTGCCACTATATGTTCTTCTGCCTGACTCTGCCTATGCGTCTATGTGTTCCAACAACATTCAGTCTTCTCTTCATCAACCGTTGCAAGGCTTGGACTTAAACTATATTCTGCTCACCCTTGGAGAATGCATCGCGTCCACTTTCTATCGCATTTTGGCATTTCACCGGTTTTACATTATAATCCTCCTTTCCTCCTCCAATGTGATTTAACACAATAAATTCCTTACTTCTATATTTTAAAACCTTTGGAGTTTACTTTCGAAACCACATCGCATCCTCTCGCAAATCTCAAATAGAGTATTTTATTATGAAATATGGGAGGTAAGTGTTAAACTATGCGAAGTGCGAAGTGCGACAGGTGGACGGTGACATGGAAATCAAAGGTGGGGCCAATCTCAAATCAGAAATCGATGGATTTGCTATGAGAAATGGAAGGTAAACTCTAAAACTTGCGAAGGGCGAAGTGCGGGGAGAGGGAGGTGACATGGCATGGATGGGTCCCATGGGTATCGCAAATTGTAAATCAGCGGATAGTTTATGAGTGGTGGAGGTAAACATTTAAAATTGCGAAGTGCGAAATACGGGGAGAGGGAGGTGACGTGGAATAGAGAGGTGGGCCTGCCAGCAGCCCGTAGATCACAACCTTTAACACATTCCTTAGCGCTAACCCTTTAAAATTGCGAAGTGCGATATGCGATCACATCACATCGCAATATCGCAAGTTTAACCATATTTCAAACAAGCAACCTTTACCGAATGCGATATGCAATACGATCTTTGTCGTCCATGTTGAGTCTCAAAAATGTTCTCCATATTCATACATATTTCCATTATGTCATAACCATTTAGCTCTTATTTCATAGCCATTTGACCTAAAACTCTACATCAAGTAACCATTTTCATAAATATATGGGTTAGGATCCTTGTTTTCCAAAGTTATTTATTTTATGTATTTTAAGTGAATTTATGATTAGAAACTAGAAAATTAACATAGTTTCATATATTTATATATGTGTTATGAGTTTTGTGACATGTGTAGGTCAAAAGGAGACTTCTAGAAGACCCTTATGTGGCACTCTAAGGCCAAATTCGAATTTGGTTGGAGAAGATTATGAGATCAAGAGGATATGTGTCTCACTTCCTTGTTGTATTGAAACTCTAAGAGGATATGTGTCTCATTCCTCAAGTTGTGTTGAAACTCTATAAAGACATGTGTCTTATCATTTCCTATTTTGATTGTAACTCTAGAGATGGAGGGAGAGATTCATGGACTCCCATTAATGAGATGTCTCCTCATATTTTGTATAAATAGGAGAAGCTTTCTCCTATCATAAGTAATGAAGAAGTAATGAGAAAGTAATGAGGAAGTAGATTTGTAACAAAGTTCAAGATGGAATGGGATGTAGATTTATGAGTTTTTGAATAAAGAAGCTTAGTTCTTTGATGTTATTGTGATCTTATCTTTAAGGAGCTGAAGGACTTCACCAAATTGGTAGCAGAGGGCCCCTGCTATCCAAGGAGGCTTTTACATGTTTTCTAGATAAGTTGCTTTCAATTATGTTTTGTCATATTTCCTTACTTAGATTGCTTTTTGAAATCATAGCTTTTAGCATAATTTTTCATGGTAGCCCGGGCATTTGCATATCTTTTGACTAATGACATGGAATCGATATTGTTCTGCTACTAATTTACTTTTTGTTTAATTCCAGCACTGCTTTGTTTATTTCAATCTTGCACATTTGTTTCAGTAGTTAGATTTAGATATATTAAGCTGTGCATGACATCTTCAGTTACCTCCGAAAGCCACAGCTGGACTGATGGTGAGGGATTGAATTATGGATGTGTAGTTTGATATTAGTTTCCTTTTTGCAAGTTAGATATATTAAATTGCTCATAACATCTTCAGTTGCCTCTGAAAGCCACAGCTGGACTGATGGTGAGGGATTGAATTATGGATGTGTAGTTTGATACTAGTTTCCTTTCTGCAAGTTAGAAATATTAAATTGTGCATGACATCTTCAGTTGCCTCCGAAAGCCACAGCTGGACTGATGGTGAGGGATTGAATTATGGATGTGTAGTTTGATATTAGTTTCCTTTCTGCAAGTTAGAAATATTAAATTGTGCATGACATCTTCAGTTACCTCCGAAAGCCACAGCTGGACTGATGGTGAGGGATTGAATTATGAATGTGTGGTTTGATATTAGTTTACTTTCTGCAAGTTAGATATCAGTTACTCAAGTTGTTTATGGTTATTTCCGAAAATCATAGCTGGACTAATGATGAGGGATCAGAAGACAAGTTGATGTAATTTGATTTAGATTTACTTTATTGCAACTTTTGGATTTCTTTCAGCATAGTTTCTTTTGTGTTTAGATAGCAGCAAGAATAGTTTGGTTTCATGCTCACTAGTTCACTGCTTTGATTTATTAGATTAGCAGTACCTTTTTCATTTCAGTAGCACATTTTCATTTTCTTTCAAGTTTTGTCATTGTATGTTTCAAATTCCTTTTTCAGTTTCAAGTTGGTAAATCATTATAAAGGACATCATTGCCTTGAATATCCATAACCATACTTGTCTTTTAGAATTTTATAAAAATCCAAAAACGACAAAAAGTAAGAGATAGGTTATCTTGCACATATAGTGCGCCACACTTCGTCAGCTTACGAATCCCTGGTTGATAATTTATGTTAGCAATTTAGGACACACTAAATTGACCAAACAGTCCATCTCTTCGTTTCAATTATACGCTTTGATCTAGACCGTGTATTTTTTCCTTTGCGCCTCCTCCAAAACTCTTAAGTTTCTAAGGGAAATACGCCATTTCTCTGCGTGTGGGAAATTAGTCTGTTCTTCTCCATGGTGTAACCCTCCTGAGCTTATCTGGTGTTCTGCTACACTAGTCTCTCCTGAGCTTGCGAATGAGCCCAAATTGACCCACCTTCATATCTCATCACGTAATGTTAATGTAACAACATATAAATTAAAATTATTCTTCGACATACAAAATTCTAAATTTTCTAACATATATGATTTTTTGGTGTTTTGAAAAATATTTCAAAGGTAAATGAAAATGAGCCACAATATGCATAGTGATCAACTCATAACTCAGAATGTGCCTCCTATAGTAGCCAACAAGGCTCATCATGGAGCGCACCTGTCTGACATTTTCAAGGGGATAAATAAAAGTTCCAGCGATTGCGTGTTGTTCCCTAGGGCCCAAAATTGCCAACTGTATGCAATTCCCAGTTTCCTTCATCGGGGCATTAACAGTTTCAGGAATCAAAGCTTAGCCAACCATTTCAAATCCACTCTCAAAGCTAAATGTAAGAAAAAAACTCTCTATCAACGCAGACCATTCAATAGTTCCTCTACACAGCTCTGTCTCCAAATACCATTCAGTAGGCACCTTTCCCAACGTGTGAATAAACATATGGACCCATTCAGGTCTTGGATCTACACCCCATACCTGATTCCCTCTTACCAAATATATGTGCAGATATTCTTTTCCAGAGTATAAAGCTTCCATTTTAATGGATGAACATTCAAACCATAACCTCATCATGCACGCACATTCCTACCAATTTCCCATATTCTCCTTATGAGTTTCCCACCATCTTACTACAGTAGCAC
This sequence comes from Pinus albicaulis, assembly GCA_034641835.2. Lineage (NCBI taxonomy): Eukaryota > Viridiplantae > Streptophyta > Pinopsida > Pinales > Pinaceae > Pinus > Pinus albicaulis. The sequence continues at coordinate 739,267,196 of CM076572.1, forward strand.
GCAAGCCAAGATCCAAATCATGGAATCTTTGATATTCAGGCACAGTCCTTTCAAGATCTCCTATAAAAATGTTTATATCAGTTAATCCATTATAGTGCGGTAAATCACGCACCTCAGATATTATACATCGTAGAGATCGGGTCACGCGATTACAATGCAGCGCAGATACCTCATCGAACTAATTTTGCCAATTTTATATTTCTTCATCAGAGTCTGAAAAACAAGTGCTATCCTTCTCCCACTTAAGATTTCCATAAGCTGTTGGATTAATCCAATCGTCTTTTCTCAAGGTCAACTTATATATTTGATCTATCTCATCCTCAGCACACACTAGTTCAGTATATCTTTGTCCTTCTACAGGATCTAGAGGAATGATTACCCTGAATCCATTGCTTTCAAATTCCATCCTCCTTTACTTCAGATTGATAACACCATCCATGTCAATGGCCCAATCCAACTTGAGCAACATAGGATAGTGATCAATATCATCTACAATTTGGATGACTTCAAAGTTTGCCATCACCTTAACACCCTCTATACTGACCACAACTTGCAACAACCTTCCTAAAGGAATAAAAATTTGTTGATTGGCCATGTGCAGTTGAATGGTTGACCACTCTAGCTTTGGCTCTCCCATGCACTGCCATGTTTTCTTAGGTATAACATTAACATTGGATCCTAGATCAAGAATAAATTGGTCCATTTCATAAGCACCAATCTGTGCGGTCGTACACATCTCCCTACTCGTTCTCTTCTTGTTCTTGTATATTTTGTTGATCGCTCGCTTTTCTACCATCGGTTATTCCTTCTCTACACAATTATCTATCAAAGCCTGCATATTTTCTACTGCCTTCTTCTTGCGTAGTAACTTTATACATGCTTGTAAAAATGGTTTGATCTTCTCATCTCCTCTTTCTTCCTTCATCATTCTTACCGATGTTGATGTGCTTCCTTTTGAAAATTCTTTCCACGCTAAAGATTAAAGCCTTCCTTGTTTTCAGGTGATTTATGGATCCATACATAAGTGGTTGGTTTCTTTCCTTTATCTTCATTGGTGGCTACACCACTCCTAGTAACCACATTCACACAAGGATATTCTTCATGGGTTTCAGTGTGAACCATATGAATATTTTGTGTTGGATTCTGTGTATTATTTTCCTGCATTTTAGCAATCAAGACAAGACAATATTCTATGACATGATCAAATTGTCTACAGTACCTGCATGACTATCATGCTGGGTTCGGAGAGTCGCACACATAATGGCCAACGTCTCCACAATGATAGAAAATGACTTGTCCTCTTCCTCGACCAACTGATCAACCTCCTCGACCTCTTCCTCTACCTTGAAATCCTCTACGCCCAGAAGGGGATGCTGGTGATGTAGGCTCAGCCTGCATTCTATATATTTCATATTTATCTAAAATCATATCAAAAGTGTGACAATGCTACTCATCATGCCCTAATGGCGAATATAATTTTCAAAACAACTAATTCAAGTCAGGTTGATACTTTTAGATCCTTGGGCATGAATTTGTGTCATGTAATATGGCAATTTGATAGATTATGCACCAAACATGACCCTTCAATGGACTAGGACCTCCAGCATTTAGATAATTTTTGAAGACATGACACTGATATTTATGTTTCCCAGAAGCTTTACATTTTATACACCAAACCTCTGCGCAAAACTCCTTTCCCTTGTCCTTGCACAGGATTTGAATTTATAGATTCATGGCTTCCAACTAATTCTGAATCTATTGAGTTCACAACATAATAGGTGTTGGGGTAGCCTGTAATTTCATTGCAACCTCAACAGCCTCAGCTTCTGTGGTGATATTTTTCTAACCTAAGGAATGGCACAGATGTGGGAGCAATGTATAAATGAACCATTCCTTCTATGGAGTCATCAATAAAAAATCCATCATCTATGATGGTGCACTTCAACCTCTGATCGGCCTCCCATACAGATTCATTAGCCTCCTGACGAATCTCCTTCATTTTTGTCACCAGCTATGCATATGACTTAGTTTTCTTAAACTTCTCTTTTAGGGCCTCTTTGATTTGTTCCAAGGTAGCATTAGGATTTTCTTGAGCGTACCTGATGTACCAATCTAATGCACGATCTTGGAAAGAAGTAGCCAACTGCGCTTTCCTAATATCAATATTGTTAATCTGCTGAGACTGCCATATGACCTCAGTCACAAACCAGAAGTGGTAAGTGTCCTCATTTCCAATGCCTCTAAAATTAGGTAACTTCATTGATGTCACCATATCTACTTTAGGGGGAGGTGAAAGTGGTGGTGGAGATGGACTGTGCGGTGGAGTAGGCGATTTGTGATGTGAGTCGAAAAGAGGAATGGATGGGGTTGGAAACAAACTCAAAGGTTTCTGGTGTGATGAGATTTCTTCTTCAGAGTCACTTGAGCTACTAGTTTCGGGTTCAACCTCACTATCAAATCTAGGCTTCAAAGGGCTATAAATATATTTTTCATAATCTTCACAGTAAACTTTTCCACAATGTGTAGTTGGACCTCTTTGATGCATTCAAGCAGTATGTTCGCACAGACAACCTCGTTCACATAATAGAATTTTCAACAACATTTTCAATGATCACATGAACTTACCTCTATGTCCTTTGAAAAAACTCCTTTCTGCTTAATAATATGCAACAAATTGATCAATGGAAAATTCAGTCACAAATCCTCCCAAGAGGCGATCAATCCAATTATCTAATGCGCAGGTGATCTTATTGTCAAAATTATCTACCTATTGGATCAATTCAGGAGTCCACTCAACTAAGCGCGACAACCACTCCTATATCTCGTGTGAAAAGGAACAAAAGAATATTTTATACACTTCAGTATAAATATTTCTGTACCCACTATTCGTCAGATAGATTTATACTTCTATTCTCTTGGAGTGCAGATTCAAGGATCCTTCTATCCAGCCACTCTTGCAATTCATTTTGTGAACGATGCCACAACATCAAATATCCCTAAAAATGATCCTGGTCCTAGCAACATAACCATTTTTTGGCTTGAGGGGTCCTGACCTAGGTTCAAAGTTTATGGATAAACCAAAAAACCCTCCAACTATTGGCTCTTTCAGAAATGACCTGCTTGCGCAGATCAAAGTCTCACCTGAAGCAATATGGGGGGTTACTGGAACCATGTTTTCGCACCTTGAGGGAGAAAATAATGAAGAGGTCTAAGGAAATCGAGTGTAGATTTGTATCAACCATAAAAATATGTGTGCAAGAGAATAAAGAAAAATCACAGAGAATGCACAATCTTTAACAAAATAAGATAGAGTCGTTGGTCGCCTTAGTGCAGATAAACATAACAGAACCTGATCTAGATCTAAAAAATGTGCAATTACTTAAACATATTTATCAATCATCAATAAGCATGCATAACCATAAAAAATTTCCTTTTTGCAATAATCAACATAAAACAGTGTGATCTCAACATAAAAGAAACATTAAATAATTCAGATCAATAACATAAGAAGTTTGCCTTAATTTTTTCCCTTTTATTAATCTTCAGAACCTTTCAATACATTAGAATTTCCCTTACATAACCCTTCCGCACACATAGCCAACATAGTCTACACACAACCAGGACTAGGTCTCCTCGCACACAGCCAGCGGGAGTTTTTCAACCCAACCCAGACAAAGCCCTTACAACATATTACAGATGCATAAACTTATTAGTTATTACATTCATGAAAATCACTACTTTCCTTAGACTTGGTCTATCTATTTATAATCCTTTAGCGTGCAGATACTATGGTCTCAAACCATGGTTTGAGCCCCACAATTTACCCTTAAACCCATTTACATCAAAATTAGGGACTTTGACCCACCCTAAAGCCCCTTGACTCAATCGCGCAGTGCACACATACAAACTTATACAAATTTACATCAAAAATTGTGCCTCAGGTGACCCCTCTCCAACAAAACTTCGTCCTCAATCACTCCATTGAGGAAAGCAGTTTTCACATCCATCTGATGCAATTTCCAACCCATAATAGAAGAAATAGAAATAATAGTTTTAATATAAGTGTACCTGGAAATTGGAGCGAAAGTATTTTCATAGTCCTCTCCCTCTTTCTGGGAGAACCCTATTGCCATGAATCTCTCTTTTTACTTCTCTATGATGCCATATACCACATGCTCGATATTGCAGATCCACTTGGAAGTCACCACTTACTTCCATGTATGTCTTGACACAATTTCACACACATCATTCTTCATGATGGGTTGATATTCCTTTATCATGGAATTCTTCCAAACTTGCTGACCTTTTTCCTCCTCATAGTTGGATGACTTAGAATCAATGATGTGACTCATTAGTGTTGCATATCCTAAGTGCTTCTTAGGAAATTTTGTTTCCCTGAAACCATCATGGTGAGCTACATTCCTCTCTACATGTTGCAATTTGCTTTGAAGCCATGCTGACCTCTTCTTGGATCCTAGAACAATGACCTGAAGTGGGTCCACTATCTTATTGGGCCCTTCTATCTCTTCATGATGATCTAAATGATGTTCCATAGGTATAGAAGGACTTGAATCCACATCATTTGGAGCTTATTGCTCCTCATCATCACTATCCATGTGATATCCTTTGGATCTCTAGTAGATTGCATCCTCAACATGTTGTTGTCCTAAAAAATCAATCATGTAAGCCTTTGATGTCTCACTGTATTCAATAAATGTTACCTTCTTCCCATAAGGCTCTATATTTTTCCTCTTCTCCTTGGGTACATGAATGTATAATGGACAACCAAAGATCCTAAAATTCCCGACCTCTGGTTTCTCACCTATGAAAGCCTCTTCGGGCCTTTTCCCACAAGATTTGGTGAGAAATTCTATTTTGAACATAAATTGTCATTTTTGTGCCTCTCCCCATAAGAACTTGGTTAAATATTGATCATGATTCATTTCCTTAGTACCTTTGTAAATGTACTTGTTCTTCCTTTTGACTATTAGAGGAAATTTCAGCCTAAAAGTGGCCTCCTAAGGAAAAATAATAAAATAATAAAATAAAAGTTATGAATTTTGGAGGGAAAAGAAGAAAACTATTTTATTTTAATTGTATTTTAGTCTTGTCTCCTTTTAGGTTTACTCAAATTTCAAGTGTAGACACTCGTTGGATGCAGAATTAAATTCTACATCCAACAATTACCCATTATGCATAATTTTGAGAAGACCCACATTGATAAAAATTGAAGATACATTTAAAAATCGTTTTGAAAATTCTTTTTTAACGTATCTTCAATTTTTATCAATGTGTATCTTCTCAAAATTGTGAATAATGGGTACTCATTGGATGTGGAATTTAGATTCGCATCCAACGAGTGTCTACACTTGAAATTTGAGCATACCTATAAGGAGATAAGCCAAAAATACAATAAAAAAATAGTTTTTCTTATTTTCCCACCAAAATATTTAAATGTACCTCTTTTTAAATTTAAAGGATTTCGATTGCTTTACATATTATGATTTGGAAATTACATGGAAATTTCATGGGTATTTTTAGGCTAAAATTTCCTCTATTGTACCCCATTCTACTGAGGGTTGTAAGGAACTATCAACTCTCTCTTAATCCCTAATTCCTTGCAAAATGTCATGAATTCCTTGGAAATATACCCTCCTCCATTATCTAACCTTAGAACCTTGATCTTCTTCCCTATCAAGTTCTCTACCTAAGCCTTGAACTCTTGGAACCTACTGAAGACCTCATCCTTGGTCTTCATGAAGTAGATCCATGTTTTTCAGTAGAAATCATCATGTCACATAGTACAAGAAACCACCCAAATACGATAATTTAATTGGTACGCATATATATATAAATGTATTAGATATAAGATCCATTTGGACCTACTGTCAATGCTTGGAAAATATCACTTGGCATTCTTGCCAAGTGCACAACCCTTGCAAACTCCTCCATTTTCTACCTGCAGCTCTGGAAGACCTGTAACCATCTTCCTCAATTCTATAAAAGCCTTGTAGTGTGTGATTAAATATTCAATGCCATAACTCATATATATTGGTGTTATCATGTATCAATTCTTGAGATGATCATCCAATAAGTCTATACAAGCCTCCCTCTTGAACACCAATCACCTTTGTAGAATCTATTCTTGATCCATTATTCCATTCAAGGACTTGTCCATCAAAAAATGAAAATCTATACGCTTTTTATTCTAATTATCAATTCAATATCAAGTTATTTTTAAAACTTGGTACATAAAACACATCATTTATATGAATATTTTCTCGTGACTCCAACCAAAAAGAGACACCTTTGACCGCATACATGGTATCGTCACCAAGTTCAAATTTATGTGTTGACTTCCTCTCTACCAATTCTTTAATACCATCACGGTTACCTATCATATGTATGGAGGCATCACTATCCAATAACAAAATGTTATTATGGCTTGTAATAGTTCCCGTGAGGGCATAAAAGAAAAAGTAATATGTATCATTCGTACTATCATTTATGGATTTCTTCTAATGTGGATGCTCATCATCGACAATGTCTGTTGTTGAGGTCATAAAAGGTATCTTTTTAACACCTATTTATCTCACATTAATTATCAATCCGGGAGCAACTTTTTATTTCAAGAGTGTACTCAGTCTAAGGCAGTAATTGAGCTAAGAGTAATGCTATGAAAGATGTAGTACAATGTTCTAAATACAAGATTAAATGGATGCTTGAAAAATAAATCTAAAATAAAATCAAATGCTCTGAAAACCATCTATTCACTCAGCAAACATCAATCGAGGATACAGTGGCAATAACTCATTCCTCTAGAAATTGATGCAATTGAAATCAAACTGGAACAAGGAAATCAATCTGGGAACTTGGAAGCAATAACCAGTGTTCTCTACAGTTGAAAATCTTGCTCTTAAGCAATCAAATTGAAATCGAAATTGAACTAAATGCTGTTGAAAGTAAAATAAGAAGAATTCTTTAAAACCAAACTCTTTGCAATTAATCAACAGAAATGAACAGCAATGTAAATGGACAACAAACTGTAATTAAAGGAATTAAACAATGAATCCTATTTAATAGATCTGAACAACAACTCTCTATTAAACGGAAAATCCTATTGAACAACAAACTGAATAGCGAAGCTTTGTATCTGCACTCTGAAATGAACAGCAGTCAAACGAAACAACAAATGGAATGGAACATCAAATGCTGAACAATGAAGCATAACAAGATAAGTAATTCGAGGATTAAGATTCTTGTTAAATTGGGAAGGAACGACAATGCAATCTGTTATAATAAAACAGTAAACTATTAAGCATGCAATTATGAATTAATTAAGATAGAACCAATATCACTTCCGCGAATCCAAGGATGATCTAAGTAAGGCAATATGCTATCTCAATTAACCCACGCTGTAAGAAATAAGATTCAGATCACATGATAATGAAATAACTCATAAACAGAGTGTGTAATACATAAAGATAGTAAGATGATAAAAAACCAATGAAATGAACTCATAGTAACATACATGTATCAAATCGATCACACGCTGCAAGAATCAGAAATATAACACAGAGGAGCAGTTCACGCTACCAGGGGTCGGGCCCTTAACCACCAGCAGGGACAGCTCAAGCTATTTCAGATGATGCGAATGGAACAACAACTTCAATTAATCATTAAATTGGATTAGCATTACAATGGAATCGTGTTTTTCAATAACACAGCTTTTGATTAATTTTACAATTCACAAAATCAACAACGATCAACCATCTCCTCTCTTTTACAAACGTCTCATTTTATAACCAAAGAGAGGAGAAATTAAATAGTAAATAGGATCTCTCATAAAAAAATTGAATTGTTCCCAACAACTTGATCAACCAGAAAATATATTTCCATCCATCTTTCAACAAGAGCAGGTCGAATTTGGGTTTGCAGCTGAGATAATTTGGAGGACGGCCACAATAGTAAATCTGAGAAAATTGCGCTCAAAGAACCTTGCGGTTCTCTCAATACATGCCAAATTTGAGAAAATCGTTCTTCTCTAAAGTTAATTTGATCTATTATGGAGCAAACCCATGTTCCAGATTTTCCAGATTCTTCTCCATCTGCCCAGAATCTCAACCGCAAAACTGTCACTTCTTATTCCAGCAAATTTCTGAGTTGAAATATTTGATGATGATTTGGAGATCAAATCTACAATCTGGCAAATATCTTGGAAGCTAAAATGGTGAGTGATGTTACAAAATATATTAATAAACCATCATTGATAAAATTATGCATAATAATCATCAATTTATTAAAAATAAAGGAGAAGAAATAATATTCATCCATAAGAGCATAAATCATTATAAAATGGATTTATATGATAAATTATGATAAATTACATGATAAATAAGAGTAGAAATGGATGAAATAAGTGTTAAAAAGTGGTCGTATTCATGGCCCAACACATGTTGCTTGCCATTCCTCTTCCTATCATTCTTCCCTTTAGGAAACTTTATTTTATAGTGACCAAACTTATGACAATAAAAACACCGAATCTTTGACATATCCTTCTTCTTCTTATCCTAAACTAGAGCAGGTCTTCTACATGTATTCCTTTTATGAAAATTTCCAAAATTTCTTCTTCCTTTACCATTCTTCATATGAGATGCAAATTATTGGGACTAACCTTATTTAGGTCTCTTAATATTCCACTTTTATGCTATCATTGACTCCCTTTTGGTATAAGAAGCCCATAGATGATCAAACTTTGGAATTTAAGTTATGTCACAAATGCTTGATATAAATGAATCCTATGAATCCGAAAACTCATTAAAGGTCACAATCACAAGTTTTGATTCATCAATATTTTATCCAATGGTCTTGAGATGATCTCTCAACTAAGATATCCTCATGAATTAGGAAGCCACATTATCTAATTTAGACATGTGAATATCAAGAAGTTGATTCCCCAAGGTCTTATTCTGACAAATGTTGTTGACTGCATGCAACCCTATATGGCATCATATATTTTCTTTGAAGTATTCAACCTAGCAGCAAATGGAATCAAATGGCCTTTGATGGATTCAACAAGAATCCTCTTAGCCTTAGTTTACAACTTCTTCTGATTAGCCTTTCCCTCTTCATCCCGAGGTTCATTAATATTTCTTTCCACAGACCTCCAAGCCATAAGATTTGTTGCACCTTTCAGCCTATCTTCAAGCTTGCTAGAGGGAGCCATCCGGTTAAGGATTTGGTCACATATTAAATTGTAGAATCGGTGTCTTCAAGGGGTGATCCAAATGGCCTTTCTTCACAAAATCTCTGACATCATGTTAATATTTTATAGTGCAAATTATACAAGCACATTTTTCTTCAAGTGATAATTACTTCAAATGATATATGATATTACTTCAACATCCCAAAATATCATTAAGGAATTACACTTAGAAAACTCAATCAGAAATGTAATAGAAACAATAAAGATCAAAATAGAATAACCATGCATAGTAGACACCAAAAAATTACTTGGGAAATACAAACTTGGGAGAAAACGAAACAATATTTTCTAGGAGAAATTTTTTAGTCTAGATAAAGTACAATCTAATATTTAAGAGTCAAACTTCGTAAACCCAAACCAAAAACACAACACTGGTCAAACCTGGTCAAACAGGCTGAAATTCAGCCTTCTGCGACAAAAAAATCAGCTTGGTGAAAATTCCCAGAAATACTTAATCAAATAATTAAACAATGTGGCCTACACATACGAGGTCAAACTAAGTCAACCATAGGTCAAAATTATCATATAGTAGCTCAGCCAATGCAGGTAAAACATACCTCATATACTTGGTCAACACTAGTCAAAACATATCTCAGAAAGTCTTGTTCAACACTAGTCAACACCAATTAAATGTTGGTAAAACTTTGATTGTTTTAGAAAATTTGGCTCCTTAGAAATTTCTTCCTCAAATTTCTTCCCATGTGTGAGAGAGAAAATGTGTGAGTGTCCAAGTGAGTAGGTCGAATGCCTATATATAGTGTTCATGAAGTGCCAGGAAATACCTCCTTGTTGGTCTGACTTGAAGATAAATTAATTTCTTTTTAATTATTTAATGAGTTGACTTGAGTAGTTATGGAATACCTTTTGCAATCACACAAAAAATCAACACTTCTACCAATAAGCCCTTCCAACAAGCTAAGTACTCCCTAATAATTAGAATCCTCAACTTCTTTAATGTTGAATCCATATCTCTTCTGGAATGAGGACCAATTACCCCTACTCATCTAATGATGGAAGTTATGTTTTCACCTTAAATTGCTACCTAAACACCTTTTTGATATAAGATATGTGGAAGACATTGTGAATATTTCTTTCTTCCGATATGTAATATTCCCAATTAGTCATGAGATAATTGGAATCTTCAATTTTTTTTATTACTTTTTTCAAAGAATAATAGGTCAAAGGAGGTCCAAAATTCTCCTTAATAATGAATAAATCAATGCCAAATGTGAAAGAGACAAATCTTGGAAACTTAATTGAAGCACCCTTGTTGTGAAAGTGGCTGGATCACTTGATTGGGTCAACTTTGACCAAATCAATAGCGCTGTCATGGAGGAGTGGCCATCAATGAGGGACAACACAATTTTAGATGGAGATGCATTGTGTGAATGTAGTGATCTTTTTGGATGGGGCTTAGGGTTTGCAAGCACATATCCTATATAAGGAAGAGGATGGAAGCCATATGAGGGGGTTGATTTATATTATATTTCTGAATATATGGTCCGTTTAGACATATATCTTTCTCTTCTTGTTTAGCTGAGATAAAGTGTTGTTTAGCACAGGGTGTTCCTGATCGGGGATCCCAACTCTTCCATTGAGGAGCTCTTGGAGGATTCTTGCACTACATTTTCCACTATATAGCTTAAGGCCAAGCTTCTTCTTTCAACTACAGAATAGTTCTTGTTGAAGGTTTGGTTGTTTTTGCAAGATGCAGCAAGTGGAGACTAGATCTCTAGATCTAGGCCATTTCAATGCTCTTTTTCAGTGGAGGAGGTTTCAACTTCATTGGGAGGACAATATTGAAGGGCTTTGATCTTACTTTCATATCTTGGCATCAGGAAAATCACATAATTATCCCTACAGTGCAATTTTACTTCCAAATCTACGTTATTTTTGTAGGAGCAGTTGCAGGGTGGTTTAGCACACCATTTGGAGAGTTGGCTTTCAAGTGCTGGGGATTTTCCCTTCACTTTGAAGATCTATTGGAGGAGGCTATTTTATTGATCATATCAGATTAGCTACACTTTCTAGATCTGTATTTTTCAGTAGATCTGTAGTCTTAGATCTCAGATCTACATCTTGTACTTGGTGTTTTTCTGAAAACCCTTGAGGGGTTCTATATAGGAGCTTGTATAGTGCATGGATCTGATATAGATATAACTTTTGAGGCACATATAAGTTGTATATCTGATGTATAATCTATTTTTGTTGCAGAGCCAATAAAATAACACTGTAAGGGTTTTCCAGCTTTTATATACGGCTGCAACACCTCATATTGAGGCATTTTATTCATTGGAGGCTTGTATTTCCTGCTATGCATATTATGGGCCATCGTTTACACATATTTTGATGTTGTAATGACATATGAAAGGTCTCCATATTGGCCTCTTTCTTAATAAATGATGATCTACATTATTGTTCCAACATTTTTCACTATATTCCTGCATTTCCCATTTGGGAATATTACAGTGGTATCAGAGCATAATATTGGCATAGCCTGTGCATCCTAAAAGAAAATATGTCATCTAAAGAAGGAAAGCCTATTACTGATAGAGAAAAGAGGTATCAAAGAATAAGACATAGAAATTTTGATTATACAGATCAGAAAGAAGACAAGGGTAAAACCCCTATATCTAGAGGTGAAGATGAAGAGAAGGAGTTCCCTAAGATCCTTCTTAGAGCCATGCAAGACATTGCTAGAGAGATCAAAGAGATGAGGATGGATAGATTCAAGGAATCCCCTAAAGGATTTCATCATGGTGAAGGCTCTGACATGTCTCACCACTGGAATGATCAACCAATGCATCAAACACAAGTTTCCCAATGCTCTACCATGCCTACATTTTTGGCTGTGGAAAATGAAGGGTTTCAAGAGCAAGAATCCCTTGAAGACTATTTTATGGAGTATGAATCTCAAACTCAGAGGTTCAAATATCACTTGAGTTTTAAGTAGTTTTTTCAAATAAAGGACAATAGAATACCAAGGCATCATCATAGAGGTGGTGGATTCATTCAGAATCATGATCGACACCACACTATGGGCATATTATTTTTACCCAAATTTGATGGGTCATCCAAGTGTACTACCAAATCATGTGTATAAAAACTTGACATATACTTTCAGTTGAACAAGGTTCCAGAAATGGAGGCCATTAAGATTGTAGCGCTGCACCTTGAGGGTGAAGCACATGACTGGTGGTTCCATGGATTGTCTACATTGGGTCATGCCAATGTGATTTCTTATTCAGATTTCACTAGAAGGCTGGTGGAAATATTTGACATAAGAGATCCTGAAGCACCATTAATGAGTCTTGCAAAGTTGAAGTAATCAAGTAATGAAGAAACTTACATCTCTGAATTTTTAAGACTTTCTGTTATGGTTCCTGATTTATCTGTAGCAAGAAGGGTGTACATGTTCATTGATGGGTTAGATGAACCTCTTCATGGGTTGGCTAAATCTACCAAGCCCACTACCCTACATGATGCCTTTGAAAGGGCTAGAGAGCTTCAAGATGCCTTTCCAAAAGCAAAGGCAACTTTTCAGCATAATACCTCTTTTCCATCAAAGAGAAAAGAAGAAAAGACTGCTCCTTCAAAGGAGAGCTCATATAAAAAACCTCTTGATGATTATGTCCGGAGAGATCTAAGAAGAAGGAAGCTTTGCTTCACTTGCCAAGAAGCTTGGGCATCTAGACATAGATGTGCAACTAGAAAATCAAATTACATAGAGGTCTTCTCCGATGATGAGGAGGAAGAAGAAGAGGAACAAGGGAGGGGTCACAACGCTAGAGTAGCAGGAGATGATCCACCACCACCTGGAGGTGAGGAGGGAGCAATTTTTCCAGTTAGAGGCACTCTTGCATCATTAAGAGTGATACCTAATTGTCATGAAAATTCCACACAAGAAACAGAGATGAATTTGCACAGTGGAAGCAGGGATATGATGATCCCATCTATTATGCACATGAATATGATCCATGAGACATCATTATATTGTGGTAAATCCCCTGGGAGACCACCTGATTCAGATTTGGTGAAATATGTCTCACATATTGGTGCTCCTTTCATAGATCCAAGAAGCATGGGAGCATTAGAAGACAAAAATGCAACGCTGAGAGTCTTGGGTAAGCTCAAGGAGGAGGGAGATAATCTTCCACTATCACCATTATCCACTCTCTCATCTTATATTGCGCTAAGAAGAAATGTTGGAAGATTGGAGGATGACACCATAAAGGGGAAAGGAGACCATTCCATGGCCATGGAGACTCAGAAGATGATCTCACTTAGAGAGAAATATTCCATACATGATAGATTATGGTGGCCACACATGCTTGCTTTGATTAAACCAAGGAGGTATTGGATAGATGATAGCCTCCCATGGGAGACTAACTTTCAAAGGCCTCAATCTCTATTTGAGCATGTGCATATGAAAGGAGGGCAGCAAGGAGGGAATAGAAACCTTCCAACATGTACCTTTGGCATGGGAGATGTCAAGGAGGAGGGAAACCATATGACAAACATTTATTTTGATATATCATCAGCATTGTCACTATGGGAAATTGATCCATATTGGAAATCCCAACTGTTGGTGGATTATTCCAATGATCTTCACACATGCATGATAGTTGATGACCAACTACATGAGGAGGGTTATTTATTCCAAGAAGGAGTCATCTATTATCATGATAGTATATTCTTATCTAGAGCTTCCAAGCTCAAGGAGAAGTTGCTACAAAGAGCTTATGAAGAGTTCTTTTTCAGCCACACATATTCCATGAGATTCTACAACATCATCATGAGAAGCTACATTTGGAAGGGCTTTGAAGGGGAACTATATCAACATTTTCAAATATGCATGAACCATGTGGAGTTGGGACAACAACATAACTCTATAAAGTAGTTAATTCAGCCATCTCTTTCTTCTTTTGAGAGAGGAGATAGATCCATGCACCAATCCATTTGTTTAAGGAGAAAAGTTGGTGAAGAACATGCTTGTGTATGTAATTTTTCATTTGATTATTATTTGCATTATTTCACCATGTATATGCAGGCCATAGCTCCAAGAAGGAGTACTATACCATATAAACTTCATGGCCAACTTTGGGCCACAAAAATTTCTGAAGATGGCCACTCCCTTGGAGGACAAAGGGAGATGATTTTGTATCATGATGGGTGCACTCCTAAAGCACCAAACATATCTCACACTTTCAGCTATGGTGAGATAACTTGGTCAGCAAGTAAGTGGTGGGGAAACCACTTACCACATCATGATCTGATGCAGTCAGGAGATGTACTGTGCTGGTTCCACATGTGGGACTATGACCCACCCCTATATGCACAAATTTATGTTTGTATGTATTTGATTTTGATCCCATACATTGATGATGTACTTGTAATTTTTATGGGAATGTATGGAGGGAGGATGGGAGGTATGTATGTGCCCTTTGGGATGGAGATTCTCCATGTTCACTATGCTACATGTTTCAGAGATAACATTGGGCAAACCATGTTTGTTTCATTTGAACTATTGTCTCCTTATGGGATGAATTATTTGCATCTCATGAGAACTTTGGAGGAGCAATTCATGGCGGGATGGATTGGTGAACACTTAGCTTATGAGGGAAGATTATCACATGTTGGTATCACCAATGGAGGAGGAGAAGAGTTGCAGCTCTCACCTTATCAGTTTCTTGAGGAAAAGTGACATTTGGGAAGGGAGGACTATAATATTTCGAATTAGTCATGAGCTAATTGGAATATTCAATTTTCTTTTATTGCTTTGTTTAAAGAATAAGAGGGAAAAGGAGGTCCAAAATTCTCCTTAATAATGAATAAATCAATTCCAAATGTGAAAGAGAAAAATCCTAGCAACTTAATTGAAGCACCCTTGGTGTGAAATGGGCTAGATTACTTGACTGGGTCAACCTTGACCAAATCAACAACTTTGTCAAGGAGGAGTGGCCATCAATGAGGGACAACATAGTTTTAAATGGAGATGCATTGTGTGAATGTAGTTATCTTTTTGGATGGGGCTTAGGGTTTGCAAGCACATATCCTATATAAGGAAGAGGATGTTAGCCATATGAGGGGGTTGATGTATATTATATTTTTAAATATATGGTCTGTTTAGACATATATCTTTCTCTTGTTTTTTAGATGAGATAGAGTGATGTTTAGCACAGGGTGCTCCTGATCGGGAATCCCAACTCTTCCATTGAGGAGCTCTTGGAGGAGTCTTGCACTAAATTTTCCACTATCTGGCTTAAGGCTAAGCTTCTTCTTTCAACTACAACATGGATTCTGTTAAGGGTTTGGTTGTTTTTGCAAGTTGCAACAAGTGGAGACTAGATCTCTGGATCTAGGCCATTTCAGTGCTCTTTTTCAGTGGAGGAGGTTTCCACTTCATTGGGAGGACAATATTGAAGGGCTTTGAGCTCATTTTCAGATCTTGGCATCATTCCAATCACATACTTATCCCTATAGTGTAGTTTTAATTCCAGATCTGTTTTATTTCTGTAGGAGGAGTTACAGGGTGGTTTAGCACACCATTTGGAGAGTTGGTTTTCAAGTGTTGGGGATATGCCCTTTGTTGATCATATCAGCATCCGATTGAAATTTTGACAAGCAACCTCACTTAAACCTTTCAAAACCCCTCTTTTCCCTTGAGAAATCCATTTTTTGCTTATCGTTACCTTCCTACCCCCCCAAATTACATTAAAAAAGGCTGCAAAACCCATATTTGAAAAATCTGCAAGGCCTAGCCCTTTCGGCCCTAGCCCCTCAGTCTTTTTCTCCATGTAACCTGGGTGCCAGACCAAGCGCTAAACCTGGAAGTTCTTATCACACACACACACACACACACACACACACACACACACATATATATCGGGCGCGTTTATAATCGTCGATCTATAAAGATCCGACGACAATCGCAAGTCTTCATCGCGCCCATGGCCCACTCTGTTCATCGCCAAAATCGCCCGTCCATCGTCCGATCAACCTGCAGATCAACGGTCAGAAACCTATTCGCCCCAGTGGTCCCCACTCCGTGCACTGTACAAAACTAGTGGTTTATATCGCACCGCCTTTCCGAGGTGGGCGGTAATTCTCATTTCAGAGTGATTCCATACATCATTTTTCGCGCATCCCTGCGTACGGCTCAAAAAATGCCCTCCATTGCGCGTTATCGTTCATTCGTAGACACGGTGCGATATCCACGAGATCTGTCCGATCTGGGGCGATCCATCTGACGGTAGTTTCTCCACGAAGCTGTACGGGTGTTAATCCAAGTCAATAGTGCCCTTAGCCCACCATTTCATCGCCCTCCGACGCAATTTCAGCCATCAATCTTCTCCTGAGATCTGACGGTCCATATCACTTATCTCTCCACCAGTTTTCTCCGTACCTCCACGTCACTTGTTCCACGTGTTCGTCGTATTTTTCCTCCGCCATTATACGTTTCATTCGTTAGTCAAAATTCACTGTTTACGTTAAAAACCTTCACCAGTCCATCCTCCATCGTTTCACTGCATTTTTCCGCCACCCTGCATTGTTCCACCATTTCGCCATGTCCGCACAACCGTTTTCATTGACCCCGTCATATCCACCATCCTCATGCATGGTTTTCCTAACAATTTTGCAGGATTTTCAGGGTTACAGTGGCAGAAAACTGCCATGATTCACAGTCTTAATTGCAGTAGCAGAGCACATCAAAGGACTATTTTTCAGAAGCTGTAATTATGGAGAAAGGCCTGGAAAGGTATGTCGACAGGACTTCCATTAAAGAAGCAGAGTTAAAACTTGTCAAACCCCCTAGAGCCATTCCAAGCACCGATTGCGCAGATGGAGATATTAGTGGAGCAGCAGAGAAATATCAATGAATAACCGAGGAATTTAGCTTCCAGCATTGAAGATCTTAAATCGTAATTCAGGAGTTAGAAGGCAAAGGGTACCATTCGCAGAAAAAATACCTTAAGTCTTTCTTTTCAGCACCATTCTCTTTCAGAAAAGGACGGAATGTCTATGAGATTTTTTCTTTTTCGTGTCCTTGAAGAGATTTCTACCCAGTGCATTTATTTTAGTAAGCAGGCAACAGAGTACATACAGCACTACAAAGTCATTCAACATATGGGCATGCACGTTTTCACCATCTTGTCTTAATGAGGCAATTAAATGTTCATCACCTACTCCCTTTTCGAGCTTTCTTTTCTCCTATAAAGCTCCCGAAGAACAGATGATTTAGGGTTCCAGATTTTATCAGAAAATTATGCAGTGAAAGGATTTTTGTATACATTTTGTTGAACTCTTGTATGAAGGCTCAGAGCCCATAGGGTCTCAGTGAGGAGTAGTTCCATCTGTTAAGAGGATTATGGTCTTTGGTATTTCATAGTGTGTAACTTTCTCTCTTATGTGTTATTTTAATAGATCATTTCATTTCATCCATCTTTCCTGTATCATGTTTTGGAATGCGAGTGGCTCACTAATTTTTGGTATGGATTTATCCTAGTTGATACCCATGCTCGAATTAGTCAAGCGCTTTAAATATGGCTCATGCATGATATTATGTTCCACTATTCATCTAAACTGTATTTCTGCTATATTAGTTGCTTTGGGAGGGTGTTTTTAAAATGCTATTGTCATGAATGAATTCTTAGATTGGTAAGCCCATTACATGGTGGTATTGTGTATCTGGATATCAAATCAATGACAACTAGTATTCTCTCAATATTTCATTCACTACGTACACATTCTGATAATTTATTTCTGTGAGGTATTTCTGAATTGGCCCTCTTTACAGTAAGTTGTCTCTGAATTGTCTGTTCCTTTATATTGTAGTTTTGCATGTTGCCTCTGCAATATCCCTCTCTTTGTGTCAGTTTCTGAAGGTCTTGGTCCCATTCAGATTAATATTCCTTGTTTTTCAGGAAGTAGCATGAGAGCTTTTTATTGATAACTTCCTATGTTATACCATATGCTCCTTGCTAATATAAGATGTCCTAGGCACTGGTCTATCACAACTCTAGGCTGTCTCTAGGAACAACAACACCCTTCACTTTGAAGATATATTGGAGGAGGCTATTTTATTGATCATATCAGAATAGCCACACTTTCTAAATCTATATTTTTCAGTAGATCTGCAGTCTTATATCTCATATCTACATCTTGTACTTGGTGTTTTGTTGAAAACCCTTGAGGGGTTCTATAAAGGAGCTTGTATAGTGCATGGATATGATATAAATATAATTTTTGAGGCACATATTAGTTCTATATCTGATGTATAATATATTTTTGTTGTAGAGCCAATAAAATAACATTGCAAGGGTTTTCAAAATTTTATATATGGTTGCAGCACCTCATATTGAGGCATTTTATTCATTAGAGGCTTGTATTTCATGTTATGCATCTTATGGGCCATATTTTACACACATTTTTCTGCTGTAATGACATATGAAAGGTCTCCATATTGGCTTCTTTCTTAATAAATGATGACCTGCGTTATTGTTCCAACATTTTGCACTATATTACTGTATTTCCCATTTGGGAATATTACACGATAGCTCCAATTAATAAGCCACTTTATCCCTAACTTTCCACATCAGCTTGTAAGGTCCATACAACCTGGGCTTTAGTTTCTTAGAGAACTATTCTTCAAGGAGGATTTCATATATGGTTAAAGCCTCAAGAAGACAAGGTCCCCTTGTTGGAAACTGCACTGCACCCTATGGTGATATGCATATATATTATGTTGATTTTGGTATGTTTTCAAGTTCTCTTTAAGGGTTCTAAGAATATCTTGACTCTATTTCAACCAATCCTTTTTATTTGGTGCTATACTATCTCCTAATTCCATATCAATGAATGAGGGAATATCATGTCCATATAGTGCGTTGAACGGATTCATGATGATAGACATATTGTAAGTAGTGTTGTAGGAGTACTCTCCCAAGTGAAACCACATTATCCATGTATTTTGCTAACCAGCCACATAGTTCCTCAAATAACCTTCCACCCCTTTGTGAATGATCTCCATCTAGCCATCTATTTTTGGATGATAACTAGTGCATGGGGTCAATTCCATGTCAACTAATATAAATTTTTCCTTCCAAAATGTGATGAGGAACTTGCTATATCAGTCACTAACAATATTCTTGGGAATCCCATGCAATATAAATACCTCTTGAAAAAATTCCTTGGCTACCTATGATATTGTATAGTTGAAATATATGGCCATCTAGTGTGAAAATTTGGTTATAATATCCACCACCACAAATATACAATCTCTCCCTTGCACCTTTAGAATCCCTATACTAAAATCCATTGAAATGATTTCCCATTGATCTAGGATGGGAAATGACTGTAGAAATCTTACTGGATGGGTTTTTTTCTACCTTGTTCGACTAAAAAGTATTGCATTCTACCACATCTCTCCAAATTTCCTCCTTGAGGAATTTCCACGTGAATATTTCTCTTGATTGCATGTATGTATCAAAGAATGCCAGGTGTCCTGATAAGGGTGGGTTATGGATGGCCTTCATTATTTTCTCCTTAAACAACAACTCGAGGACCAAGAAAAAAATTCCTTGGTAAAATATAACATCATTTATGACCCTTTACCTAGCATCTTCTATCAATCCATCCATAAACTCACATGAAAATTTGAATACTCCACTAGTAGGGGTGCCTTCCAATTTCTACTGAATTCCATGAGTCAAAAAGCTTCTAGTCTCCTAGAGAGAGAGTTGACCACCACATTATTCTTCCCTTTAATATATTAGATGTCAAAAACATCTTCTTAAATTTTGTTGACCCATTTCTATTGCCACTTGTTCAACTCTTTTTTCTCTAGAAAATACCTCAAGTTGTTGTAGTCTATTTTGATCACAAACCTTCCTCCTACTAGGTAATGCCTAAAATTTTCCAAAGAATGAATAATTGGAAACATTTCCATATCATAGATAGAATATATCTTCTCTATCTCTCATACCTTCCTTATTTCAAAGGCTTTTGAGTGTTTATCT
Organism: Pinus albicaulis; assembly: GCA_034641835.2. Lineage (NCBI taxonomy): Eukaryota > Viridiplantae > Streptophyta > Pinopsida > Pinales > Pinaceae > Pinus > Pinus albicaulis. The sequence goes on from CM076572.1 coordinate 739,287,479, forward strand.
TGCATCAACACAACCCCTATCCATTCTCCTTATGCATCACATTATTGTACACAAGGTTTTGAGAAATTTGGAAGATCCAAGGTGGGACACATACTCATGACCTATTTACACTTCTGAAAAGTGCATCGTGCTTCATCCATCCATTTGAATGCCCCCTTTTTAGTTAGGTCTATTAAAGGTGCCACCATGTGTGAGTAAGCCATAACAAGTGCTTGTAATAGTTGTGTATGCTAATTAATTTATGAAACTCTTTAATATTCTTAGTTTTTGGTCACTCAATAATAGTTTTTATCTTATCTTGGTGTACCTATACCCCCTTTTCATTGATAATATTCTCCAAGTACAAGATCTTAGTCATCCCAAACTCACACTTGGATTCTTTTGCAAAATATAATACTCCTCGATTATGTGAAACACCTCCTCCAAATGTTCTTCCAATATATTGATATATATGAGGAGAGAATCAAAATATACCAATAATAATTTCTGCAACTACTTCCTAAAAATATGGTTCATGCATGATTGAAAGGTAGCAGGGGAATTGGTAAGCCCAAAATGCATGCCAAGGAACTCAAAGTGCTCATAGTGGCATTTGAAGGAAGTTTTGTGTATCTCTTTCTCACGTACCTTGACTTGATGGTAGCCTAACCATAAATAAATTTTGGAGAAATACATTTCTTTGTATAATTCATCCAAAAGATCATCAATCCTAGGTATCAATTACCAATTCTTGATAGTCTTCTTATTTAGGGCTCTATAATCGATGCACATCCTCAATGTCCCATTATTGTACTATGGAGGATGCGAATGGGTTAGAGACCAACCTTATGTTCCTCATTTCTAGTAACTCCTTAATGGTATTCTCCATTTCCTCCTTGTACCATTTGGGATGCCTATATGGAGTTGTGATAATAGCCTTAGCCCCTTCTTCTAGTTTGATTGTATGATCGAATCCCTTGTCTATCATTCTTTTGGGTGGTTTTTTTCTATCACTTTATGATGCTCACTTAATAATGATTGAATATATGTTAGGTGTTACTTCCCATCATTTGGAATTTTCTTCCTTGACACCATACATTGCATAGCCCATGCTATGTCCCCATTTCTAGATTATTTTGTATAATTTTTTTGCCATGACCACTCTTGGATAATTTTTGGTCATTCCTCTCAAAATATGTTGTCCATTTGGTGTGATGAGCTCCATCTCCATATTTTTGTAGTTATTCCAATGCTTTCTGATGGAAATGAGCCACTGGACTCCCAAAAACACGTTTTTATAAACTATTTCTACCATCTATAAGTTATCAGTGAGGGTGTAATTCCCCATCCTTTACTCCTTCTAAGGGGACCTCCTTAAACACACCATTCTACGTCCTCCATCCACCTCCACACCAAACACTTTAAATTATTCAATGGAAAAGTGCCTCCTGACTACTCATTCTACATCTATGAAATTATGGGTAGATCCACCATCAATGAGGACAATATCTCGTTTCCATTGCAAAAATCATCTAACTTATAAGGTAATAAATCCGGGAACATGAGAGCTTGGCTAGAGTGGCCCCTTTTGTCTCCATCCATGGAGGTTATTCATCACTGCTATTATTCTCCTCCTCGTGAGTTTATACCTATTCTTCCTTTTCTTCTATCTGATATGGACTTTTCCCTTTCCCATGAACCTATGATTAGTGTTAGTGTCAATATGTTTAGTGATCAAACATGCTCTTTCAGTTTATTTGCTAATAGTCCTAGTTTAGTCACTCCATCTCCATCTAGGTTTGTTGTCTAAGTGTCCTTGTTTTTCCACTGAAAAGTCAAAAATGTCACCAAAGAGGGTGAACAAGGCTTCATTTTCATCAAATCAGTCTTTTAAAGGGAGTTAGCATAGTTAGGGGAACATGTAATACAATTTTTATTATTTCAAAACTTGTTTCATTATCAGATTGTTCCAAAAAGGAAAAATTGTCCTCAAAGTCTTTTGTTTCACTAAAAGACAAAAAGTCATTTCAAGATGTTATAAAAAGGAAAAAGAAGGATTTTTCAACTCATATTTTCTTTTCATGATTGGTAGAGCTCCTATATTACCTTCAACATTGATCCATTATTGCCAAGGGTTTGAAGAAAAGAAAGAAAAATACTCCAAAAGGGATCTGTTATGCATCTGACACCTTTGTTACGCATCTGTTGGATATTGTTATAAATATGGAAAGGGATCTGCTATGCATCTGGAGAAGGTTTGTTATGCATCTGGAAGGTTTGTTACGCATCTGGAGGAGGTGTGTTGTGCATCTGGAAGGGTCTACGTTTTGGGTATTTTGGCTCCCAAATCATTCCTCCAAGCTCCAGGGTCATTTCCATAAGTTTTTAAAGTTTCCTCAACATTAAGTAAGCACCTCATATCCTCCTTAAGTCAATTTATGAAGCACAATGTTGATTTTCTTTCTTTCCCTACCATTCACAGCCTCCCTACACTTCATTCCCATCAAACCATAATTTCCTACTATTTTTCTATTGCAAAATTAGGAAATCCCTGTGTTTTCCTAATTTGATTACCTTATTTACATCCATTTCACCAAATTTCACTTGTGTTTTGAAGCCAATATAAACCCTACCTCCTGAATTTTTTTGGGAATTTTTCTTGGCTTCACTACCCTTCATCTCACCCTCCTAAACCTACCCTAACCCTCTTTTATTTTTCCAGATTCAGTGCACACACCCACTACATCTTAAACACCTAGGGTTTCAACCTTTTGATAGATATTATGGAGAGTGAGAAGAAAATCCACAAAGGAGGGCACCACATCAGATTTGAGCTCTCCACCTTGCAAGAAGTCAATGCCTCACATTTTTTCAAAGGATGCTTTGAGAGGATTGGATGCTTGAGGTTCTGTGAGAAAATCATGGAAGAAGGTTGTCATCTCCAATTAACAAGCTTATTTGCCACAAGTTTTAGTATGGGAGAGGCCATCATTACAAGTGTAGAGTTCAACTTATCAATAGATGTGATTTATTCAGCAACAAGTATACCTAGTCATGGACAAAAGTGGTTTAAGGGCATGGACATAGACCTTGAAGATTACAAACTGTTACTCAAACCTCATGCTAGAGAAAACCCTATGTAAATCTTCCCTTTCAGGCACCTCCTTAACAAATATGCTCCTTTGATGAGGTTAATTATGAAATATTTTACATGTGAAGGGAGATTATCTATGTTTTATAGGTACCGTATCAGATTATTGATGTACTTTACCTCTACTAAACCACTTGAATTGCCACATTACTTGTACATAAGTTTTCTTAGAATGACTGAGAAGGTTCAAAGCAAAAACAAAGATCATCACCCAAGTATTTTCCACCATGGTCTAGTCAAACTCATTATTTTTCATAATCTCTCAACCATCAACATGACTTGGGGAACCTTCATGGAGAAAGTAGCAACAACACCCACCACTAGTCCTCCTGTCATGCATAGCACACCATCACCATCAATATCAACACAACCAATGGAGGTTGGCTCTTCTCGCATGCAAACTAAGATTTCAAAGGCTCCTAGGGTTTTTGAGGTCACTCACATCTATGATAAGGGAAAGAGGCATGTATTTGCTCCAAAATCCATCAAAAGTGTATCTACACTTGATACTATAGCCGAGCAAAGAGAAATAGAGGAGAAACCACTCATGCATCAGATTGAATCACCATTGCACCAACATGATGAACAAGCAACCCTAAATGTTGACATGGTAGAACAAGTTGAGGATACATTATTTGAGGAGATCATAAAGGAGAAGGATGAGGAAATATGTAATTTAATGTGGGGGACACACACTTCTAGTCTTTAGCTGAGGGAATGGTTTCTAACCTCCCTAAATTCTAGGAAGTGATTCATATCCTATATTTATGATGCATTTTGGATGGGATTTCGACCTTATGAGGTGTAATTATTCATATTTGGTATAAGTAGACCCAATTTAGTCTTTTCCTGGGTTGGATAGTTCTTTTTTGTAGTGGAGCTATTGTACAAGACTTTTGGAATGAAATCAAAGACAGTGTTGCAGAATTTGTGTTGAGAATCATGTGGTATTCCTTGAAGCATTTGTTCTTTATCTGTATGTTTATCTTATAATGTTGAATGATATGTTTTCCTCTTTCATATACATTCTTCTATGTGTTTATCTTGTCAGTCTATAAGTAGAAATCATGCCCTTTCATGCTTTTTTTTTAACAAGATCTATATTATATGTTTATGTTCTTCTAAATGAATGAATTCACCTTAGTGCTCATTCATATTTTCTATCATTTCATCCTATACACAATGAAAAACTAAGCATGTTTTCAAGCTACCTATCTGGCCTCATCTATATATCTGCAGATTGACCTTGAAATTTCACCTAAAACCTAGACCTAGTCTCCTTACTGTCATTCCTATCCAGCATAGAAACACCAAAAAAAAACCTTATTTACTGAGCTTATATACCTAGCCTAATATCATTAGATATTCATTCATTTCATTGACTGAAAAGTGACATTGAGAGAGTCCTCTCTAGTCCTTGTAGGGCTAGCTACCTGACCTAAAGTTTGGTCTGTGGTTACCTTCCTTCAATCCCACTCTCAGCCTTGGGAATTTGGGGGGAGTTATAACACCTGGGAACACATGGATCCTTCCAACTGTAGCAATGCTTATTCCTCTTCAATATATTTTTTTTATCTTATATATATTTTTTTTCCTACCATGGCTTGTTTTCCTCTTTCTTATGAGGAGGGATGAATTTGGTGGGTGTCCTTATAGACACTACATATTCCATATCCCTAGTCCTAGATATAGAATCTTGAATTATACTAGGCTTAAAGTATTTGACCTAGATACATAATATCCAACTAGTCCTTCCAAGAAAAACATCACCAATCGATCTTGGGATATATTAGTCACCATTACTATCATTCTCTAAAATAAAATGATATATATCATGTGTACCTTTTGTTTGAAGTTGTGCTAGATCCCTAAAATGTAATTTTGGGTTTTTCTTATTGAACCTATGAATTAGCCTCTATGTGAACTCTAAGTAGGATGTGATGTTGGAGTACCCTAGGGTGGTAAATATGCAATACCACCATTCATGTGCTTGTGCAAGGTGGCATATTGGATAGCCTTGCACTCTCTAATGGGGTTAAACTAGAATTATGTATATAATTTCTAGATCCAAGTACGAGTTGTACCACTAGATGCTCCATAAAAATTAATAATATTTATCTTTCTTTTATTTTTAGGAATATCACTGTTTTTCCACCACCGGTTGTGATATCTAGTTATGTTTCAATATTTTACAGTGTAATAATCCTATAGTGACATGGCTACGTGGAAATATTCCCATAGTGCTTCATGTTCCCTTAGATCATCTAAGAAATATTCACCTCAATTTTGTTGGTTTCTTGTTTATTCCTCCAAGAATTTAGGTACTAGTGGCTTGGTAATGTTTTTGTTTACAAGTGGGGGAACTAGATTAGATGTATTTCTAGATTCATTATGATAACTATTATATCCTTTGAATAATGTCATGTTTGAGCTCCTACACCATCATTAAGATTATGCCCCTGAACATTGGTCATGTATTAAGTGTGAGATTTCATTTTCTCGACTATCTCATGTTTCCCTTGAGCGAAATCATTTAGGAAATCCCGATACTTTCCTAGGGTGGATCCTCATGATCTCCCATTTCTCCTTATTCTTCCTTCGCTTCACGGGAAAGAAATTTTCTTCTTTTATTTTTCGTTCTACAAGTCACAAATAATATTGTCTCCTCGAATCATTAACTATGGTAACACTTCAGGCTGTAAAGATGCACAACTTTGCTACCATTGTAATATTCATTTTTATTTGTTTAACTAATTTCCCAAAAATTGGCTTCAAATTTATAACATAATTTTTTTCCAAAATATTAATGAAAAATGCAACTAAGAACCATAGAAATTAGAGACAACGTTTACTACAAGAAACCCTAGTAGTTTTATTTTATATATTATGAGAGTAAATTACATCATTAATTTGAGTAAACAACCTGAAAAAATATGCTTGGTTTCTACCTCCTTTATTCTGCAAATCAACCCCTCCACAAGATGGAAATTCAACATCACAGGTTTTGTAGTTTGATTCTCTTGATAAGATAATTCAACCCTTCTAGAAAAAAATATTCAACCCTTTTAAATTTGTTCCTTCGACATGTTGGAAAATGTAACTAGGTTCAGTCTTCATAATTATTATTATATTTATGTCATTGTATATTTTATGTAAAATCAAAAGGAAGAAAAATATATATGTTTTTAAAAGCATGGGTTTCATGCTCAAATCAAAATAATATTTTATTGTAGCATGTTCTTAATTATCATTATTATTTTTATTGGTCAAAGTCCAAGGCTTATTTATAGCATGGTAAAATAATTTTCAAAATGTAATTTGGGTCAAATTGTCTCAAGATGCCAAGTTAGCCCTACCCCATAAGACATGTCTATTAGAATCCCTATGGACAATATAAATAGAAGGAGAGTTGAGCTCATTTGGGCACACATAATTTGCATGGTTTCTTTTGAAATATCACAGAAGGAAGGAGGGTCGAAGTATGAAATTGATAAGTGAAGAAGGGTTTATCTCAAGCTTATGTTTGTGGAAGTTCTTTCCTTGTTGTATCTCTTGTTGAAGATTTGTTTATGATGATATACATGTTGTTGGTCTCTTGTCGTTGATGGATTTGCTATGTGTAAGGAGGGCTTGAGTTGGAATATTGAGGTTTGGAGTCTTTTTACGATCATGTGTCTTGGATTTCTCACTTTGATCTAATTCTATAAGCATAAATTTTTTCTTGGTCTTTCCATTCAAGGGGTTTTTCCCTGACTTGGATCTTGTATCTTATGTTCTTTGTATTCTTGTGATCTTCATGTTTTTGTATGTTTGGTAATTGTTTTATGAATAAGACATAATAAATATTAATAAAAAACCAACAACATTCACAAGAAATTATCAAAGAAGAAAAGTATACACTAATTTACAATCAAATTTATTTCTCAACATGACATATAACAACTTGGCCTCTCTAATTTGGCAATCCAACCCTCCAAAATGCCACAATTTGGCTCCCTTTGAATTTCTATAATTCGACCCTATTGGAAAACCAGTTTGGTTATTACTAGAAATTTGGCCCATTTTAGTAACCAATTTGGTCTCCTCTTGGAACTAGAACTCTGCCTCCTTGGATCAGTAATTCGACCTCCCTCTATAAATAGAAATTTGGCCTCTCCATTGATAAAATTTCACCTCATCCCAAAACTAGTAGTTCAACATTATATTGTCCCCAATTTCTTAATCATAGAGGTGCCATTCCTACTTTCCTAACAATCTCCTTTAGGCTCATGAGAGGGGAAATTTCAATGGAGGCTATGGAGTTTTTCTCCAACTCACTTTTATATTAATACAATAAATAAAAAGCGATAATTATTATTAACAAATAGGGGGGGATATTAACATTAAGAAAAATGGTAAAAAGTTACTTGGATGAAAAATTGACTTCATCAATTACATATTAAAAAAGTATAGTTCTAGAAGCTTGGAGAAGATCTAGTGAAGCCTTATAAAAGAAGATCAATGGGCATTCCTCGAGCATTCTAATTTTTTGGTAATTATCTTATTTGATTGGATTTGGCTCAGGGAATTCAATCTCAAGTGTTTTGGGTGAGATCCTCACACTAGTTTCAGTGAACATCATTGCCACCCTAAGTTGGCATTGCAAGAAATCACTCAAGTGGACATCATTGCCACCCTCTTTGGCATTGCAAGAAATCACTAAAATTTCCCGATTAATATTCATTGTAGGTAGCTTGGAGCTAAATACTTATTTTTCGAAGACCATTTTTCTATGAGACCAAATTGCTACAATAGACTGTTATTTATCTCTAGAATTTGATTTCATATTGTATATGGTGGTAGATCGAAATCATCTTATTCATCGAGGATCAACTTCTTGCCATTATCTTATGATTTTAGGGTTATTAATATGGAGGTTGAAATTATCCATCTAGCAGGCCGATTTTATTCAATTCTAGAGAACAAATCCAAATTCATTAAGAGACCAAGTTAATGTTATCTTGAGGGCCGAGATTTGTTCGAACTAGTAGGTTAAATCCATAATTTGATTAGCAGACCAAGATCCTCACTTAGAGGTCAAATTATTATTCTCCAACGGAATAAATTGTATTGCAATTCCCGAAGGTCCATATATTCATTTAGTTGATTGACTCCTAAAGGTTATTATAATTTTTTAGTGTACAAATTATTCACTTGAAGGAGTCGAGCTTAGCTTCCAAATTCCACTAGTCACAAGCTCAAAATAATTTGCATATTTGGAGAATTCTTAGAAGGCCGAGAGCCTTTCTTTCCTACAAACCAAGAGAATAATTGGAGGCTAAAATTAGTTGTGAAGAGGCAGATTATATTTCCTCTGGGAGGGAAAAGTACTGATCTTTAGGGATGCCAAGTGGCATTTTCTAGGTGGACGATAACTGTTGCTACAACCATTGTTGCTTCAGGGTTTCATATTGATTGAATGGTTGAATTTCTTAGTGAGGTTGAGTTTATTTTTCTATAATAGGCCAAATTATATAAATCATTATGCCATAGGGGCTGTGCACTGAGAACAAACATTATAATTTGGCCAAAAGGCTGAGTTTCCATTCAACAACTGAAATATCCAGTGATTCAATAGGTAGAGCTACCTATTATTTGGAGGACCGAGTTTCAGATCAAAATATATTTTTGGAGGAAAATTTTCCTATAATTTATGAAGGTCGAATACATCCCATAATTAGATCAAATTTATCAATCTTGTAGTGGAGGTCGAGTCCTAAAAAATTGGAAGATCGAATTCATTATTCCAATGACCGAAATTAAACCACTTTGGAGATAAAATCTCTTACACATTTGGTGTTCTATTTCTGCTAATTTCAAGGGGAAAATTTTATTTCAACAGGTTGAGTTCAGTATTCTTGAGGATGGCTCAAATTCCTTTTATTGGAGTGCCGAGTATATTCATTCCTTGGAGAACCAATGTTCATCATTTCAGAATTATTCAAAATTATTCACGATGATTCATTTTGAAAGCATAATTGAAATGAAATGAAATTTTAACGTCTTTGAGACTAAAAATAGTCTATGGGACTATGAGTTCCATGTTTTTCACCTTTTGCATTTCAGTCCTTTTCTTATTCAAATTGATGATGAGCTGGCCCAACCTTCCAACAATATCATCACTGAAAAGACAATGCCAAGAAATCGATGCTAACATATTCCAATATCAAATGTTTTTCCGATTCCACTACCCCAGATGTGAAAAATGTACACACTCATTTTTCCCAAGATTCTTTAGGCCTTTTCCACTGTACTGTTTCATACCAAAGATGATGCGATTTGTTTCTTAATTGAGCAATAAGAACCTTTTCCATCCATGGAATGTTAGCTCCAATGTACTCTTGTTGGTCATACGTAGGGTTGAATTCTTCAATGTAGTACTTATTCTTTCTACCCAACTCTTTTCCCCATACCCGTTTACGAAACTTCTCCATAAAAAAATTCTTTAGCTCCTAGTTTGTGGACAAGCATTGAGGTAGATATTCCATTTTTTCATCCATGTGCAGTTTTGTCTCATCTATGTTTTCTTTCTTTCACTCATGCCTTCCTTGAAGATAACATTAGGCCATCTACTTACTCCCATTTTCTCAATTATTTTTTAAATATCTTATGAGCCGCACCATAGAAATTTCTTCTATGGGAGTTGCTCCTATTTCACTCAAAATTATCTCATAAGATACCAAAATTTTTATTTTTAACTTGCTCATGATCAAGCATTTTTGGATTTTCTCAATTTGCTTCCATTTTGAGACAGAGGTGCTGCTAGCCCACAATTCACACCCATATAGCATCACTGGACAAACTAGAAGTTCAAAAAGAACTTTAATTGTTTTCCAATCCCAGAACTCTGCCTCTCTACATCTGTTTTGAATAGCATATAATGCTTTCCACCCTCCTAAAATTCTCTTCTTTTTTCAGTCCTCCCAATTAAGTTTGTTGTTGAAATCGATCCCGAGGTACTTTTACTCATTTACTTCTTCAAGAATCTTGCCTTCAAATAAGAAGGTATATTGAATCTGCTTCCTTTTATTAGAGAAAATCATTATGTTGGTCTTGCTAATATTGACTTGCATCCCCACTGCTCTACAAAAATTCTCAAGGGCATATAGGTGCATCTGCAATCCATGGGCCGATTTAGAAATCAATACAAGATCATCAACATATAAAATAAGCTTTATCACAAACTCCCCCAACCGAACACCATCCCCACCTCGCAAATTTATCCACTCTTCCAGTTTATCAATATATAAACCAAAAAGAGTAGGGGATAGAGGGAAACCTTGCTTGACTCTAATGTCACTTCTAAAGCTTTCTGAAATACCGCTGAGGTTCTAATTTTGACTTTCACCTCTTCATAAATTCTATGGACAACAACTCTATAACGCAAAGTAATTTCAAGTTCTTCCATTCTACGCCACAACTTATCTCTAGGGACTATGTCAAATTCCTTTTTGAAGTCAACAAAACAACAAAATACTTCTTCTTCATCCCCCCAAACCTTTTCAATAATGTGTCTCAATGTGATGTCATGATCCAATGTATAATTCTTTAGCCTAAAACCCGCTTGTCCTTTTGCCATATTTTCTTTTACTTCTGCCCACTTACTGATTCTATTTTCTACCATGCTACCGAAAAGCTTTGCAAACAAAGGGTTGATCATAATGGTTCTATAATTGGACAGATTATTAATGTATCCACTTTTAAAAATGGGTATTTCTATGCTAATTCTCCAGTCCCTTGGGAATACTTGTTGAATGATGTTGTTGAATATTTCCATGATGTGTGGTGCATGAGTGTTCCTTGCCCATTTCAGATAATCTTCTTGAAGTTCAACCAAGTCTTTTGCCTTTCCTGTTTTCAGTGTTTTAATTCCAATCTCCACCTCATGTAATGTGAAGAGATTTGTAGTTGTGTTGAGCCCTGGGGGAGACTCAACCTCTGATTCTTTCTCATAGAGTTTACTTGCATATTTAAACCATTGATTAGCTGTAATATTATTTTCAATTTTCTTTTTCCTTGGTTGAATTTCCCGCTAGAAAAGTTTTGGGTTATTCTTGCCTAGATATATTAACTTTTCTTGCCTTGTTTGTATGAACTCATCTTTTGTTCCTTTTTAGTATCTGCTTATATAAATTTACATTCATCTTCTCCTTGCCTGTCTTTTTCAAGGTTCTCCTTGCCATTTTGCATTCCTCAATAAACCAAGCATTTACAGGAAAACAATTTGATTATGATTTCCTATGTTTTGCTCTTTTTCAATTCTTAAGTGCCCTTTGCATTATATTTGTTAAATCATGGTTGTTGAAGCTTTAGAAACTAGTTTTCTCTTTCTGTATTAATCTCTCCAACATTGTCTTGAGGATAGTATAATTTTCTTGTGTTAAAATAATTTTGCCCCTTGGTAGTGATTGCCAAGAGCATTGGGTTTTTCTCTTATGCTGCCTTTCTTCTACCCATGATAACTTCATATAAATTGGGTTATTGTCTGATTTTAAGTCTCAATTATGCTCTCCAATCTTAACTTACATATCTTTTCTATCAAGCTTTGTGCAAAAATCACACAATCAACGACACTTGCCACATTGTATGTGTTGCAAGTGAGGTTTTTAGAACTTTTCCAACTGTCCAGACCATTGCAAATAATTAAGTTGAAAACCCCACATAGTGTAAGCAATTCCACTCCAAAATGATTGCTAACTTTGTCATCTTATGAACATCTCATCCATTGGGGATTCTCCTCTTCAGTGAGCCAAATAGGATTACGATCCTCTTTGCAACAAAGAATACAAACTTGCTGATTTGTTGTTCTAGCATTAAAGTCGCCCACTAAAAGCACTTCTCCCTGCTGATAGTACGTATCAATATCTTGCTTTAAAGCTGCATATGGATCCTTGTTGTCTAGCCCTTTATTTTTGTAATTTTTTGAGACTTGAGGGGAAAAATAACATGCTACAATTCTTATGTGATTCTCATTCTCTGATATTTTGAACCATAAATATTGTTTATTTTCATCTTTTTTCATCAACTGAATGTGACAACCTTCCTTTTCTTTCACTAAAACTAGTATTCCACCATACCCTTTGCCATTTTCTACTATCTTGTTCCTCAAATAACCATCAAACACAACAGTTTTGCAACCGTGTTCATGAGTTTTCGTGAGAAAAATGATGTCTCTACCTTCCGCAATAGGCCCTAACCCAGGTCCCCTCCTCCAAGGGTAGCCTCTACAATTCCAACAAACTAAACTTAGGCAGATCTGGGTAGGATTTGACTGCTACGCAGTTTGACACATAAGACTCAACTTTGAGTCTTCACCCCTTTCCATCCATGTTGCTCTTGTTGTTTTCCTCCCTATTATCGAATTCTTTGTTTTTTCTTTACTTTCAACATGTTGCCATGTTTTTTCCTTTGTCCCAAACACTACAGTAACTGCTTTACCATTGTACAACCATGCCCTTTTCCCTTCATTTCTTGCTGCCCTAATTTTCTTCACTTCTTCCTTTCTCTCATCTTGTTGTTTGATATTTAAATCTTCATCTAGGAAGAAGTGTGAGCCTTTCAAGAGTTTCTTTTTTATCAAGAGATGGTGTTTGTCTTGCACGGTTGCCATGGTAACTTTTATGGAGCGAGGCCTCTCTTCACATATCTTTCCCACCCTCCTTGCTTGGAAAATATTCCCTTTCCAATGTAGTTTATCTTTTAGAAAGTCCCATGTCAAATTGAGAGTACTTTCATTCCTCCCATAATCTCTTCTCCCCCTGATAATAAAGTTTGTTTCCCTGTCTTTTCTTTCTTTGTATTCTATTTCTTGTGCTCTACGAGCACTTGCATTTTCTTCTTCCCCTGTCTTTATGTAACTGTTAGTGTCTTCAACTGTATATTTGATTTCTTTTGGACTGCCATCTATATTGTTCTTTTTGTCTTCTCTTTTGAAAGATCTGTTTGTTAAGATACTTATGTATCTACCAGAGTTGCTTTAGAAATTATCACATCCTTGTTTGTTGCTTTTGATCCTCTCATGGTTTTCCACGCTATCTTCATGCTTTTCCATTTTTGTTTTCCTGACTCTAGAGCTTTTTGTAATATTGTTACTTGTTCTTTTAAAACTTTATTACCTTCCATTAAACACCGATTTGCAAATGTGATCTCTGAAATTTTGCGGTCTCTTTCTTGTTATTTCGCTTCCAAAATCTCCAGCCTTGTTCGGGCCCTCATCATTTCTTCGACATAGAAATATGATGACCAAGTGAGAGGTATGGATGTGAGACTGTAAATTGTTGACTCTTTTTTATTTTTTTTGCTAGTATTTATTTTCTTTCTTTGGCACTATTTTCTTTTTCTTTGTTTTTGTCCTTGTTCCCATTTAAGGCGAGCAAGCCTACGCCTTAAAATGCCCCAATATTGCTTTGCATTTACCCAAATCCACTTCCATGTTTTGTATCTTGAAACAATTTTGAATTAACATAAATTATTGGTTTCCACAAGACCTGATATTTCCTTGCCATTTTCAACATTTGTTATTAATTTTATTTCCATTGGTGAAACAGTAACTTCAACGAACTGAAAATAATTTTAATTTCACTGAAAATCCAGAAACCGTAGCCTCTTGTAACCACTGAAAATAATTTTCAGGTGAAATGCCTCTTGTTCTCTGGCACTTCTGAAGCTTTTCGGAATTAATCGTGGTGTTCATGGATTCGAACCTAAGACCTGCTCTCTCGTAACCTGCTCTCTGGCAGATGAGTAAAGCGGTTTTCTATGCATCGTTGGACTTGGTGTTATTCGCGGATTCGAACCAAAGACATTCTCTCTTGCAACCTTCTCTCGCTCTGGTAACCTGCTCTCGTTCTGCAATACCTGTAACCTGCTCTCGCAACCTGTTCTTGTAACCTGCCTTGTAACCTTAAATACCTGTAACCTGCTCTCGTAAGAATAGTGGGCTATCCTCACAGTAAAAGCATAAACAACACCACCTTAGTCCTTGCAGAATGCGGCAGCGTGCAATGCGATATGCTTGTAATGGTATTTGACCTCTAGATCCTCCAAAAGCTCACGTCGTTGGAACCGTGCTGTATAAAGAATTATCTATGAAGGATCCAAGTTTCTTTATTTACCAGACCAATTAATCTTGGAGTCTGATATCTTCGCTGGAGATTTATTTCATAAATTTTTTGAGGGCTGAATTGGTCTATTGCATTGTTGGAGCTAAGTAACCAGGTTTCTCATTGATTTTCCTTGTAAAACATTTTACATCAAGCAAATAAACTTATGTTTTTCCCCATTTACTTTCTTGCTAGAATTATCTACTACTTAGGTCTATAGTTTGTTTGATGGAATATTTTTCATGAATTGTTTGTTAAAATTATTCAAAGACCAACCTAAAGACAAGTGATTCAAAGAAGAATAATTCCAGGAGCATAATAAGAAACCACAAGAGTCGGAGAAAATTTAAAATAAAATAACATGGTAGCCACCATGAATGATGTGATTGGGATGCAACAAATGATGATTGATGTGATTAAGTATTTGAATCATGTCACAATGGGGAATCAAGGCCATATTCTTTTGTATGGAAAACCCATTATGCCTAAAATTATGGACGTTGTATCAAAGTGGAAAGACATGATTATAGTAGAAGTGGAGTCACCGGTAGCAAACTGGAAGGTGTACCAGTTATTGGGCCATGAAATTCAGGCATCCATTTGTTTTCTTGAGTTCTATAAACTAAGAGACAAGAAAAAATTGGTAGGGTTTCACTGGAATTACGTAGTAATGCTAGAGTGGATCAAAACATAAGATGAAAAAGTAGTTTAAGTACAAAATCAAAGGTTGAAGTGGCCATTGTTCGCAAGGAGACACTATTGGGAATCATAATTTCCATTAGACCAAAACCCGTAGGTGTTAGTCAACGATTTCATCACCAGAGATAAGGATCCACAAGAGGCGGTTAGTCCATGTCTTGAAACACACAGGGAGCGTTGGTTATCCAATTTCCAACAATCTCCCCGCCCCCCCCCCCCCCAAAAAAAAGTGAATTGGGTGTGTATCAAGCTTGTGACCTATGCTCTGATACCACTTGTTGGGAATCACACTTTCCATTAGACCAAAACCCACAGCTGTTAGTGAATGATCAGATCACCAGAGATAAGGATCCACGAGAGGAGGTTAGTCCATGTCGTGAAACACACGGGGTGCATTGATTTATCCAATGTCCAATGGGCACATGAGGTGCACTCTGATTTGCGTGATCACGAGGATAAGTATGGATCATATTTGCACCATCAAAATCATGAGATTCCACCTTTGGAGTAACTTTTGGAGGCTCAAGAGATAGTCATGGTTGAGATGGGTGAGCATTCATCCTTGGGACCCACCATCAATGTAGTGTAACCAGGTGTTGAGACATACATCATGCGTCCATGGAATTCAGATGAGAGCCACCAGAGGAGATTTTAGTAGCCAAAGGAAGATCTTATAGCTATGAATAATAATACTCTATCATTTAGAAGCACCATTTTGCAGTAGATCAGTGAATTAAAAGGCCTTATAGTGGTATGTTCTGAGTCAACGACTAAGCTGTCTAGCATTAAGGAATGATTAAAGTCCTTAATGAGGCAGCAAGGGGAGTATATGTTGGAGCTTCAGTACAAATCTCTTCAGAGGCACATCTATGGGGCTTACAACATTATTAGCCCACCTATATGCATTAGACAAAGAGAGGTAGAGTTACCTAGACAAATAATGTGGGATGACCAAGTTATAAAGGTAGAATTACATGATCTGATCATGGCGTAATATCAACATGGAGGGTTTGTTCCAGATACATGAATCTGTGCATTCGATCCCTCTTTTTGGATTGGATGGCGAGAGATCATGAGTTGGTACTAGGTGGAGTGGGATATATTTGTGGAGATAGTCGTAGTCCTAGGTACAACTCAATAGGATATTTTAGACATCGAGGATATTGAAGCTCTAGGTTGGCATTGGAATCCAGGTGGGGCTCTTAAACATATAGCAATAATGTAGGATTTTTATGGCATTGACAAGGTGATTGACTCAGTGACCGAGTACACACATTCTTACACATCCCCATTGGGAATGTGCAAACTTCGAGAGATGTATTGGCACATATTTCATGCATGGGGTTCATGCCATGGTAGGAGTTATTCAGATTTGGATGGGATATATATGCCACCGGGAAAATCATTGTATGGAGACAATGTTCTTCCATTAATGTGCTAGTTACAACAGCCATTGAGGATCAGTGCAACAAAGAAACTCTCATAGTCATGTGAGGAGCTATGCTACTCAGATATACTACGGAGTGTTAGGACGAGTGATCTACATCATAGTGGATTCACTAGTGGAGTGATGTGTACATTGGAACATATAGGGTACGAGTCAGTACAATGCAGTAAAACATTAGGTGGTGATACATAGTGGTGTACAGGGATATGGCACAATGTATAGTGGTATGTAGATGAGTACAAGGATACATGGTTGCATGCAGTGATGTATGGTTCTACGCAATGAGATCTTGGACTATTGTCTCTGAGAAGATCTCCTAATAGGGACATTATGCATACCATTGGGTTTAGCTTGCTCAAGATTGATTAGGAGATTGATGAGAATCTATTAATCATACCCTTAGGGAATCACACACCTATCTCTATTTTGTATTTCTTACAATTACAAAGGATTTGGTTGTTGTCCCTTGATTCTCTCATCATGAGTGTCAAGATGCAGGAGGCGCACTTCAGACATTTGGATGAGACATAAACCATCATGAATATGAAATATACTTTCCAGTTGAGGCATATGGTGTGTGAGTTGGTAGGTATAAGATTATGTATAACATGGTATTTTGCATAGTTCACATATGTTCCACCCCTGAGTACACACTTGGGGAGATGATCATGAGGGATATGCACGACACACCTTAGGTATTACATTTCAAGGCATTATATGAGCATGAGGCATAACGAGTGGTAGGCCTCTTTTACAGGAGGGTGTGTAGGCTCTAGGAAGTATTTGGGTACATCATTAGGAGATGGGATAACAAAATTCACCATGTGATATGGAAGGAGTAGGCTAGTTTATCATGCACCAGTTTGATTCATGATACATAGTGTTCATCTATTGGTTGCATAGAGGGATTAGAGATGAGGCATGGATGGGTTCTTGCAATTAATAGTACTTCACCACAAATGTCAATAGGGATTCAGATTTTTGAGTTTCTGATTTGGATATGGAAATTGGGGATCTAGATGATTAATGGATCACTACACCTTTTAATGAGTAGGGTTATGACAATGAGTGATATAGTTTATTTTTGGGTTTAAAAGTGGAGGTTCATTGAGACCTTCACCATATGACAAGGAAGGTTTACCTGTTGTTTCTCAAGCTTGAGTCTAGTTATAGGTCAATAGAATCTGAATTTGTTGAAATGCCTTGGTAGGATTTTCTTTATGATTATGATTTCATTCTTTAAAAATAAATTTGCATGTGGTTCCAGGTGAGTAGGATTCAACATGAGGATGATGGGTAGTCTGTTATGACAAGAGTGTTGTAGCATCAACATGGCCGTTTCTTTTTTAGATTAGCATGAGACCCTGGAATTGCAAGGCTTAGCAGTTGAACTATCTTTATGAATGGGTTGGTTTTTACTCGGGGAGATCAATTAGATATTCCATTGGGATTCATATTTACGAAGATAATCTTATCCCTTAGTGGTTTTTTGATGATATGGTGCACCTCACTAGTATGATAGTATGATTAGCAGGAGACCATGGTTAGTTCATATGGATGAGGATTTCTTTTGCAGGAGTTGGATTGTACCTTCAGGGGTTCACTCCTAAGGTATATATGAGATCGGTTTCTACTTATGATGTTGGATACCGCCAACATACATGGGTTCTCCCTGATATGAGGTCCCAATTAGACCTCACAGTGTTTGGTGTAGGAGTCCCATCCAGAAATATGTCCCAGTTACCATTTACTTAAAGGTCCACCATGTATTAAGCATAGGGGCTTCACTGGGGGAGCAATACCATACCACGTGAGTTCATATTGGTGGATATATATTCAATAAAAAACGACATAATATATTGGGGGATATATAGGGGGTTAAGGGTTTTTATATTGATAGTTATACAAAATAGATCCAAATTTAATGAAAAAATATAAAGGGGTATAGAAAATGTTAAGGAAAAAATGGATACCTACAATATTTAGTGGAAGTAGGGGTTTTTTGAATTAAGAAGGTGTATTGGATTTGTATTGGTAGGGGGTTAAATAACGTGATTTTTTAGGGTATTTTACAATATGTATTCAAATTAAGGGTATTTTTTAATATGCCAGGAACGCACGCGATAGGTCAGAGGTTCATTGAGTGAAGTCCCTATGGTATTAAGCAATTGGCATGAGAGAGAAGTGCACATGTAATTTTGAATGAGCAAGAGAGTGTTCCTTGTGAATGTTCAATTGTATATGTATCAAGGTTATATCACTACAGGGAGGAAGAAAGTGATCCTCTAAATTAGAAGTAATAGTACTACTCTAATGGTGACACATGCACATGGATAAGAAAGACTTGTCTTACATCAAGAGAAATAGTTCACATAGATGTGAATATTGTTACAATCATTACAAAAAAATTCCAATGAGTTTAGAACCAAAGTCACCGAAATAGTTCAATTAATTTAGTACATGTGAAAGCCAACATGAATCATAACATTACAAGAGTAGTCTTAAAAAATTCACAATCCATGCATGAAAATGTGTTGTCCAAAAGGCTTCAAATATTGATTAAAATTTCCAAGATACATAAGTACAATGAACATCACTATCTCCAATAGTGGAGCATTAAAGCCACCATTTTCTCCCGAAAAGTACTATCTCTATCTCTCTAATGCCTCGTGGGAGATGCCAAGGTTAAAATTCCTTTGCTTGATTAATGAGGATCCTTTTATAACTTGAACCATGAATTTTCATATATCCTCATGGCTCTTTACTTTCCAACTTCTAATGACCTTTGGACTTCTAGAACCCTTGGACTTCCAAATGACTTTTGGAATTACATATGACTCTTGGAATTACGTGTATTTTTTAATTATATGCATGGATATTTTGTCCATACTTGACTCTTGGAATTCCACTTATTTTGCTTTACAATAATTACATGATTACATCATAACTTCAACATCATCATGTGATGAGACATGACAAGTCACTATTATTGATTACTGGGACTTATAGTGACTAATGACATGGAATTTCTTTAAGGGGTGACATGGCTACCACTTGTGTCTTTGCTCTTTCATGCAACTTTTGATCATTTGTGTCTTCACCATACAAAGGGTCTTTTATCTCATGGAGTCTCCAGGGGTGCTTTGATCTTCGAGTCTTCAACGTGTTCTTTGTTTTCAAATGCTTCCTTTGACTGCCCTCTTTACCCATTCTTCTTCATGCATCCTTGCCATGTTGTTCTTAAAACACCTTCAACTGCAATCACTCATGGAAAGAAAACATCAACCTGAAAAATATCATATTCTAACATGTTTCATGCATATTTTCTATTCATGTTTTAACAGTGCACTCAGGAGAAGAAAGGAGAACTAATGTGCACAAGGGCACACTTCAAAAGGATGAAGGGATGAGGAGACGAAGTTTCATGGCTTTGGGATGCGCTCATGCAATCAAGAGGATAGAGAGAAAATAAAGAGAGGGTGCAAGGCACAGGTCTGAAGGATGAAGGACAAGACTTCAGGATTCCTAAGTGCATCATACGCTCAAGGGAAACAAGGAGGGCGCAAGGTGCAGAGCTTAAGGCCGAAGAAAGCTTCTTCAGAGTTTGATGGTGCACTCATGCTCTCAATAAGGTAAATGAGGGTGCAAGGCACATTTCTAAATGCTGAAGGGGTTAGGCTTCATGTGTTCAAAGTGCGATCATGCGCTCAAGGAGGGCGCACTTCTTCGAGTCGAAGGAGTGCACTCAATGGAAGACTTGAATCTTTAGGGTGCAGTTAAAAAAAAGCAAGGGGAATATGTTTTAAGGGTGTTCTATGCACTCTTAGAGGGCATAGGGTTCAATTATGAACAATGAAGGATTCCCACTCAAGGATTGAAAGTGTGTTTTTTCACTCCTAGCCTCAATGGGTTCACTTTGCAACCAAAGTTTGTCTAAGAGTGGAAGATAAAACAAGGGGTAGAGACAATGAATTTGTACATAGAATCATGTGTGGCATATTCCAACTCATCAATAAAACTTAGACATACTTAAACAATTATAAATAGACATAAAAACTCTAGTTTACAAACAAACCCCAAGTACAATGGACAAAGTGTGTGCGACTACAGCCAAAAGTGTCGTTTTGCAACAAACAAAGAGGTCATCACCATAAAATGTACTAGATATGTTCTAATCAATGTGACAACACTTAAGAATGATAAAGAACACTTGAAAAAAATAAAATAACTTGACATGACACTTGAAAACCAAGGCGACACTTGATGTGACAGTTGAGTAGGCTCCAAAATTTAAATGTAGTAAAATTTTGGAGGGTGTTGTAGTAGTGACAACACTTGGCGATACACTAGGCGAATTTCAACTTCTCTGTCTAGGAACAACATTTCAATTAAAGGATCAACCCTTTAGGAAGTATTGATTCACCACTAATTTCCTTGACTTTCCCTATCGACCCAGTTGTATAAATAGTACCTCACTTCACTTTCACTTGGTTCCAACACACAAAAGACATGCCATATCACAATTGTTTCAATCTAGGAAAGGGCAATATGTGCAGTGAGTTAAGATATTCAAAGTATGAGTTTCATCTATGGAGAGTACCCCAAAAACGTTTCTTGCTTCACCTCCTTGCGTAGGAAGTATTTCGCTACTTTCACTCTTTATTTATTTTTTTACTAGGACTGTGCTTCGACACTTATTATTTTCAGTGGGAAAAAGAGGGATCCCGAATTATTGAGATTAGAGGTGGTTTCCCCTTCAGAGAAGTATTTTTAAACCTCTGATATTGGTATTCTCACTTTATATTTTCCCCTTGTCCTTCTCTACTAATTTGGATAAGCATGTAACACACCAAGTAGATATAGACCAACTTGAGGAGTCTGGATACTAGAATAAATGTGGATCTAATAGGTTCCCTCAAGGTTTTCCTTTTGGATGTATCATATTTTCTGTTCGGACTTAGCTCAACCTATGGAATATTCCCAAAAAAGAACAAGAACAAAAAAATAGCCAAGCATTATGGTTGTCACATTTTCTCTTTATTTCACTACAAATCCTTTTAGAGCCATGAAATTTTCACACAAGGCCTTATTTATGTACAATGACCAAGACAGAAAACAATACAAGACCCAACTTGACATAGCACACATAAAACTCACATGGACAAAAAGGAAAGAAAACAAAAGAAAAGATTGTACAAGAAACACAACTTAGAGCTTCTATTAGAAATACCATTTCAAATCTTGGCCATTTAAGGGAAGAGGATCACTCCTCCTGTCTAAGGATTTCCTCTTGAAAGTATTATGACCGATATTTTCCTCGATGGTGGAAGGGCCAATCCATAGAGGTTTGAACTTTGTGTGTTTTCCTTTCTCTTCGTGGGATTTTTCCCACTTCAATACTAAGTCACCCACATCGAAAATCTTTGTCCCTATGGATTTCTTGTGAACCAATGCTTAATACAATTTTGATGGACAACAAATATTTCTTTGGCTTTGAGCCTTTCTTTCTCAATTTTAAGAAACGTAAATATCCTGCTTTGAACCAGAAGGCAAGATATACCTTGGGACTCTTGGGAGAGTTGTAAGGTTGGGAGATACAGGTTTAGAGGCAAGATAACTTATTTTCTGAATACCAGGAAGTACGATGAGGTTTTGAGGGAAGGCTTTGGAGTTACATGGTGAAACCATAATTCATCTGTAAAATCATTGTGTCAGTTCCTTTGCTCATAGAACATGGTTTTCTCAATTATGTGGATAATATTTTTTTTGTTGATTCAAATAAATATTTTTGATGCAGGTAATAGTTAGATGGATGTTTTAATAAAATAACATCTTCTAATGTGAATTCATAAAGTTTCAATTAAGAAAAATAAGTTGCATTCTTAAAGACAAGAGACCTTGGCATGCCAAACCTGGTTATAATGTTTTGCTTCAAGAAGTGGATGACTTATTTGTCTTTAAATTGTCTTAAAGGACCTTCTTCTATCCATCAAGTAAAATAATCTATCGTTGTTATAATGTATCTATTTTTCTTCGAAAAATGTAGAAATATTCTCCGATAACATCTAGTCCCCACTGTTGAAATGATTCTTCTTCTGTTACTGGTAACAGTGGGGAAACTGACTTATGATCTCGATTGAGACATCTATGATAATATAGGAACTTGTGAGCATATGCATGAGAATATTTCAATAATGTGGGCCAATAATAACCAACCCTCATTACTTTATGCACAATTGTGTAGATCTTTTAGTAACTTCTTTGTGTCTTGAGGCTTGAGGCATCTTAGCAATGCACCACTATGGTGCTTTTTGAAAAGCGCTCCATGAATAAGGTGATAAGATAAATATTTAAGGCAGATTTCCCTCTTTTTTTTATTCTATAAATGCGTGGGCAAGGTATCGTGCTCTAATAATTATCGTATGTTTGAATACGATGGTGGTATAGATTTGGCCAAGGAAAATTGTTCAACATTATACATTTATATTTCCTGCTCCCAACCTGAACAATCTTACTTGGGATCATCTCTTACTTTAGCTGCAAGTTGAGAAAGACCATGACCCTTAATGGAATGAACTAGTTTAAACTCCAGATCATATTCTTGTAAGTAGGTAATCCAATTTTCCCTCTTCTCATCCATCTCCTATTGCCCAAAGAGCGGTTTGACTACTGGATGAGGCACAAAAATGATCGTGTGAGATTTAAGGAAATAGGGCTTAAAATATTTTAGTACCTTATATACAACATACGCTTTTTTATCGATGGTAGGATAATTAAGCTCTGGCCCCTCTCAGCCAACACTCATGAAATAAATTGGTCGTTCATTTCCTTCAACATCCTTCTGAGTTAGTACGACTTCAATAGATGAATCTGAAGAAAAAGTGTATATCAAGAAATATTTTCCATAATCAAGACTAAATAATACAGGTGTGTCAAAAATAGCTTTTTTTATTTGAGAAAAATCATCCTTTTCCCTTTTGTCCCATTTATGAGTCACATATTTCTTAATCATGTCTTATAGAGGTTTAACTATTTGATCATAATCAGAGATGAACTTTCACAGGAAATTAATATTCCCTAAGAAATATTTCATAACTTTTTGTTGTCGTTGCTACAACACCCTCCAAAATTTTGGCTTGCACCAAATGTCAGAGCCTACCTTGGTCTTGCACATTTTCATCATAAACATTGAAATCCATTCCATGTGTTTTCTCTAAGTGTTTTGGTCCCTTTTGGAAGAAAATCAAAATTTCGTATTTTCACATGTTAAGTGTCGCACAATGTATATAAGATTTTTTTGGTGGTTTCAAGGGGTTATATTTTTGAAAATGAGTTTATATTACCATGTAAACATCTGTTACACTCGTTCCTAAAGTTTTAAGCATTGTTGCACTGCTGTCGTCACGATCATCGCAAAGTGTATCTTTAGTGTTTCACTTGTCGTAAGTCATCGCAAAGTTGTCGCACTGAGGGAAGTATGTTTTTCATGTGTTATAGATAAGCTATGTTGTTTTGTCATCAAGTTTTCTAAGTGTGTGATCATAGTCGATCCTTATCATTGTTCACATCAGCTTCATCGATCCCACACTTAGTCAAATTCCGAAAATTTTCTGACTGATCAATGTAGCCTCATTTGACCATATTGAAATGTGCATTGTGTAGTTCCAACACTCAACATGTTTGACACTGCACAATGAATAGTTCCTTCCTCCCAGTACTATGCACTACACAGTTTCAATGCTCAATATTGGACGTTGGCCTCCAAAATTGTGCAATTCAACCCTCCATCCTTGCCTCAACTATGCATTGCACAATCTATGACCTCAATATCAACCCTTGAGATCTTAAGCTATGCCATTTTGTAATAACCCAACCTCCTCTTCATTCTAGAACTGCCCAATAGGCTGAATCAGTGGCCAACTCCTCATCTCGGCTCACGGAGCTCCGAGGAAATGCAGTTTTCTTCCTCAGTACAACCTAAACTACGCATTGTGCAGTATCAAGTCTCAATCATCACCCCTGAGTGCTTGAGATTCGTAATTTCATAGTCACTAATCTTCTCTCTTAGCCTACAACCTGGTTCCATCTCAATCAGTGGATCAACATGCACCATCTTAGACTAGGGGTTTATCAAACCGATGTCATCTCATCATGAGTGAATTTTAGAAGGAGGAAAATTATCACACCATAACAGTTGGCTTGATGGGGCCTAGACCTAGGTTCATGTGACTGTGCAATCCAAAAAAACCCACTATTACCGAAGTCTCACCTGAGGCAATATAGGGGGATGTTAGAACCATGTTTCTACATCCATATGGATAGAGGATTGTGGCTTTAGTGTTTTTCCTTCTTAACAGATCTTCCGAGGTCACATCTATCAATAATACTAGTGTTGTTCAACACATCTTTTGAACTCACTAACAAACTGCACAATATTACTTATTAATTCAATAAACAAAGTAAATAAACATAAAAAAGACTATGCTATTCAATTATAGATCAAAAACCCTTATTCAACATAGAAATTTATAAATAGTAAGAAAAAGAAAACACATCAATGTAACTCAGGTCTCTCTCAACAATTCTTTCATTAATAGCCATATCTTTCTCATACATTCACTTCCACCCTGCACACACAGTTGCAGGGGTCTACGCACATAGCTGCAAACTTCCTAAGGTATTTGTGCACACAACTATAGGATGCATTCCTCTAACCCAAAACACAGACTCAAAACAATAATACGTCAAAATTCATCTCATAAGATATATCATTTAATCTTATTTCTTCTCTTTTTCACATCTCACATCTCATCTAGACTCCTTATATAGGTTTCGCATTTACAATACCATGGTCTAAAACCATGGGCAGAGTCCAATGTTCACAAAATATCCCTTCCCATTACATAATAAGGGGCTTTGACACACCCCAAATCTCCTATGACTCAAAATAGAATCCGCACTATGCACTCTTCTCCTTGATCTACGAAGTCTTTCCTTGCTTCTTTCTTCGAGGGGATCCCATCTCCAACATGCCCCCAACACAAAACTGTGACTCATCTCGAGTCAAAAATTTGGTGCGCCATCTATCTTCACTTTGATACCGCTGAAGGAATCCTTCAATAGGGAAACTGCTTCGGTGCACTACTTTTCAAAATCCCTAACTTCTCTGAGTAGTGTCTCTGTAACTTTCTTAGTTGCCATCTACTCGAATCCCCTCTGCGTCATACGCATTGTCTTCAAATTCTTTTTTGCAGTTTGGGAGAGCTGGCTGGCCTCAACTTCCTATGGTTTCAGTCTATCTGTAAGTATTTTCTCTTCTCTGTGCATCTCATGAACCTGCTTTTGTAATAATTTACCCTCTGGGAGATGGGTAAGCCACTGCATTGGTGCTAAGGTCTTAGCAGTGACCTTAATCTGATCCAATTGTTCTAGTTTTTCACGTACTTTTGCCTGTAGCTTTTAAACCTGAGGGTCCTCCTGCAGTGAGGCCCATACATAGAGAAATTCTCAAAATACACTCGCACACTCCTGTATGTGGGACTCAACCTATTCTGAGGCAGGTTTCAGCTTTGATGCACACTTCTCCCGGGCTTCTGGCGGAGTGGTAGGCTGCAATTGCATCTGTAGCTCAACTATCTTCATATTCATTTACAAGTGCACTTCATCAACTATGGCCTTAGAGTCTTTAACTACAGTGGAAAAATTGGTCACTTTCTCTTCTAACGTAGCTGCAACCTAAATCTAGAGCTCTAGAAGCTCGCTACATGCTTTAGAGATAGCCTCCTCCAGCTTCCGTCTGTGTGCTGCCTCAGCCACAAAATATTGGACATCAAGTTGCTTTTCCTCATCCATGATCTGCCTTTTGTTCTTGGCTTCCTGAATAATCATGAGGGCGTGTTGTTTGCAGATATTCAACTCATCATCGATGCCCTAGTTTAATTCATGCAAAGCCTGCAGTGGAAGTGAAAAAATATTCAAGGTATTATGCAAGTGGGCCACCTGCCTTAGCTATTCCACCATGTTAAAATTCAGTGAACCTTCATGGATATTCACAGTGTGGGTATCAGAATTCAGTGCCAATTCCTACACAGCTATGCTTGTGTCGGCCTGTGCTCTACTCGGCTAAAGCAAGCTCACTTGGAACCCGCTCACACTTGCTTGAAATTGTGAACGTCTTCTAGCACTTTCTTATATTTCTCTTCAATACTACCCCATAAGTGCCAAGTGGCCTGCTTCATGGTGTCCCCAATTTCATCGAGGTCCCCTTCAATAAGGACCATGGCTTCTAAACCAACGAATTTATCAAATTTCACCTTCTTTCTCATGCCACCCTTATGTGGTTGTCTTCGATTGGTGGTAAAAGGGGAAGCTCGATCTGTGCTGAGATGAATACCAAAAATATCATCCCCTCTTGTTTCTAGAAACTTTGTGTGAGGTTATTTCTCGATCATGAATGTGACCTTTGTTTACTTATTTCCTGTTAGCTTAGTGGGCTTTGCCCCACTCATTCCTTTCTGCTCTGTGCCTTCAGGTAGCGGAGTTAACCAATCGCTTGGCCATTGGCTGATGATGGCTTCCACATCTTCTTCTTCGACCAAGTACGATAGCTCGTACCAAACCCCATCGAGGTCCTTCTTCACCTAGATGTGTATGTGATGTAAGCCCGCTTTGAACTATGCTACTTGTTGATAATGCTCCACAATTTCGGTGATAACGAAGGAATTTGGTTAATCACTGTCCATAAACTCATCTCAAATCCTACCCAGAAAAATTTATTAGCCATAACCCTCGATGGCTCTGTCGAATGCCACAGTGAAGCATATATGGCTACTTCACATAGATAGGGTTCCATGGTGTTGAACTACAACTCGGTTTCTCTCCATCCATTAATGCAATGTGAAATAGGAGCCTTGCGTAGTGGAATTGCTTTCCTTCTTCTTGCGCTTCTCTGCAATCAGAAAGGAATTTAATACATAAATATCCTTCCGATTTATATACGACGCCCTTGGCGCACTCCACAACTAAGGCCATGACAAGCGTAGTAGCCTCCTCTCCGTGACTTTTCCTCATAATCTTCCCTACAAGAATGTGCACGGCGAAGCACACAATTCTATCTAAAATGGAGTTAATTAAATAAACCCGATTTCCCTTGGTTAACTCATAATCGTTCTTCATATTATCCGAAAGCTACTTATCTTGGATTTTTCCCATAAAATCCTCTGCGAGTTTTGACCCAAGGTAAGGAAGGGCCGTAATTCTCCTTATGAGAATCTCAATAATTGAAATCCTCTTCCCTAGACACAAAGATTCATCATGTACTAAGGCCAGTAATTGGTGCACACAAATAGTGTTGATAGGACTACGTACAAAGTGTGGCATATAGAGAATGTTGAGTATCCCAACCTCCTAGATACCATTCACCCATTTCATTGGCTAAAAATTGCATTATTCCTCCTTTATAGGCCTGCTGGTGCATATATCTACTAGGCTCAAATTGTGGGTATTTTCTCCAATCATTAAAATCCCATCCTCCATTCTGAGCTGAGGCACCTTGGCCAGTAACTCTCCTTCAACTGACACCTCATATGGAATCAATGGTGTAAAAACCTTATAGTTCACTGCATCAGGGTCTTTTACTGGCTTTTGATCCTCTGGCTTCCTGGGTGGGATATATGGAGGAAGCCTAGAGATAGGCTCAACCTCCTCAGCATCAAACTATTCTGGGACTTCTTCTACTTTTTCATCATCTGATTCTATCTCCATGGAAGTTTTCTGCCGATATTGAGCTCCCTTACTCTATTATTCCTTCGATAATTTCTTCTAAGGTGATGACCTTAGGATTGGCTTCTTATGCTTCATGGATGGTGTTGCACCCACAGTCGCCTTCTTTCTATGCGACCGCGTTCATGTGGGTGTTACTGGCGGTGTGGCTGTCATGGTGCGATCTAATCCTGGTATGAATGTTTGGCTGAGCCCAACCTTGATCAAGGTTTCTCTAAATGCTGTGAAATTGTGATCTGACATGCAATAGCTCACTCAGCTCTCTTGTAGACAACAAATCTTACTTCTAATACTTAGCGCACAAAGTGTTCGAATGGGGAGTGGGATCCCTCCCTTATAGAAAATTTCAAATTCAAACCGCATCACCACCTTTAGATACTCCTCGTAAATGTTGATTTGGTGACAAATCCACCCATAGATGCCCATTAATTTCATCCTTCCTGCTACTTTTAATGACCAAGTCATTTTCCAATCAAATTTTACAGCTCCAACGGTCATATTTTGGACGAACTCCGTGATACTCACCTTCTTAGCAAAGTCCTGCCTTTCTTGATGCAGTAACCTCCAACTATGCCTACCTTCATATTATTGCGCAGTACTGAAATTACGATGAAGCAATACTCCAACATAATCCTTCTACATATGTTCATCTCGGTACCCATAGATATTCTCCCCCAACACAAACTTGGTAGTTGGTTCTTTCCCATTGGGTTGTACCAATGTCCTTGGCTCCTTTGTAAGTCAGAATACCCCTGCCTTAACTTCCTGAAGAGCCTCATTAATGCACTCCCAACCATAAATGAAGCTATATGTTAATAAGAACCCTTCTATCATCTCATCCCAATCCTTTGTGCCATTGCACAACTCTATTTCGAGATACCATTGCTGAGATATCGGTCTCCAGGGAATGAAAGAACATGTGCACCCATTTTAGCTAAGGTTCGACACCCCAAGCTTCGGTCCAATGAGCCAAGTGCTCACGAGGATCCTTATGACCATCATACTTCTCCATGATCCCTGTTGCAACCTGAACAAATCTTAACCTTATCAACTTGCAAAAATCCTTCCATCCTTCTAAACTTTCCTTGTGCGTGCCCCACCATCGGGCTGGAGTAGACCTCAATGTGAAGTCCAAAGCTTCGTATCTCTGGTCCTCAGGCACATTTTGCTCAAATTCCTCCGAAAACAAGACAACATTCCCCATCCCATCATAAAAATGTAAGTTGCACGGTTCCAATATGACACAGTGCAGAGATTTGGTAACCCTATTACAACACTTAGTGGTTACCTCATGCAAATGATTCTGCCAGTGCTCCAACTCCTTGTCAGAATCTAAAACACACAAACTGTCACGCTCCAAACAAATTCTACTCTCCACGGTGGGATTAATCGTCTTAATCCTACATAGTAAGATTATATATATGATCAGTCTCATCATCCCCATACTCATGTTGGACAGACTCTGTATAGCGCGCACCTTTAGATGGATCTAATGGCACAACAACTCAGGTACCATTCTTTTCAAAGTTCATCTTTCGCTTCTTCGGGTTGATTATAGCATCCATGTCGTAAGCCCAGTCAAATAAGAACAACACAAGATATGTATTAATATTATCAATGATCTTGATCATTTTGAAGTCAACCAACACATCAAATTCATAAATATCTATGTTGATTTCCTGCAACCTCCCCATAGGAATGATATTCTATTTATTTTCCATCCTTAGATGAATTGGTGACCATTGCAGCTTAGGCCTTCCCATCCGTTCCCATGTCTTCTTTGGCAGAACATTGATATATGATACTAGATCCAAAATGACTTGATCCATATCATAATCTCTGATCTACGCAGTCAACCACATCTCCTAGCTGATTCTTTTCTTTTTATTGTATACTTTTTTTACTGCGTGTTGTTCCAGTTGCAGCATTTCCTTGCGAGCACAATTATCTATCAGCTCCTACAAACCTTATACAACCCTATAGTCCCTCAACAATTTCATACACATCTGCAAGAAGGACACCAAGATAGATTGATCATATTCCTTTACTCTGGTATTCTCCTCAGGCTTATTCTCCAATGGAAACAACTGTCTCTGCACAGTAGGTGGCAAAGCTTTAGGAGTCATAAATTTCTTCCTTGCTTCCATGAAGGTCTCTTTCTTGCACTATACATTAAATCCAACATTATTATCTTCATATTTCCTTACCCAGGTCTCTGTCACAGTATTTTTCCTTTTGCTCAGTCTCCTCCAGTATTCACACCACTGCACGTTACTATGTTAATGCTTGGATATGTCTGGCATGGTTCAAGCCTCATCATTTGTATATTTTGAGTCGACTAGTGGTAGTGATTCTCCTACATTTTTGCTAACAAAGTGGGACAATATTCAATTTCATGACCAAATTCTTGACAATACTTACAGGAAGCTGCAGTAGGATTCTGACAATCCCTGGAAAAATGTCTAGTCCGTTTGCAGTTGCAACATATCATATGACCTCGTCCACGACCTGCACCTCCTCCTTGGCCATGCCCTCAGCCTAGGAAACCCCTCGCGCATTCAGTGAACTTGAAGCTTCCCTCCCTTCTACCTGCATTCAATATGCACCAGGAATGTTCTACATCATCAAATCATAGCTCTTACAATTTTTCTCATCATTCCCCACCGAACTACAGAAATTGTAGAACAATTGCTTTGGTGATCTGATAAACTTTTGCAACAGGTGACAATATTCCATGGAATTTTGGCCTATAAATTTGCATAAGCTACACCATACATGGGGCCCTACACTCGTCCCAGTAGTTGATCCAGGATTCAATGGAATCAACATCCCAACATTGAAATATTCTCTATAAACAGGGCACTGTTCTTTATAGTGACCCTAAGCTTTACACTTGATACACCAGACTTCCAACCTTATATCAGATTGAATATAATTTTCCTTCTTTATATCCTGGAGCTCCATATGCAAGCTCATCAACTGAGTTTGAATTTGTTTCACCCATATGCTTGTATTGACTATCGGCGAAACCTCCAGCTTCATCGCTAACTCTAATGCTTCAGGGTAGAAATATTCTATTGTGGCAATGGAAATCTAAGGTGAGGCAACAATGAAACACTGAACCATTATATATGTTGTTCATTTGGGATCTTGAAACTAATTTGGATTAATAGTGTCTTAAATCTTTGATCTACCTCCCATATGGCCTTAGTAGCCAACTTGTTAATCTACTTGATCTCTCGGATACACTAGGACTACAACTTTGGTTTCTTGAATTCAAAATTCAGTGCAATATTTGTCTCAACCAAAGAAGCATTTTCATTCTTCGTAACATATTTCATTTACCAAGACAATGCTCTATCATGCAGTGTGGTAAAAAAATGTGCTTTCTTCATGTTTTCATCTGTAACATTCCGCGAAATCCATATCGCTTCTAACACAAGCCACAATTGTCCAGGATCATCTGTTCCCTTGAACACAAGAATCTTCAGGGGTTGGGCCATGGTGAATGGGGGAGGCGGAGGTGGAGGAACAAAATGGGATGGAGTGATGATGGGGGATCTCCGTAGTGCTTTTCTCTTTCTCCACACCCAAAAAGAAAACTATACTCCTTTTCAATGTATGTTCCCGAACTGGTTCTAAACCTTTTTCCACTTCGCGTAGCACCAAGTTCTCTTTCTTCACATGTCATTCTAAGTGCATCTGTAGTATACCCTTTTCAAACAATAGAATTCTAATCCATAACTTCAGTGAATTCAAGTACTTACCTCTGAGGCCTTTGAAGAACTTGTGCTCTACTTTGCTATAAGACACAAAAGTCTTGATCGTGAACTTAGTGATAAACCCCCCAAGGATATTGTCTATCCAATAATCAACAGTTCTTGTGATCTCATTATCAGTCCTTTGCAACTTCTCAATAAGATCTATGGTCCATGATGTTAGCTTATTATTGAGCCAACCCATTTGCGCAACTAGTCTTGATATCCACTCGTACAAATCACTAGCAAATGATGCGAAAAATATCTCGTATTGATCTGTATAGATATACTTCTATAATCAATGTTTGGTAGATATGGGTGAGCTTCTGCTTTCTTGCACAACAAACTCATGTTCTTTCAGACTTACCAATCTTAGATATATTACTTAGACGAATTCCACATCTAGCTATTCCTCAGTCAGATCCCGGTCTTAGCAATAGAACCATTTTTTGGCTTGATGGGGCCTAGACCCAAGTTCAAGTGAATGTGCAGTCCAAAAAAACCCACTATTACTGGCCCTTTTGGAAAAAAACTTATTGCGCAGACTGAAGTCTGACCTGAGGAAATATAGGGGGATGCTAGAACCAATGTTTCTGCATCTAGAGAAATAGAGGATTGTGGCTTTATGTCTTCTCCTTCTTAACAGAGCTTCATAGGTCATATCTATCAATAAAACCAGTGATGTTCAACACATCTGTTGAACTCACTAACAGACTGCATGATCTTACTTATTCATGCACTAAAAAAGTAAATAACCATAAACAAGACTGCGTTATTCAATTACATATCAAAAACCATTATTCAGCATAGACATTTATAAACAATAAGAAAAAAAAACACATCCATTTAACTTAGATATTTCTCAACAATTCTTTCATTAATAGCCAAATATTTCTCATACATTCAGTTCAACCCTACGCACACAACTATAGGGGTCTACACACATATCCGCGGACTTCCTATAGTCTCTGCACACACAGCTGCAGGAGCCTTTCCTCTAACCCAAAATACATACTCAAAACAATATTACATTCAAATTCATCTCATAGGATCTATCATTTAAGCTTACTTCTTCTCTTTTTCACATATTACATCTCATCTAGACTCCTTATATAGGCTTAGCATTTACAATGCCATGGTCCAAAACCATGGTCAGAGTCAAACGTTCAAAAAATATCCCTTGCCATTGCATTATAAGGGGATTTGACCCACCCCAAAGCCCCTATGACTCAAAATAGACTCCACGTTGTGCATTCCGCTCCTCTATATGCAAAGTATTTCCTTGCTAATTTCTTCAAGGGGATCCCATCTACAACAATGACAAGATGATGAAGAAGGTAAATATGTTGGAAGACATCTTTGCAGCGTATGAAGCAAGCTGATCAATCAAGAGAAAGAAAAGGGACACTAGTTTGCAACCACAACTCAAGACTTGATATCGTTGAAGACTCCTTATCTCTAAGCCATATGGAGGTGAATAAAAGATCATTCTCAAGAAGAAATATAACAAGGAGTAAAAAAAGTGGCTTTCCATTTCCATGTCATCAAGAAATCCATGTCAACAGTGTCATGTCACGTCATGTCATGAGTCGTCATATGCCACATCATTATTGTGGATTATGTAATTTCTTATTCGAAAATGTATTGTAAAGTGGAATTCTAAAGGATATGTACAGAATATGAAGATTCATGTAATGTAGAAAAGTCATGGGGAGTCAAACAGTCATGAGGGTAGCCAAAGAGTCACAAATAAGGTGAAGCATCACCTCCCCATTGGTTATATATACACCCTCATTGTATGAGTAAAGGAATTTTCACATTAGATCTTCCTCCAAGGCATTAGAGAGATAATCTAGTTATTTTGGGGAGCAAGGAGTGGCTCCAACGCTCCACTATTGGAGCTAGTGGTATTTTTTGTATACATATGTATTGGGAATTTTACTTAATATCAAAAGCTTGATGGTCAGCATGTTCTTCATGCATGGAATATGAATATTTGTAAGACTGTTATGTGAATGTTTGTAATTCATGTTTTTTTTCACCTTTGTTAAATTAGTTGAACTATTTCAGTTATTTTAGGGCTTATCATATTTATAATGTGTTTTAACGTTTGTTATGGATGTCGCATCTTTGTCGACTATTCCATTGAATGTTAGACAAACCTTTCATGTTTGTGTTGGTTGTAGTGACCGCAGTAGTTTTGAGGACTATTCTGCTGGATGTTAGGCAAACCCTTATTGTTTGTGTGTGTCTATAATGGGGTGCTACTATTACCTCTCACTTAGGGGATCAATTTTCTCCCTCTCTGCATAGAAGAATATCAACACACATAAAATCAAAAACTCACTAAGCATACTCACTTTATTATCGGAGATTACCTATGCGTTACTCTCTTGTGCTGAAATTTGTAACCAAGGAAAACCTATAAGAATATATGGTAGCCAGGATGATATCCCAAATGGGGATCCTATTCCAAATAGTGCGAGGTAAAATTGGGGACTTCACATCAGGGATACCCCCTTTGTTGACAAATTTCCATCACCCTTCAATACTTTCTTATTCAGCGGGAATGGGATATGAGTAATGGCATTGACCATTTTAGGGTCGAATTTGATTCCACTATTTTCAATGATGTGCCCTAAGGGAGTTCCTTTTGACACACCAAAGATGATTCTCTTGGGATTGAGAGAAATCCCATATTTGTGACATTGCTCAAATATTTACTTTAGATGACATCAATGATTTGATATTCTTTTCGAAAGCATAATTACATCATTGAAATGAACAACTACACTTTAGCCAATCAATCCATGAAAATCGATGTCCATCACTCTTTGAAATGTAGCACCAGCCTTGATAAGGCCAAATGGCATAAGTTCAAAAGAAAATTTTCCCCACTTGTTCCTAAAGGTATTCTTGAGACGATTCAGTTTCATCACTAGCACTTGATTAGAGCCAGAAAAACCATCTAGTAGAGAGAACATCTTAGATCCAGATATTGGTTGGAGGATCTATTCCATGGATGAAACTAGGTAATTATCTTTATCTAATGCCCGATTTAGGTTCCAAAAGTATACACATAACCTTATCTCACTAGGATTATTTCTGATTGGGACCAAATTCGAAACCCAAGTAGAATTTCTAGCCTTGAAAATGATCTAAGCATCCAACAACTTCCTCAGTTCTTTTTGAATTACGGGTTCCAGCGTTGGGTGAACTTTCCTTATCTTATGCTAAATAGGTTTCACCCCTTATTTAATGGAAATGACATGTTGGATGATGCAAATATCGTATGTATATAAATCATAGTATGTGCATGCAGACACATCACGATAATTCTTGAGCAAGTGAATGAATGATTATCGTTCTTATGGAGAGCAACACGTACCGAGGTTTACATATTTCAAATATTCTTAATTTCCCAAGTTGAATTATTCAGATGAAAAATTTGAGCTCTAAGTCTTAGTATTGATTGGTCCTTTGAACAAGTTTTGCAGGTCATATAACTTTTCTAGGGGCACTACGCCTTTAGACATAGTATTGTCTTTTGTTGCATTAGATGCCTCTTGCAAAGCCTTGTTGTGCTCATCCTCTTCAATTGAATCATGTTTGAACATGTACGCATTAGCCATAAAATGTAGTATCTGTTGTTCATCATTGAAAAAACAAAAATTAGTGATGTTATTAGACATAAAAGGTTTATGTATAATCTTTATAGAAACAATATTTCTCAATGGCCAAATTCTAGCGACTGCATTAGCTAATGCATCTATTGTATAATTTCTAATCCTAGGAACATAAATTCTATTGAAAGCTTTAAAATAATTAATCAATCACCATACATCTTGTTGGTAGTTTTTAATATTAGGTGAAACACAATGTATAGCGTCCCATACCTGACGAGTGACCACTTATGAGTCACCAAATACCTTGAGTAACTATACCTTCAGATAAAATGGATTTATTTAATCCAAGCACGAGTGCTTCATATTATCTAATATTATTTTTACACTCAAAATCGAAATGGCATGATAGGATGTACTTCTTGTTGTATAGGTCTATGAGTATGCAACCAACTCTAGAGCCATCCTACATTTTAGAACCATAAAAGTACAAAGTCCATATATTATTAGCTATTGAATTGGTTCCTATACTGTTATTATTATTATGTACATCTATATTACAATATTAATTAGAACTAGTTGGAGTATAAGGAAGGAGATCCAACTATGTATCAGATGGTGCAGGTGATGGTTGCGCTTGATAACACTCATTATTAGTTTCCAAAAAACAATTTCCAAACATCCAATCAACAGAGGCAACAGGTTCATTATGACCCTCAATCTCCAATCAATCTCCAATCAAATATGGTTGTTTCTACCATTATATGGAAGACATAAGTGTGACCAATATGTGGAAAAATACCCTTGTAATTTACTAGACCTTTCCCTACTCAGATAGGCCTCACGGTTGTCCACAATTATATTTTTTATACATTGGTGTACTTTGTGATTAGATGAAAAATGGATAATAAAATTATTGAGTTCACTAATAGCTTGTACAAGCGATATGTCTAGATGAATTATTTTTGCATCGTATTTATCCCATTTAGCATTAATTTTCTTAGAAACAGATAATGGAATTACATTCACAGATGCACCTGAATCGACTAAAAAATTATCTACATTATAATTAAATATTTCTAAAAATGTGGGGAAAATATTATTAGCATCTAAATTTATAACGTTAACCACATATTTGAGAGTAGGAGCTTTTTCTCCTGACGAAGTTTGTGAAAAGGCTTAGAAAAGCAGTTCACGTTGCCTTGCTATATTCGCGAGCTCAAATATGGAGATGTTCAAGAGATATCTATTCAAATAGTCAACTATGTTATAATAAATAATTTGACTTTTAGCAGGTTGTGTTGAAGTGTTTGGATGCGTAACTTCATTTGACACTTCTGGAGTGATGGAGTTTTTGTTGTTTCTAATGGAAGTTTTCTTAGAAGCAATAGTGTTTCCAGAGTTTTGCGTTCTGAGCAGGATTGGTTTGTGGTGGGATCCTTCTTAAAAGTTGCTCCTTCAATTTTTATATCATCACCTCCTATTTATAACTAGGTACTTGGTGCCTCAAGTTATATCGACCATTTTGTTTCTAAGGAGGGGCTTCAAATTGCGGAGGTGCTTCAACACTCTTATTGCCAGCATTGAAAATACAATCAAAAGCATTAATTGCATGTCTAATACCTATACTTTGCTCAACCATTGCAAGTTCATTTGTTTCTTTTTTTTGTTCAGACTACTCATCTTCTAGTAAGGTATCAAAAATGTTTGCGGCCAGAGAATTCATGTTATGGTTCCACTATGGGCATGTTTTATTTTAATTTCATTCTTGATATAAGGAACAATTTATCCATTCCTATACTCTCAATATTAAAAAGAACATTCAAACTCTGGGAATATTTAGCTGGCTGGTTGTTTTTGTTATTATTCCTTATAAAAGGGAAAGACTTGGGAGGATTTCTACTGATAGAATTATCACTTGAACTTCTCTTCAATTATGATACTTCATTGGTGATTTCTTTTAAATATCTGTTCAAGCTGTCAATATCCACAAAATCCTTTTCTTTAGCCTTACTTGAAGAAGGATGGTACTTATTTCTAGTCTCTTTGGAGTCTTTAGATTCATCATCATCTATAATAACTCCAATGGACTGCAAGTATTTCTCCACGAAGATTTCTTCTGCAAAGTTTAGAGACAATGTCTCCATGCAGCTCATTTAACAAAAAAATAAATGTTTGTGGGAAAGGTAGTTGTATAGTAATCAATAGTAATTGAATCATGAGGTTGGCTATATGGGGGAAACTTGTTCAATATTCGATTAAGCCTTTGATTGAAATCCTTAAATTTCTCCTTTTCCCCAATTTTACTATTTATGAGCTCTTTTAATAACATCATAGGATTCTTCTCATCGAAAAATTTATCCAATTTTTTTTTATTAAACTCCCTCAATCCATGGATTGAATTGACAATAAAACTATGGTACCATGTTGTTGCTTTACGTTCTAACGTAAAAGGGAAAATCCTATAAGCAACATCATCGTACTGCACCTCTAACATCTATAGATGCATGTAGAAATATTCGATATTATCTTCTCCCTTAGTCCTCTTATCAGTATCGAACTTTTATGATAAATTTTCCAAATATACGGGAATTCTATGAATGTTATCAAGAAGAGAAAGTGGCCCTTGGGCAATCCAATCCAAGTTTTTATCAACCATATATTCGTCTCTTTTCTCCTCCTTTTCTGAATTTGACGAGCCTTCTCCTTCACCATTTAAAACGTCAGTAAACTCAAAATCGACTCCTAGTTGTTCTTCATTAGAAAAAAATATCTTCCTCGTACTCTTCATGAATGTCTGAAAGTGTCTCTTGTTGAACTGTGTATTCTGAAGACTCTACTAACTCCTAAAGAGTGGTGAAAATGAAATATTCCACCGATGCAACCATCACACTAGTGTGATTTTTTTATTTCTGAATCTTATGATGATGAGGAATATTATGAGAAACAAGGATTAAATCGATATCTTTCGTGAACCGTCAAGTGATAAGTTAAATCGCCTAGAGTTGTTTGTAGGTAACCTCGTAGGCCAACTCCAAAATAGGCTGATCAGGCCCTCTTACTTCAGGAATAAGAGTTCGGATAGTGCTTGGGATATTACTACCTTGTCCAAAAGATGAATTATTGGGATGTGAAGAGTTACCAGCCATAAAAAAATGGTCGTCCTCCTTCTATCGAAAGAATGTTGACGTTGTTGGATACTCGAAATATATAGGGGATCTCCCAGATATGAGGTCTGAATTATACTTCACACCCTTGGTGTAGGAGTCCCATCCATAAATATGACCTGAATACCATTTAATTAAAGGTTTTCCTTGGATTAATTAATTAGCATGAGAGAGAAGTGCACTTGTACTTTTGAATGAGCAAGAGAGTGTGCCTTGTGAATGTTCAATTGTAGATGTATCAAGGTTCTTTATTGAAGGGGGGAAGAAAGTGAGCCTCTAAAGGATAATTAATAGTACTAATCTAACGGAGACACATGCAAATGGATAAGAAATACTCATCTAACATCAAGTGAAATAGTTCACATATATGCGACAATCGTTACAATAATTACAACACTTTTCCAATGAGTTAAGCACCAAATTCCCCGAAATAGTTCAATTTCTTCCGTACGTGTGAAAGCCAACATGAATCATAAACATTACAAGGGTAGTCTTAAGACATTCACAATATTTGCATGAAAATGTGTTGGCCAAAATGCTTCAAGTGTTAAGCAAAAGTTCCAAGATACATAAGTACAATGAATGTCACTAGCTCCAATAGTGGAGAATTAGAGCCACTACTTGCTCCAAAAAAGTACTATCTATATCTCTCTTATGCCTCGTAGGAGAAGCCAAGGTTTAAATTAATTTTCTTGAGTAATGAGGACCCTTTTATAACTTGAGGAATGGATTTTCATATTCTCATGACTCTTTACTTTCAAATTTCTAATGACCTTTTGACTTCTAGAACCCTTCGACTTCCAAATGAATTTTGGAATTACATATGACTCTTGGAATTACATGTATTTTGGAATTCTATACATGGCTATTTTTCCATACATGACTCTTGAATTTCCACTTATTTTTATTTACAATAATTACATGATTACATCATAACTTCCACATCATCATGCGATGAGGCATGACAAGTCACTATTATTGATGACTGGGACTTGTAGTGACTGATGACATGGAATTTATTTGTGTGACATGTCTGACACTTGTGTATTTTCTATTGTATGAAACTTATGATCATTGATGTCTTCACCATCCAAAGGGTATTTGATCTCATGGAGTCTCTACGGGTGCTTCAATCCTCAAGGCTTCAACATGTTATTTATTTTCAAATTATTCCTTTGACTACCCTCATTTCCCGATATTCTTCATGCTTCCTCACCATGTTGTTCTTAAAACACCTGCAACTAGAATCACTCATGGAAAATAAACATCATCCTGAAAAATCTCCTACTCTAACATATTCCATTTTCTACTCATCTCTTAACAGTGCGCTCAGGAGAATCAAGGAGAACTTATGGGTGAAAGGGTGCACTTCAAAATGTTGAAGGAATGAGGAGATGAAGCTTCAGAGATTCAAAATGTGCTCTTGCGCTCAAGAGGAGAGAGATAAACTCAAGGGAGGGTGCAGGGTATAGCTATAAAGGACGAAGGATAAGGCTTCGAGCTTCCCAAGTGCGTTATGCACTCAAGGGAAAAAATGAAGGTGTAAGGCACAAAAATGAAGGTTGAAGGAAAAGGCTTCAGAGATTTAGGGTGTGCTTATGCACTCAAGAAGGAAAAAGAGGGTGCAGGGCGACTTGCTGCAAGCTGAAGGGGTTAGGCTTTAGGTCTTCAGAGTGCGCTTATGAGCTCAAGGAGGGTGTACTTCTTCAAGTCGAAGGAGTGCGATCAAAGGAAGGCTTGAATCTTTAGGGCATAGTTCAAAAAAAACAAGGGGAAATTTTTTTAAGGGTGTGATATGCACTCTTGGAGCACACAAGGCGTACTTCGGAAAAATGAAGGATTCCTGCTCAAGTCTTGAGAGTACGATTTTGCGCTCCTAGCCTCAACAT
Organism: Pinus albicaulis; assembly: GCA_034641835.2. Lineage (NCBI taxonomy): Eukaryota > Viridiplantae > Streptophyta > Pinopsida > Pinales > Pinaceae > Pinus > Pinus albicaulis. The sequence goes on from CM076572.1 coordinate 739,328,114, forward strand.
GTTCACTTTGCAACCAATATTTGTCTAAGTTTGGAAGATCGAACAAGGAGTGGACACAATGAGTTTGGACATAGAATCATGTGTGATGCATACCAACTCATCAAAATAACTTAGGAATATTTAAACAATGAAAAATAGAAATAAAAAATTCATTTTACAAACACTTCCCAAGTACAATAGAAAAAGTTTGTGCCACTGTTAACAAAAGTGTCATTATGCAACAAACAAATGTGTCATGACCATGAAATGTACTAGACACGTTCTAGTCAATGCAACGACACTTAAGAATGATCAAGAACAATTGAAACAAATAATATAACTTGAAATGAAACTTGACAACCAAGGTGACACTTGATGTGACAATTGAGTGGACTCCAAAACTTAAATGTAGTCAAAATTTGGAGGGTGTTGTAGCAGTGACAACAATTTCCTTGTAGGGAAGTTTCATGAGGAGTTTATTAGGGTTTTGCATTTCTAGTATTCCGTACTCATTGTTAATATGAAAACGAATTCTAGTGCCAATAATTTGTTAGGTAGTGAAGGGTGCAAGGAATGCTTCACGATGATTATGATGGTTTGGAACTCTAGTATCATCAGCTTCATTCGTGTTTGGATAATACATTGGCCTAGAGTGTCATAGTGGTGCATTTGGGACCTTGGTATTAGTTTGGATCAACTTGTGAAGTTGGGAGTGTGTGATGGAATTTCTTGAGGAAAGTAAATTTGGGAAGGGGAGACTGTAATGTCCCTAATTTCGTAAGCATGAAGGTATCATTCCTGCTTGCCTAATTTTCTCCTTTATACTAACGAGAGGGGGAAATTTCTCAGGAGGGTAAGGATTTTTTCCCCAAATCACTCTTATATTATTACAATAAATAAAAGGGGTAAATTATTATTAATAAAAAGGGGGAAATACTTATTAATAAAACGAGTAAAAAATCACTTGGAGGAAAAAGTGACTTCATCAATTAAATATTAAAAATGGGAGTTATATGAGCTAGGAGAAGATCCAGTGAAGCCTTATAAAAGGATATCGATGGTCATTCATCAGGGATACTATTTTTTTGGTAATGATATTCTTTGATTGGATTTGGATCAACGAAGTTAATCTCAAGGGTTTCAGGCGAGATTCTCACACTGGTTTTAATGGACATATTTTTATCCTAGCTGGTATTACCAATTTCAATGGACATCATTGCCATCCTAGATGGCGTTGCGAGAAATCACTCAAATTTATCAACTGATCTTCATTGAAAGTAACTTGGAGCTCAACACTTATTTTCCACAAACCATTTTTCTAAGGACCAAATTGCTACAACATACTGTTATTTATCTCTAGAATTTGAGTTCATACTGCATATGGTGGAATATTAAAATCATCTTATTCATTGAGGATCAATTCCTTGGAATTATCTTAGGGTTTTAGGGTTATTAATATGGAGGTAAAAAAGTTATCCCTCTATCATTTGGAGTTTCTTTCAATTTTGGAGAACGAATCTAGTTTCATTAAGGGACCAAGTTTATATTATCTTAAGGGTTGAGATCTATTCAAACTAGCATGCCGAATCCATAATTTTATTAGCAGACCAAGATCCTTAGTTACAGGTTGAATTTCTCTTCTTTGAGGATATAATTTCTATTGCAATTCCCGAAGGTCCATATCATCATTTAGGGGATTTATTCCTAAAGGTTATTATCATTGTTTAGTGGAAAAATTATTCACTTGAAGGAGTTGATGTTAGAGGCCAAATTCCACAAATCACAAGCTAAAAATAATTTACATATTTGGATACTTCTCAGAAGGACAAGAGATTTTATTTCCTACAGTTCGAGAGCATAACTAGAGGATGAAATCAATTGTGAAGAGTTTGAGTATATTTCCTATGGAAGGAACAAGTATTAATCTTTAGGTAGGTCGAGTGGTATTTTCCAGGTGGATGATGACTGTTGCTACAACCATTTTTACTTCATGGTTTCATTTATTGATTGAAGGGTTGAATTTATCTAAGAGTATGAATTCATTTTTCTATAATAGGTTGAATATATCTATTCAAAAGGCCAAATTTATCTCAGTCATTTTTCTAGAGGGGTCGATTAATAAGGAAAACAATTGTCATTTGGCCAGAAGACCAAGTTTTCCTTGAAAAACTAAACTATCTAATGATTCAATAGGGTTAAGCTTCCTATTATTTAGAGGATGAGTTTTAGATTAAAATATATTTTTGGAGGCCAAATTTCCTTTCATTTATGAAGGATGAATCCATCCCATAGTTCAATCGAATTTATCAAACTTGTAGTGGAGGTTGAGTACTAATAAATAGGAAGATCAAATTCATTATTGCAGTGACTAAAAGTCAATCACTTTGGAGATTGAATCTCTTACATAATTGGTGGTTGATTTCTTCTAATGTTAAGGGGACAATTTATTTTAGTAGGTCGATTCCATTCTTATTGAGAAGGAATCAAATTCCTTCTATTGGTGACCCAAGTATATTCATTTCTTGGAGACCCAAGTTCATCATTTCAGAATTAGTCATGATGCATCATTTTGAAAATAAAATTGGAAATTATTTCTAAAGGATCCAAGTTTGTTTATTTACTAGGATAAATTATCTTATGGTTTGAAATCTTTGTTGGAGATTTATTTTATCAATTTTCTGAGGGACAAATTGGTATATTGCACTACTGCAGTAGCGTAACCATGTTTCTCATTAATTTTCCTTGTAAAATATTTCAGATCAAGTAAATAAAATTATGTTTTTCCTCACAATTTGGTTGATGAAAAAATTGTTTGTTAAAAGTATTCAAAGAGAATTATTGGTCCACTAAGTTTTGAAGTTTTTTTCCTAATAAAAATTGTAATATTTTTTGTTGGAATTTGTATTATTTTGGCTTTGGTACATTACAAGCCTCCTCCTAAAACTGGAATTTTTTCTGCCTCCTAAATTGGTAAATCGACTTCCATGAAAAATCAATTCAGCCTCTGCAGGTGATCAATCTCCTAATTAGCTAGGGTGTCTATGAAACCACTAAAACCAAACACCACCATCTAGGGTGTGTATTTCAATACTAAAATTAGGGATAATCGAGGGTTTCTCCCTCACACGGTAGCTACTTGAGCTCCTTGTAAATCCATAATTAAAATCTCACATACCCCATTCCTCATGTCTCCTCTTCTTTTATAACTTTTCCTCCTCCAAAATAATATGGGTGGACTAATAATACCACAGGTCACTTATTTTTATAAAGGGAATTCACCACCTTTTATTAATTTTTGATATAATATCTACTAATTAACCTATTGACCCCCTTTTTCTTGTTGATAACCTATGGGGATAATGATAGGCTATAGCTTCAACTGCCTTTTCTATTATGGATTGGAAAGGGACATTACAAACATCTATATGAATATTCTGTAATCCCTTTTGGTTATGTAATGCACCAACTACATTTAGGTGTTGATATTTCAATCCATCCCTATCTAGATTCATTTGAAATAGTGCACTTGGATGACATATTTATTTCTTGCTTTACCTAAGAAGAAAATATCTCCCATTTGATTCAAGTATTATAAAATATAAGTAAACATCAATCACTTGTAAGCCTTAATAAATATGATTTTTCCTCGCAATCCTTTTGGGGGGGAATATTATGCAAAAAATATCAGTAATATTTTTTGCATAATATCTCCCCCTATCCCAACTATAATAGTGGTGGAGTGTTTTGGTTGGGGGGTGCAGCGGGGGAGGGGCTTTTTATTGCAATTGGTTGAAAACATATCTTTACAAGATTTCTCAATTGTCCAACCTCATTTTGAATTGAAAAGGTGTTGGGGAAACATGATTGTTGTATGAGAATGCAAGAATGATCCTATGAAGATGTAGGTCATCATTAAATTCTATCTCCTACCTATGTCACTAAAGTGAGGATATTTTTGGGAAATTACCAATAAATTTAGAAGTTCATAACATCATTTTTAGTTGTGCCTACACCACTCAATTCTATGATAAATAATGGTAATAGTTTCTAATGGAAAAGGAATCAACATAAGGATTTAGAGAATTGAAACACAATATTATATGATCATAAGTCTACATTGGTCAACATGAAAAATTATTTCAAAGTAAAGGTAGACACAAGTGGATATAATATTGTAGTAGTCTCAATGCAAGTAGGTACATTGGTCTATTATCATTTTGGATTATTTTATAGAGTATCCTTGAAATGTCCCATATATGTTAATTAGCTTTAAAACTTAATACAACTTATTAATAAGTAGAAACACTATATTACAAGAAAATAATCCATTGTCCACATCATCCAATATCCTTTATTATACATTCAAGACCAAAGTAAGCTTCAATAAGAAAGACACTAAAAATAGATGAGATTTTGTAGTAGTTTCATCTCATTAGAATATATATGGAAGGAATTAATAACACGTGGGAAGGCATGTTATCAAGACCATAGATAAATAATATTACAATTTTGGATACTATTATGCACATAGACCCTTTCACTAGTGAAACATACAAAGAAGACTACACAAAGTATGTGGAATTGAAGGAAATATTTTAGTCATTGCAAGGCTAGGTTCATCAAGAAAAGGGAAACATATAGGCATGTTACTTTCTCCAAGATGGATTTCTCTACAAGTTGGGAAATATGTGTGTGCCTAAAGGATAATTTTCTACCTTAATTGGAATATACATAGTGTAAATGTGTATGTCGTTGGATAAGCCTATTAATGGATGCACATGTGCAAGGAGTCTTTGAGAATATCTATATGTAAAGGAAAAAATAATCATTATTGTACACATGGACTTGTGATTTATATATATGGATGTATTATGGTTAATTGGGTGTTATTATTTAATGTGTATGTCATAACTATGTAATTAATCATATTTATCATCTTGGGAGCTATGATTCATGTTCATATTTGGTGTATGTCATTTTACCATTTCTTTTAAAGTATTGAGTTCATAAATATCAGTAAATATAATTAACCGAATACTTGAAATAACATGATAAACTAGCATACACAACATATGAGCATGAGGCATAGCAAAAAAAAATGATAATAATGATTATTTACATAAAATCCCCCTACACTTTAGGAGGATAATTATGAAAAAATCCAATCACACCCATATATCCAAATAATAAGTCCATGTGTCAATAAATGACCGTGTGTGTGTGCGCGCGCACACACACACACACACACACACACACACACACACACACACACACACACATACATACATACATACATACATATGTGTGTGTAATATTATAATTTTATGCATGTGACACCACTATCAGATTTACCCATACTGCAGATACATTCAACCCCATATACACCCCTATTATCCTCGTTAAATAGAAATAATGAAACTCATAAAAAAAGGCTAATATCTCCAAAGTTTCAAGTCATTTTAGTGTTGGAAAAATATCCAACTTGTAAAGGTATGTGCACTAGCCCAAATTGTAAGAGGTAGTGTGATTCATTTGAATGTGCATATTTCATCATAAAAATTAAATTACTAATAGAAATAAATTTCTATCTATCTATGTCCATACACATACAAAACTAAGGGAAAATATCTCCATGAGCTTTGTGGGTGGCTTGCTAAGAACCTAACTATATGTTTGTGGTAGTGGAAAGAGTTAGTAATATACGCATCCTAATTACTTATAAAATAACCATCAAGACATAAGATGAAATAATGATGTTTCTTAAGATGGTTTTCATGCACTTTGAAATACCAAGAAGCAAATTTTATGATATGCAACAATTTTCATTGCACCTTGGACTATATTGTGGGAGAGGATGGACATGAAACTAAAGAGACATGTCAAATTTCCATCCACAATAGATGGAAAGAAAGAAGTGGCAGAGATGTTATTGGTTTAAATTTTGAGGGGTTATAATGAAAGGAATCAAAGGATTTAGGGAAGGAATTTGATATACCTTTTAAATTCTTATAACAAAACATTTCGTACTTCCACCCACAATTCCCATTTTTATTTTTATTTTTCTCCTTGGAATGTATTAGAAGTAGGGTAATTCGTGGGATTGGTAAGATACTACAAAAGGTTCATTCAATATTATCAAATATTTTTCATCCAATCACTTTACTATAGAGAAATGGGGTAATATTTGTGTGTTCAATGGAGTGTGAAGAAATCCTTCAATAATTGAAACATCTTTTGACTAATGATCCCAACTTGAAGACTATGGATCCAAATAATGATTTCTTGAATTATACAGATCCTTGAAAAGAAGGAATTGGTGGATTTCTCACTTAGAATGGATATGTAATAAGTTATGAACCTATGATGTTGCGATCAACACCCTCCAAAAATTTTCCTACACTTGAAATTTGTAGTGTATTGAGGATCTTACAATATGTCATTACATGGTCACTTCATGGTCGGGTGATTTTTTGTGAAGTTTTTTATTCTTCTTCTCCAATTGTAAGTTTCAAAGTCACTTGATCACACATGTTAAACTCTTGATTAATTCAAAATAACACTTTTATTCTACATGCTTAGACATGCCTTGTGCAATCCACGAGAGTAAGGATTTCACAATATCTAGAATTAGAGCTTGTGAAATGCTTAGTTACAGTGATTGCATAGTCACTTTTGATAGTGACTGCACAATACATAAGGATAATGCAATGTGGTAGCCTATGATTGTTGAAATGGCACCCATTGGGGGCTTCTGATTTAATTTTCCCTTAATTGAATTGGAACAGAAATTGTAATTTCATCTCATGACAACTTGTATTAGTTAAGTAAGTCAGAATGATTGAGTTAGCTTAGGAAATTTGGGTTGAGGGTCAAATAGGAGTCATGAAAATGAATTTTCTATTTTTATAGGGTCTAGATATTGTTATTTGTGAGTTTTAATTAGTTAACTCAAGTAATTGAGTTAAAATCATTTTAACTAGTTCTAACTGAGTGATGAGCTAGAGATAAGTCTAGTGAATTAAATCTGATTTAATTCAGAATGAGTGATCAATCAATTAACTATTAATTTTCTATAAATATTTGTTGCATGTAATTTCTAAGGAAGGTCCAATTGAGACTAAGGTTAAAGGGATGATAACTATCAGTTGTATAATTATAAAATTGTACAGGTTATTTATAGAGTTAGTTAGAGGTATAGGAAGGATTGTATAATAAAAAACAAGGTATTTTCCTATTTAATAGAGATTTAATTCCTCAAGGAATGCATGAGAAATGCAATATGAGCAGAGGCGGAGAATTGGCTAAGTGTTTTTCCAATTTTGCCTACATCGGAGTGAGATAGTTGGCAGAGTGCAGGAGTTCTCTTAAGAGAGAAAGCATTGTATTGTTTCATGATCCTTGAATTTATAAAATATACATATATCAGTGTTTTAAGAAATTTTATTTCCCTAGATACATCTTGTGTTGCGCGATTGATTGTCTCTTTCTCTTACTTGTTATGTGATTGTGCGGTCATGTTTTTTTTCTGCAAATTGTAGAAGGATTCAATATCTTGTTTTAGTACATTATAAGAACAGATTGAATCCCGTTTTTAGATTTTCTACATGGTATCAGAGCACTAGAAATGACATTAAGAGGAGAAGAAAAAAATTTGTTTGGATTAGGTTTGAATTTGAAAATTTATTCTTGGTGTCCAACAATATATCAATATGTATTTCAATGGCTTGAGACTCGAATATTCACTCGAGGGAAATTCAAATAATATTGCATGGAAGGATAGTATGGAGGTAGTTCTTAAGGAAAAAATTCTAAAGGATTTCATAGATAATGATGTCCCACAGCCCACAACAACAAATTCTCAAATTATTGATGCATGGAAGAAGAATGTAGCAGAGGCGAGGAGGATCTTGTTAGAGGGAGTTCAAGAACATATTTTCTCCAGTCTCCATGGGAAGAAGACTCCATATGCAAAGTGGAAAGCCTTGATATATCTGTATCAAAATAGCAGTGAACAAAGGAATCTGGCACTGAAAGACAAGCTCAGGAAGATCAAAATGAAGAAGGACGACACCATCCAAAAATACTTGTCAAAGTTCACTTAGTGTCGATATGAACTTGGAAGCGTTGGGATCATTGTTGCCTCGGATAATTTGGTGAGACTAGCTATTCTAGGCCTTCCCAAGAGCTGACATAGCTACCAGGACTCTGTTAATGGGAGGGAGAAGCTTCTATAATAGGAGCGACTATGGTTTGATTTGGCACAAGAAGAAATTCGACGAAGCACCAGATATGGATCCTCTTCGAACACTGATGATGAGAAGAATTATGCCTTAGCTGGCAAGGTTAAGAAAGGAAAAGGGAATGCATCCCATTCCAAATCTAGACCGACAAGGCAAGAAATAAGCAAGACTTGTCAAAGGAAAATTGTTTCAACTATCATGAGAATGGACACTATGCCACAAATTTCCCATAAAAGAAGAAAAACAAGAAGGCCTCAGGAGGAGGAGAAGGTGAATCATTGGCTTCAAAATTCTATTTGGAATTCACCCTCATCACATGCATGGTGTCATCAGTGATGGGATCTATGTCGTACTTGGATAGTGGAGCCTCATTCCACATGACCGAAAACAAATAATTCTTTAGTGACTTGGAGGAGAAGGATCTCTAGATGCACATTGACATGGGTGATGATGAGAGTTATAACACCAAAATTATTGGTACAGTTACTTTCTAGAGAGAGTCAGGTAAATCCCTCATACTAAAATATGTCATGCATGTACCTATTTTAAAGAGGAATTTGGTTTCAGTTGCTATGTTGGAAGATAATGGATATGATGTGATTTTCAGTGAAGGAAAGGCATTCCTTTGTCAGAAATCCACGAGACAGGTGAAAAATATTGGGGTTCGAGTTAAGATCCTTTGATGTAGATGACTATGCAACATTGAGAAGTAAAGCAGAGAAAGTGGAAAGCCTAGACATCGCTGATTTATGGCACAAGAGGTTGGGTCATCTACACCACAACGCTTTGAGGATCATGCAGCAAATTTCAGCAGGTATTTGAAAGGGTACACTTTTGTAGAGAGATACATGTAAAGGGTGTGCTGTGGGGAAGTATACAAAGGACGCATTTCACGATAAGGAAATCCAAGTAGCAGCAATCCTTGAGATATTTCACTCAGACATGTGTGGACCATTCTAGACAGCTTCCACAACAAAGCATAGGTATTATGTGATTTTTTTTAATGATTTTTCAAGAAAGTGTTTACTTTTCTTCATGCAAAAGAAAGATCATACGTTCTCCAAGTTTTGTGATTTTAAGGCACTTATCGAGAAAGATAAAGGGAAGAAGGTGAAGGCTCTAAGGAGCAACAATGGTGAAGAATACATCTCTAATGAATTCAATAAATTATGTGCCTTAGAAGGAATTCAAAGAGAATTGATTGCACCTCATAACCCATAGCATAATGGGGTTGCAGAAAGAAATAACTTAACTATTGCGGGAGCATCACGAGCTATGTTGCATGATCAGGGCCTATCATTGCATCTATGGGAAGAAGAATGCAATACAAAAATATTTGTGCCGAACATAAGTCCTCATCGGATACTTGGGATGAGTACACTAGAGGAGGTTTTTCTATGTAAGAGACCATATGTGTCATATTTTAAATTTTGGGTTCATATTTTTATTTCCATGTGACCAAAGATGTTAGGAAGAATCTAGAGCCAACAACAGAGTTGGGAATATTTGTGGGGTACACTGATACACCTCACAACTATCGGGTGTAATTGTCAGCACACAGGATGACAATGGTCAGAAGAGATGTGAAGTTTGGTGAAGACAAAGACATACAATTGTACCTTGAGAGGGAGGTTGAGTTTCATGCAGTTGAGGAGCTCCTAGATCCAAAGCGTGAACCTCATGATGTGGAGCATCCACAAGTAGAGGAAAAAAGAGTGGTAGAAACCACTCATGGAGAGCCATCCACCAGAGATGGAAGGAAGCACACTATAGATGCTAACAGATTATTGTGGACACGAGAGATAATGTGGGAGCACCCACATCATATCAGAAACAGAGAACGTCCCCAGAGCGGTACATTGGATACATGGATCTTATGAGCAGAGGTATTTAGATAGAACCATCCTCTTTTGAGGAAGAAGTGCAAGAGCCAATGTGGGTTAACACCATGGTTGAGGAGTATGACTCCATCATTAGAAAAAATGCATGGGAAGTTGTCCCACGACTAATGGGGAAGTCAGTTGTAGGATCTAGATGGGTCTACTGTAGAAATTTGAATAACTGATATATTATTCACCGAGATTCTCCTGATCACACACTATTTAACTTCATGCACAATACAGAATCTCTTCTACCATTGATCATTACATGCGGAAATAAAATCAATTGCAGGCACACATTAAAGACCATAAAAAATTCACACATATGAACACAGTATGTAATGGGAAAGCTTAAAGCTGAAAACCCCCAACTATCTGTATATTATATATGTCATATAGATCATGTAACAATCATCATACAAAGCTCCTCACAAGCTCTCAGTATAATCTCCACTTGCTACACACTAATCAGGCCCGATCTTTCAAATCCCATGCACCAATCTTTGCCAGCCTTTAGCTCGCCTCTACTGCGCAATCCCTGTTGAAGAATGCCTCTTGATGAGAATGTATTACTCCAGCCTTGCTCACACAGTCTTTATAGGCATCTCTACTAAGTGTTGGATGCAAACCATGCATCACTTATACTCACAATTTATAGTCACACTTGCCCTTTCACCTATCTTTGCATTGGTCTCCACTGAAACTGTCCATGCACTGAAGTTAATTGATGTATTCTTTAGTTGATTAATGAGTTTATAATTAGTGAATTAATTAATAATTAATTCACACCACTCTCACTAATTGTATCAATCAGTTAAACTAGATACAAATAGCTCAACTATATTTAGATTAGTTAAACTGAACACAACTCCATTAACTTCCTCAATCAACTCCACCAAACTCTGTCACATGAGTTCTAACTCAAGTATCCATGCAATAGCTCCACATAACCCTCGGGAATAGCGTAATTCCTTCTGTCAGCTCCTGTGCCACATCTGTGCACTTAACTGAAGTGCTCCAAGAGAATAAGATAATGTTTAGAGTCCAAATATTATTAAGAGCTAATAATATTCGACATATCTATTTTTAGACTGGCAATCTAAAAATAGATTCCGCCCAATATGTCTAAAAATAGAAGTCCATCTATTTTTTCCAACTTGACCAACCATCCACAAATAGGATCCCGTAACTCATAGAATATGATCGACATGTCTAAAAATAGACTTTGCGACAAAAATCACCTTTGTGGCCCCCACCTAGTTTAGGTGATCACTTTCCAACTAGGATCAGGAATGATGTTTTAGGATGCCTCATTCACTACTTCTTGTTGCAATATTCAACATCTACAAGGTGAAGAAACCAATAGATGGGAGTGTGGAGAATTATAAGGCTATATTTCTGGCCAGAGGGTTCTCTAAGGGGGAGGGGATTGACTATGATGAAAATTTTGCACCAATCGCAAGGGAATCATCTATTAGATCCATCCTATCACTCTCAGCGCAGAGGGGATGGAATATAAATCAGATGGATGTGAATACATCCTTTCCTAATGGAGTTATTGAGGAAGAAGTGTACATTGAGCAAATGGAAGGTTTTGAAACCTTAGATAGGGAGTCACATGTGTGCAGGATCAAGAGAGAATTGTATGGGATGAGTAAATCACCCTGTTCTTGGTACACCGAGATTGACAACTATTTCACCAGTTTGGGCTTCACCAAGAGAAAATTGGATGCGAACCTATATCATATTGTGGTTGATGGTAAGCTTTTAATTATTGTAGTTTATGTCGATGATCCGATACTGAGAAGTGATGAGAAGCTCATAAAGTCTTGCAAAGATGATCTTGCAAGAGAATTTGAGATGAAGGACATGGAGCTCTTTCACTATTTCATTGGATTGGAAATATGGCAAAGATATGGGGAGCTATTTGTATCTCAGAGAAACTATGCCAAGGAGATTATGAGGAAGTTCCACATGGAGGGAAACAAACCCATGGAGATCCTCTTGTATGAAAATGGAGGAAGGAGGATACTACTTTGGGCGAAGTAGTGGATGATATTGTTTACAGGCAGTTGGTGGGTTCACTCATGTATTTGGTGAAAACATGACCCAACATATGCTACACGGTTAACCAACTGAGCCAAGATATGGTTAAGCCAACCAAGCTCTTTTTGAAGGCATGGAAGCCTGTGTTGAGATATATTAGGGGCACTACAAAGTATGGATTATGGTACAAATAGACAGAGGAAGTGAAGCTTCAAGGCTTCACCGATGTAGATTGGGAAGGGAGTCCATCCGATCGGAAGGGCACATCAGGAGGCATCTTCAGCATAGGATCAACAATATTTTCTTGGTATGACAAGAAAAAGAGATCAATTACACTCATTTCAATAGAGGCTGAGTACATGGCAGCTAGTTAGGCAACATGTAAGGCCATATCAATGAGGAAGATACTTGTTGGTTTGTTTTGTCCAAAAATGGATCTAACGGTGATACATTGTGATAACCAGAGTTGCATCAAACTCTCAGTTAATCTATTATTCCATGACAAGTCCAAGCATATTGATATCTGATATCACCATCTCAGATATTGTGTTCAGAGGAGGATTATGTCATTAGAGTACATTCCCACGGAGGAGAAAGATCCAGAAATATTGACGAAGGCGCTGGAAAGAAGCAAATTCAAATTCCACAAATACAGGATCGGGGTAGTAGATAATCCCTTTCTTATTGAGAGGAAGTGTTGAAATGGAACCCATTGGGGGCTTCTAATTTAATTTTCCCTTAGTTAAATTGGAAGATAAATTGTAATTTCATCTTATGACAACTTGTATTAGTTAAGTAAGTCTGAATGACTGATTTAGCTTAGGAAATTCGAGTTGAGGGTCAAAGAGGAGGCATGAAAAGGAATTTTCTATTTTTATAGGGTCTATATATAGTTATTTGTGAGTTATAATTATTTAACTCAAGTAATTGAGTTAAAATCAATTTAACTAGTTCTAACTGAGTTATGAGATAGAGATAAGTCCAGTAAATTAAATCTGATTTAATTCACAATGAGTGATCAATCAGTTAACTGATAATTTTCTATAAATAGTTGTTTCATGTCAGTTCTAAGGAGGGTCCATTTGACACTGAGGTTAAAGGGATGATAATTATTAGTTGTATAATTAGGAAATTGTATAGGTCATTTATAGAGTCGGTTGGAGGCCTAGGAAGGATTACACAATAAAACCAAGGTATTTTCCTATTTAATAGGGATTTAATTCCTCAAGGAATTCATGAGCAAGGAATACTGAGCAGAGGTAGAGATTTGACTAAGTATTTATCCTATTTTTTCTAGATCAGAGTGAGACAGTTGGCATAGTGCAGGAGTTCCCTTGAGAGAGAAATCATTGTATTGTCTCATGATCCTTGAATTTATACAATATACATATAGTAGGGTTTAGGAAGTGTGCTTTCCCCAGATACATCTTGTGCTTTGTGATTTATTGTCTCTTTCTCTTACTTCTTATGTGATTGTGTGATCATGTTTTGTTTCCAAAAATTGAATAAGGATTCAATATCTTGTTTTAGTACATTATAAGATTAGATTGAATCTCGTTATAAAATTTTATACAATGCTAACAGTTAGTGTGTGCTCTCCACTGATAGTCTCCCTCTCACTTTCGATCACATTTTCCTCATCAATATAGTGAGGTTTTCTCAATTGTATCTTTTGCACACCTCTGTTTTCATAAGTAACGCTTTCACATTCGCGATTGTCATTTTTTGTTTTTTTTCACTTTAAATAGTATCATTTTCATGTTATCCTCACTATGGCATATATCACTTTCATTTTCTTCAGCTTTAGCAAGTGTCTCTTCTAACTATTTTCACTCTTGTATGTGTCACATGTTTTTACATCACTAGAGGAAGATATAGTGCACTCTTCTGCATTAGGTGGTGTTATATATAGAAACTTTAGATTCGAATAAGGAAAATGGAGCAACCATAGCAAAAAATCAGATTTCCCTTATCACAACCTCACCTTCACCAGGTCCATGGCGAAAGGTTGAAAAGAAATAGGGGAGGAAAGTTTAATCACTCCCATTGTATTATTACCCTTGCTGCAATTTATTTGCCTACTATCCCTGAACTACTAGCAAAGTGTAACATGTAATTTTGTTATCATTAATAAAATTACGAATTTTTCCTTTGTGAAAAAAAAGAAAAAGGTGGTGTTATATATCATAAGAATATGTTCTAGAAAAATTCTAATAACTTAGTGCACTTTCTGGTCACAGTCAACACTTTTGTCGCAACTTGTGTTCTAAGTGTCATAATGCTACATTTCAACTATCCCAATTAGAAATAAGTGTCACTTTGTTTTCGTTTCAAGGTGTGATTTTTGTTCATGAGTTTTTTTCATGCACATATCTTGTATTTATGGAATTCATGTGAGTGATCTATGTTTGAGTTGTTTCTGGATGCTTTCCCCTCCCTTACTCTACTGGTTTCACACTTAGCCATTCTGGAACTCTTCTTGGTTCCCTTGCCCTGTGAGAGCTATGAAAGCATCAATACTTCACTAGGTGATGATCATAGCCTATTCATGAGCCTCATTGATGAAATATTCCCCTCCCAGACTTGTGCACTAAGTCTCCCTCAAGGTATAATCCTATGATTGCACATTGAGAAGCATTAAAGCATGGCCACCTAACCCTTGTCACTTATATTGACTCACTGCTTTGAGATTTGATCACTTATACCTTGCATAGTGCATGGAACACTTATAACTGATAACAAGGACCACCTTCATCCCCTTGCAGAAGAAAACTGTGATATGTAAAGGGAATACTCCCTTCATAGTGTAATGAACACTGTTTTGGAAAAGTGACTTGACTTTTGTTACTTGCCTCGACCAACTGTGAAATTTCCTATTCTAGTGAGCCTTCCTAAGAAAATTCATAGTTATAGTAGACAATTATTCCACCCCTAATCCACTGTAACCCTCAACTAAGATAGCATATAAATCTTCCCTCAAGAACTGTATGTTGCAGCTCCAGTGTCTAGTCTGCTTCCTCTACTAACTGGAACCCCTCACTCCACCGTGCCTTGTTCTGCTTGCATTTTTTATCGCATATCATAGTTCTAGTGTACAATGCAACCTCTCTTGGATCTCTATTGAAGAAAAATATGTTCATCCTTAATTCTGCCTCTCAGTCACAACATATGTCGTAGTTATAGTAAAAAATCCAACAACCCTTGTCCACTAGACTCCCTCACTATGTAGTCACTGTGTTTTGACCTAACTCGCTAGCACATGTCATAGTTCTAGTGCACATTGAGGCCTTCCATAAGTCACAATGAAGCTTAAATATGCTATCATTGTCTCCTTCTCCCTTGAGCCCTGTGTATTGCACACTTTTAGTCAACAAGCTCATCGCATGATCTCTTGCACTTTCCAACTTCTTTGTACTCTAAAGAGCACCTCCTTATAGTGCATGGCACAATTCTAGTTGATAGTGGTACATTCCTTAGTCACTGTTGATCTCAAATGTGAAATCCCCACAAGCCTCTCCCTTTGAGTCCTTTCACAGTCCCATCATAAGAAATTTCTTCCATGAGTAAAGTAGGGATGAAATAGATGATTTTTTATAATGTTCTTTCATTTTCATGAGTGAAATTCATTAGAATTTGTACCACCTCAACATGGAAAGATGATTCTCAAGGAATATTTCAAAGAGAAGGAACAAATAGCCACGCGCAATGAAAAAGCACAAAGAAGAACCATCATTAAGGTATGAATATATCCTAGACCATAATAGAATGAAGGCATTTCCTGATGACCGATGAGGTCCAAATACTGATCCAAAAACCTTTGGAGGGTGAAGATGAAGTACAAGCAAAGGAATATCATGAATAAGTCAAAGTCAAAGTAGCAAGGAGGTAAGCTTGGAATTTCTACATCATCATGAAGTTCCATGTCATCGTTTCCAAGTCATGGCTTGTTTAAGTGGCATCACAATGTCATATGTGTCAATGTGTCTTTCCACATGATGTGGGATGTAATTATGTACTATTAGAAGGAAAATGATAAAATATGAATGTGTGGAATTCCAAGAGTCACATGTGGACCCAAAGAGTCAATATAATTTCAAAGGTGATTTAGGATTCGAAGAGTCATGAGGGTAATTGAAGACTCATAGAGAATATGAAAGGTCATTCCTATTGTTATAAAAGAAACCTCATAACTCAAGCAAGGGGATTTTGGAGGCTTAGACTTTGGAGAGATAGCTTTGGCTTCTCTAGTTTTGCATGGGAGAGAAGATCGTTCCTTGGAGAAGCAAAAAGTGACTTAATGTTACACTACTAGAAATAGTGTCTCACCATTGTAATTGTGTACTTGGATCTTTCAATTAATAATCAGAAGCTCATCGAGCTAACACAATTTCATGCCTGTATCGTGAATATTGTAAGACTATTATTTATATGTTTTCGGTATATATTATGTTCATATGTGGTGAGCTCTGGTATTGCACCAAGAGTGGTGCAACTCCCAGTGGCTGCCCTACTTTACTTTATAAACCCAGGGTTCATACAAACTTGGAGGTGACAGTACTATATACACAACAGATGAATTATGTTTATGTCATTCTCTTCTGCTTTACAAAAGGGTGTTATTTCTTAAACTATGATAAAAACCAAAAAGTAAATTGCTGGAAGGAAATGACAGAAAGGAAACTACTTAATTTGCAGAAAGGAAATGACGGAAATGAAACTAAATTAATGTGCAGAAAGGAATTGACAGAAAGAAAATAAATTAAATTTTTGAAAATAAATGTTAGAAATGAAACTAATTCTAAACACAACTAAACTTTTCCAATTGGCTAAACACACCCTACTTATCTTATTATTTATCTACCATGCTTCTATCCATGCAACTAAGCTATCCATGACTTAAATCTGATTGAAAAAGTGTTGATTTGCAGCTTGGAGGAAAAAAAGGGCTAAAGAGGCTAATGGAGGGCTTAATGCATGAAACAGGGGTGAGAAGTGGAAAGCGAGGGTTTAAACCTAATTAAAAAATTATTATAGCGCAAAAATGCTTCATAGCGGAATAATTTGAAACATGCGATGGTGGAGATGCGATGGAGAAAAAGTTGTGAAGTGCGAAGTGCAATGGGCTAAAAGCTGCGACTTGCGAAATGAGATGGGAAAGAACTGCGAAATTAAAAATGCGATGGGAAAGAACTGCGAAATGTGAAATGCGAAAAGGAAAGAACCGCGAAATGTGAAATGTGGAAAGGGAAAATTTTACAATCTACGATATGCGATATCACAATATCGCAATCGAAAAAAAGAGTGGTAGGTCTTAAAAGTAAAAGAAAAATGATGTGAAGTGTGATTTGTGATAGGTGACATGGAGGTGGGACCAGTGGCAGAGCGTGATCGCAATATCGCAATCGGAAGATAGGAGCAGTAAGTCTTAAAATAAAATGGAAAAAGTTGTGATGCGTGATTTACGATGTGGTAAAAGTTGTGAAGTGTAAGGTGCGACATCAAAATTTCCATATCGCAAAGTTGGAGGGATAGCAGTAAGTCTTAAAGAAAAGGGAAAACGATGCGAAGTGTGATGTGCGATGCGGTGGATGATGTGGTGGCAGAGTGTGAGTGCAATATCACAATCGGCGTTTGGAAGCGGTAAGTCTTAAAGAAAAAGGAAAAGGTGCGAAGTGTGATATGTGATATCGCAATATCCCAATCAGAAAAAAGGAGCGGTGAGTCTTAAAGGAAGAAACTAAACATTGCAATTTGCGATGTAAGGTAGCGGGAAGTTCAAGGAGCAAGGGTGAAAGGTCGAATTCCAATGGCTTTCAAGCATTTTCGTTAAACAAGGGTAAGAAAATATTGAACGATAAAAACAAAGGAATGAGGCGAGCTAAAGGGTTTAAGTGTTTTTGGGAATAAAATTTGGGTGCAGCAGTTAAAATAAGCGGAAAATAGGAGGGAATGGAGGTGTAAAAGAAAGGTTCATACCGTGAATATAGAGATGGAAAATGGAGCGGGAAGGCACCACGGAGTTGCTCTGAGGTTTTAGCAATAATTCCTACAAACAAATCTATTGATCTTTGCACGGAAAATAGACAAATGCGTGAAAATACCGTGCACAGGAAGACTCATAAATGGTAATGCAACTCTACTTCTAATCTCAGAAATAGTGAACATAAATCAACTTTTTGGGTCTATGGGAAGGTTCGCCCTCCTCGAGATCTATTGACAAAGATGAGAAGGGGGTCTTGATCCACAACTTTTTGGCTTTTCTCCTCTATTCTATTACTCGCAAGAAAATGAAAACTACAACGAAAAACTGAAAGCAAAGACTAAGGAGCAATGAAACTATCAGAAGCAAAACTAATTGAATGACAAAAATAAACTTAACTAAACAACAGAAAGGAAAGAATGGTAACAACAAAGAAGATGAGGCACATGGGTTGGGCCCTAACCCACGAGCCTAGCTCTCTGAATCTTAAATCAGTACAACGAAATCAGTCTGCTCATTTCATAAAAGAGAAACCTCATACATTTATGAAAGTTTCATCACTGAGTAAAATAATAAAAATATCAATAGCTTGCAATGAAGTTCCAACTAGAATCGACTCCCCCTTCCTAGCTCTATCTATGTTCTATTTATTCTACATGGCAACTACCAACAACTCCCTTGAAAATAGTGATTGAGTCCACTTGACTCCAAGTAAATATAGTTTGAGTGCCCTCCTATTTTATTTTCTTGGCTGCCTATGGAACTCGAATTGCTGGAGAGAATCATTGGGGTGATTGAGTCCACTTGACTCCAAGTCAACAAAGATTGAGTGCACTCCTCTTGGAGTTGCTTGGCTACCTCTGGAAATAGAATTGATGGAGAGAATATTTGGGGTGATTAAGTCCACTTGAATCCAAGTATTTATGATAAAATCCTTATAAAAATGCTTAATAATTCATGATTTTATGCACTCAACCTCATATTAGGCACTCAGAGTATGTTAGCCTTAATCACCACCTATACTAGTGTCATAAAATGAAATAATAATAAAAATGCAATAAACAGAGATCTAAAAAGGAAAAAAGGTGACCATTAACCCCTCCAAATACGTCTAATGATGGAGTTCATCATCACCTCCCTACTAAATGGTTGCTCATCCTCTGAGAAACTAATCCTCCTCCTGCATTTCCTTCAAGGCTTTGACAACCCCCCTGATTTCCTGAGGAAGAAGTGTGGGAGTTTCCCAAAGGGAGTAAAAACCATTATTCTTTTTTGCATTCTCCCATTCTCTATCTTGTGCATCTGTGTCCTTTTCATCATTCAGCCCCAGCAACAAAGGTGGGATGTGCTGTAGTCCCAACCATTGGATATTTTTGGCCTGCATGGCCCTCTTGTATAATGGTGCCCTTTCTAATGCACCCCTCAGCCTTTGTGGAGTGTGGTACTCCCTGTTCTTGAGGCTATGCGGTAGGTTGTTCCATCTCCTATGGATGGCCATAATGAAATCATCTTCTATATGCCTAGAAACATCATCAAAGTGGACTATTACCTATGTTTGAGTCCAAAGGTATATTTCAACTAGTGCAGTATCCCGTTCAATCTCTCGATGGTTAAGGATGACTCATCTTGGGCTGAAAAATTCCGGTCGATATGTAAGGGTTCTCTATTTGTTCTTCTCATGACCTACCCTATCTCTTTTGCTCTAGTGCCCTCATTCATCATCCAAGATACTAAATCCATCAACTACATATCCCCCATTGTAGGATTGGGGTCCCAAGTATCCAGATTTGTCAACGCAAGGTTATGCACATAAAACTCTGCCATATTTTCCTGATCAACCATGTCAGCTTGCTTGTAGAAATCCATGAATTGCCTACAATCTTGGAATGGTAGGGATCCATGAGAGGCTAGAATTTTTATCTGAAATAGGAGCCATTTCTCCTTGAGGTACACAACATATGAGTTAGAAGGGAATCTGTGTTGAAGGGATTCTATGCATAAGTCTGCCATGGTGGCTACTTGTTGCCCTTTTTGCTGTAATTTCTCCTTCAGTGCTACATTCTCTGCATGTGCCTTCTGCAGCTGCTCCTTCAGAACTATTTCTTCGCTCCTTTCTTCCTCCCTTGGTGATTCTTCAATGATACTCAAGCTCGTGGGAGGTATTTCTGGCTCTCTCTGACTTCTCCTCTGACTCTTGTCGGCTCTGAAATACATAAAGGTCTTCCTTTTTCTCTTTGTGCTCAGAGGAGCTAAGGTGGAAACTACCTCTTTGTCTCAAGGGGATGTGGTGATGTGTTGTGAGTCTGTTTATTTCTCACTTTCTGCTACCTCTATGACTTCTATTTCCATCTCTTCCTCTTTTCTTTGGCCCTTTATCTCTTCCTCTCCTTCTTCTGGTTCTTCTTGTTCCTCTTCTGTTTCATCTTTTGGTGACATTGTTCTGCTATTGCACGTTGTCCAAATACACAGGCCACTCTTGGTACTATTGTTCTGCGGGCTCCCTTCGGTCTCTTTCCCTCGAAAATTATCAATTCACTGGTTTGGATGAGACGAGATCTCTTTTTATCAGATTTCGCAACCAATTTTGGAGCGCTTATGTAACTCGGCCTCAACTCCAGTTTTCGTTAGAGACCGTTGTTTCCTTATCTCCATTAATTCATGATGGACTGCGTGTTTCCTCCCCTCATTCTCCTCTACTCCACTTGATTTAAATTTTTTTCTTTTGCATGCCCATGTGGCATGACTTTGCAGTTATTCCTAGTCATACTTCACGATGGTGGCCAAGCTAATTGACCACCTTTCTGCCCCTTAAACTCTAAGTCTGCAAATTTAATTATTTATGGTTGTTATGGATGCATATAGAGGGGTGAGAAGCTATACCTGGGTTTAACTATTGTTTTCAGGGCATTTGAAGGAGCTGGAATTTGGAGACAAGCCTCTTATATGTTGCATTCTTCCCTATTTTCCTGTTTTCTAAGTGAGAAACTTGCTGAATGAGAAACTCTCTAAGTGAGTTGCTGCTCTTTCTTGTTGTTCCTTCTCATTGTAGATGCTGCGTGGGGTTGCTCCGGATGCAATGGGTGGCATTATCGCTCTCCTGGAGTCTGTTATGTAGCTTTATTTCTTGTTTTTCTTTTCATTCCGTGAACAAATTTGTTTTTGAAGGAACTTCTTGATGTTTGTAGCGGTTTGTGGCTTGTTTTATTTTGCTACATTGTGCTCAGGAATGGAGGGATATGGTATATGGAGGTGATGGAAGAAATTATTAAAATTAATGGAATGAATGATGGGATGGATGGTAAAATAGAAGAAGGGAAAAGAAGATGAATTATTCCCTACGTTTCCAAAAACCATTAACAACCTGCAAAACAGAAAACACAGAAAACATAGAGATGCAGATTTTTTTTTTTTTTTTGGTTTTTTTTTTTTTTGAAAGAAAGTTGGCTACCTCCATGGAGGTTTTCAACCCACAACCTTGTCTTGGGCACCTCAGACAGGTTTTCACCCATGGATCTTTATTCTCTTTTTCTCTCTCTCTCTCTTTTTTTTTTGAGAGCAAGAGAGCTACCTCCATCGAGGTTTTCAACCCACAAGCTTGCCTTGGGTGCCTGGAGAGGTTTTCACCCACGGTTTTTTATTTTTTCTTTTTCTTTCTTTATTTTTTTCTCTTTTATTTTTTCTTTTTTTATTTCCTTTTTTTTAGGAGGTGTGGGAAACTATGGACTTTCCCATCACATACACCTCTTTGCTTATTGAATTTATAAACTCCGCCCTTGAAAAAGGCTTCTTGTACATTTTAATTCTCTGGCCATTGATAAGCAAGGGGATTCCTTCCTCATCTACGGTTCTGATTTGAACTACGCCATTATCAAAACATTTTTCCACTATGTAAGGTCCCAACCATCTTGTCATCAGCTTGCCTTTGAAATCTTTAAACCTTGAATCATACAACAATGCCCAATCTCCTTCTTGGAAGGTCTTTTATTTTATTTTCTTGTCGTCCCATACCTTCCTTTGTAGTTTAACTACCTCTATGTGAAGAAGTGCTTGCATTCTGAACTCATCCAGTCATTTAGTTGCAACAACCTCTCTTTTTGGGAATTTGATATATTTAGATTTAATTCAGCTACCATCTTAAAGTATTGAATTCAAACTCAATTGAAAGTAGAGCCTTCTTACCATATATTAGTTCATAAGAAGTGAATCATGTTGTTGTCTTCCAAGTAGTGTTGTAGGCCCAAGTAGCTTCTACCAATCTATCTGCCCAATATTTTCTACTGCTGCTCACAACCTTGGTGAGGATGCTCTCTAAAGCTTTGTTAGTTACTTCTACTTGGCCATTCACCTGAGGGTGATAGGTAGTAGAAGTTCTATGTTTAATATTGTGCTTCCTCAAAATATTTTCAATGAGGTGGGAAGTGAATTGTGCTCCCTGATCAATGACTATTTATCTGGGGCACCCAAACTTGTAAAACACGTGCTCCCTGTTGTGGATCATCTTTTGCATATCCTTTTTATTTTTTATTTTGAAAATAAAAAAAAATAAAAAATCTGGAAATTCAAAAAATATGCTATAGTTTTAATACTATATCATAAAAAACAAATAAAATGTTTTTATAAAGCTCGATGCACATAAAAGTAGTCATAAAGCTTTATTTTGATATATATATTCTCGAGCTTAAGCGTCGAGCAGCTTCCCGAGCGGAAGTGGTGATCGCGGAAGAGGGGTTCCGGATTAGTCATTACGGTGGGGAAAATAGCTCGTTAATTATCAACACCGAACCCCCCGTAGTTGACTGGTCAAATCTGGAGTGAGCCGTGATCAACGGCTGAGATTCATTACGGGGGGTATAGGTTGAATATTTTCGCCGTAATCCCGGACCCCCCATAGTGACGTCATTAGGAAAGTGGGAAACAGCTGTCAAGGTTTATACACGTCATTTTGGCATTTATTGCAGATCTTCGTAACTGTTAAATGGCCCATTGTCTCATTCTCATTTGTCTGTGGTTCTTTTTCCTTTGATTCGTGCTCCTGCCATCTTTCTGTTGTCCAAATACCCCACAAATTATTTGTACACCTTGCTCGTGTTTGACACACAACAGAATGCTCTTCCTGTTGCATGGGTTATCTCATCTCAGAATGGATTGTCGGACATCTTACAGTGCTTGCCAACACTCATGGAGAGAGGTCGACAAGTTCAACCTACATGGAAAATAAATGCCTTCATGATAGGTGATGCATTGGTCGACATTGATGCATTAAGTGCTATAACTGGATCTCGAGTTTTGCTCTGCGTATGGCACTTTAGGAGAGCATGGTTGAAGAATATGGACAAGTTGGCCACTTGTGGGAAGAATGTTCGAAAGATATTTATAATGTTGGGTGAAATCATGAATTCTTGTCGTGACCCAGATGCGATATCCCGAGCTATAAATGCATTCTATATTGAATTTGCAGCAGAGGAGTGGTTCTTGGAATATTTTTCAACAAATTGGATGGTGGGCGAAAAATTTCATATGCGGGCAAAATGTTACATAAATTTCTGTCATGCCAACCAAGAAACAAACTGTTCCATTGAATCCTATCATTGTTTTTTGAAAATAAAATATCTTTGTGATCGTAGAAAGGAGTCGTTACAGAGAATGGATTGGTTAATCTTCACATTACTAAAAAGGGTGAAATTATGTTACTGGAATATGGCTTCTCTGAAAAATTATAGTCTTGTAAATAATTATAGGTTGGAGCACATGTATGAAACATCTGTAGACAAAGAAAAGAGACTTCCTGAAGACCATTGTGTTCAGGATGAGCACATTTAAAATGCATTTTGGGTTCAGAGTCAGTCATCATCTAATGCATACCTTGTGTTGTTTTCAGGGCAGACTTTCAGTTCATGTAATTGCCCATGGGCGTTGAGAGGCAACTTTTTGGCGTTGAAGAAGATGGTGTTGTAAATGCCAATGATAAAAATACAAAGAAGAATAGGTTTGCCTTCATGCTGGACTGAGAAAGGAGATATCATGTCATGGAACTTTTATGAAGATCAGTTAACATTTGCAAAAAGCAGAGCAGATGGCAGGCATGAAAAGACACAAGTTCTAAAGGGAGAAACGATGTTTAACTTCTTACAAAGGCCTTTCCATCTGCTATGGATGGTGAAGACATTATTCGCAGGAAGTCTTACTCATAGTTAGGTTGTTGCATTTAGATTGGAATATCTTAGTTACAAGAATGCTTCGACAACTCAGGATAAGCTATGGAAAGAATGCAAGAGATTTTCAATGGACACAGCAACTCCAGCCGCTCAGCCACAAGTAGCCGTTCAGCCACAAGTAGTTGTTGAGATAGCGACTATCTCAGGAGCACCAGTTCACATAGATTAGAAACTCTCAAATTTTTATTATGTTTTTAGTGAAATCATATAAATGTAATAGAACTTTTTCGAGGCATGTGCCTCCATCAAAGTTAGTAGTTTAAGCAGTTAGAGTTAGTTAGAACTATTAGAATCAGTTTCGTCACTGGAAACTGTTTTGGTCATATTGTATTTAAAGACAATTGGAAGAGGGAAGAAGGTTCCGAGTTTTGGACCTTGAAGCTAAAATTTTGTACTGAAGAATACTGAATTAATGAAAAGTTTTTGCAAGTTTCCTTCATTCTGTTTATGCTGAATAGTTTCTCAGTTTTCATTATGTTTTCCATATCTGTGAGTAAAATAGAGTAATTTGAGTTGCAGGTCTCTAGATACATGTGTATTTAAGAGTTAAATAAACCTTAATGGGCGCTCCTCTATTTTAACGTTATCATTACTCATTCGTTCATGATTTTACACTGATAGATTCTGTTTCAAGCAGCATATCAAATTGAAATCCTTTCTTTCTTGTTTCTTTCATCCTTTCACTTTAGCATAAGGAGGATATGGCATTGCAGAACCTTCCATGGGTTTAATATTTGAAGATTATATAATTAATGTTTGAAGGTTTATAAAACAGGGACATATATACTTTTGTTTGTGACATAATATTTAATGTCTTGAGCACGGATTTCTTTACACAACAAGAAATTGTTTCTCAAGGAACAACATTAATTGGCGCTGTTGCCGGGGACCGAAGATTTGAAGATTTTCCCTGGGTGTTGTTTTACATTTCCTCTGGTTGTTCAGAGAGGAGGAAATAGTATGTTGTGTTTGTTTGAAAATAGCTCTGGCTCCCAAGAAACCTCACACGAGGTCAGATACCTCTCAGCAAAAAGTTCCTGTTTTGTCTGATCCTGAGAAGCTTGTTTCAAAGAAGGGCCAGAAACCAAAAATATTAGATACACCTGAAACTACACTGCTCGCACCAGGCAGTAGTTCACACATTTTCTCATCCAAGAAAGCTTCCAAGAAACTCATTTTCTCGGAAGAAGAATCATCACCATCACCCGTTTGTTTTCAAGAACCCACATTAGAAGAGCAATCTTTGGAGTTTGTGTCTTTTCCTTTTATAGAAACTCAGCCCCATATAGCTGCCAGCTCTTCTGCAATCGTTCATACTCCAACTCCTATATCAGTTGTTTCACCTCATTCATCCATACCTACAACTGGTATTCATTTTACCCCCGCTCAAGGAGCAGTTAACCCGGGCATAAATATGGCAGTCCCTGCAGCCCCTGCTTTCTTGATGAATAGATATGCACCATTAAATCTAGCCCAACCATTGCATGATATGCCTCAGGAGTACCTCAAGTTGCTCCCTAGATTTACTGGTGAAGATGAAATAACCGCAGAATAGCACTTGCCCCTGTTTTGCACATTTGCAGAGAATTTAAATGTTGAGCATTTAGATGTTGTTATGAGACTCTTTGTTCAGTCTCTAAGTGGAGAGGCAAGGAAATGGTTCAAAGGATTACCTAATGGTTCCATTAACGATTGGGATGCCCTAGAAAGATGTTTCATTGAAAGGTGGGGCGAAAAGAGGGACCACGGCTATTCTTTGACAGAATTTAATGCAATCAAGAAGAAATTTGATGAAAATATGAGTGATTTTGTGAAGAGATTTAAAAAATTGTATAATAGTTTGCCTGCAGAGATGAAGCCTCCTCCTATTGGAGCTAGGGTCATTTTTGCTGGTGCATTTGAACCAGAATTCAGTTTCACATTGAGGGAAAGAAGGTCCCCTACATTGGAGCAGATTCAAACTGATGCTATGGAGATTGAGGCTAATATGTCCGCTGTTGGTAAAATTTCAGATAAAGGAAAGGCTAAATAAGAAGCCTCAGCTCAATATCAGAGAATTGAAGACATGACTAAGGTCATAAAAAATCTGTCAAATAAATTGGTAAAGTTTGAAATAGATAGTAAGCCTGCAAGATAGAATAGAGGGGTTTTTAATCCCTAATTTAAAAAACAGCCCCTGCAGATTCAACAAAGAGAAAAAAAAGATCAAGATCAGGTGCAAGCACCTTTGTACATAGAGGCAGCCCCGTCCCGTTTAGCAGATGATGATGATGAGAGAGAGGATGATGCTCGAATTTTTGCTGTGTATATGGAAGACGATGAAACAAAAGAAGAAGAAGTGGAAGAAAATGATCTTTCATTTGATCAAGAAGAGATGGATGATTACTGCAGACAGTTCACAGACTTCATGCAATCTGAGTTGCATAAAAAGTACGATTTGAGGTCAAAGAAGAGACTAAGGACTCAAGACAATGAAGAAAAAGAATCAGAAGCAGCACCTTCTCCAATGGCGACTCCATTCCAGAAAGATCAGACTAAGAAAACAGATAAGGGGAAAAAGCCCATGAACGAAGAAAAAGAGAAGGAAAAGCAGCAAGCAGAAGCTTCTCAAACAAAAATTAGAGATTCTAATATTTTGGAGAAAGTGGTTACTATTTCTAATCAAAACTCAAATTCCAAGAAAGATCAAGAAGAACCTGAAAAGTTGACAAAATCAAATCAAACTTTCAGTTTGTCGAAAGAGTTAGAGAAAGTGAAGATTCAAGTACCTCTTCTTGAGTTAATGAAAACACCTGGCTATAAGAAAGAGATTGCCGAGTTTATCAATATATCTCAGTCTGATGAAGTAGGTGATATAGTAAATCTGCATGAAGAGAAACCAGTGGTTACATTTGGACCTCATGTTGAAGAGGTAGATTCATCTGTCCCTCCTTTTTATATATCACTTCTGTTACATGATTTTGTTCTACATAACTGCATGCTATATTCTGGTGTGTCCCACAATCTGATGCCACTATGTGTGATGAAAGAATTGAATCTGCAAATCACTAAGCCATACCAGGATCTTTATTCTTTTGATTCAAAGAGGGTGAAGTGTGTGGGTCTTATTAAGGATATGGTTGTGTCTTTGGCTCAAATCCCAGCCAAGAGCATTATGATGGATGTGGTAGTGGCTGATATTCCAGCCAGATTTGGTATGCTATTATCTAGGTCGCGGGGAGGAAAGCTAGGAGGAGTTTTGAAGCTTGATTTCACATATGCTATCATTCCTGTTTTTAATGGGGAAGAAAGAAGGTTGTATAGAGAAACTAGGTTTCAAAAAACTGCCACTAAGAAAGATGCAGGTAATTCACCAATTTATGGCCAAGAGAAAGAAGACCTCTCTTGTTTCATGCTGCATGAAGATGCAGAATTTTCTGAAGAATCGCAAGGGCAGCTTCCTTCAGAAATTGTACATAAGGAGCTACATTCAAACAAGCTATGGAAGTGTTATTTTGATGGTGCATTTTCCAAAGAAGGCATTGGAGATGGTTTCATTTTTGTTTCTCCTGAAGGCAACCTTGTGCCTTTTTCTTTCAAATTGGAGTTTGAATCCACTAATAATGTTGCAGAATATGAAGCATTAATCATTAGTTTGCAGACAGCTAAGAAAATGGGAATTCAGTCTATGACTGTGTTTGGGGATTCAAAATTAATTATAAGACAGATCAAGAATTTATGTCAAACTAAACATCCCAGGTTAAGAGCATATCAGAATGAGGTCTGGGATCTGATCGAAAATTACTTTGAAGCCTTCAACTTATAGTTTGTTCCAAGGGAAGAAAATAGAATGGCTGATTCTTTGGCGGTTGCAGCAAGTACATTCAAGCCTCTGATCAGTCTGAGACTAAGGTATGAAATTGAGATGAGACATAGACCTTCAATTCCTGAAAATATTAAACACTGGCAGGTCTTTGAGGACGATGAACAGATTAAGCAGTTTCTGTTGATGATTGAAGATTTTGAAGATCATCAGATTGATTTGGAAACTAATGAAGATGAATTGGCTGGTAAGACTCTTAAAAAGAAGATTGGTGGTCAGGAAATCATTCAGTTGAAAGACAATGCTTTGCCAAGAGGCTTAGTGCCTCTTGAAAGACTGTTTGATGCAAACGACGTTGCAGTAAATCAGAAGAAAGCAAACCAAGATGAGCAGGTGGAAGATTGCAATTTAGGGACTCAACAGGAGCCTAAAATGATCAAATTGTTCAAAGGGGTCTCGAAGGACTACAAAGAAAGGTACGTAGATTTGTTCAAACAATTCCAAGATGTGTTTGCTTGGTCTTATGATGATTTGAAGACATATAATAAGAGTATCATACAACATAAAATCCCACTGAAGGATGGAGTCAAGCCGCATAAACAGAAGCTTCGGAAAATCAATCCATTGTTGTTGGCTCCGATCGAAAAGGAGGTAAAGAAATTGCTGCAGGCCAAAATAATTGTTCTGCTTAGATATTTAGATTGGGTTTCCAATCTTGTACCAGTCCAAAAGAAAAACGGAGAGATAAGGCTGTGTGTAGATTTTAGAAATTTGAATAGGGCTTCATTGAAAGATAATTACCCTTTGCCGAAAATGGATTTTGTTTTACAGAAGGTGACTGGAGCTTATAGATTATCTATGGTGGATGGATTTTCAGGGTATAACCAGGTGGCTATGGAGAAAGAAGATCAGAAGAAAAATGCTTTCACTATGCCATGGGGAACATTCATGTATGCTAGGATGCCTTTTGGACTAATGAATGCAGGAGCTACATTCCAAAGAGCGATGGATATTGCATTTGTTGGAGATCAGTTTGTAGTTATTTATTTGGATGATGTCACAATTTTTTCAAATTCTGATGAAGAACACTTGCATCATTTACAGAAAGCTTTCCTGAAGTGTAGAAAGTACGGGTTATCGTTGAATCCTAAAAAATCTCTGTTTGCCTTGGAATAAGGTAAACTGTTGGGTCATATTGTTTCAAAACAAGGTGTGAAAATAGATCCAGCGAGGGTTGAAGCAATACAGTCCATTCCACTGCCCTGAAGCAAAAAAGATATTCAGAGATTTCTTGGAAAAATTATTTTTCTAAGAAGATTCGTTCCCAATTACGCAGAAATCGTCAAAAAGATAACGGACATGTTGAAAAAGGATGCTGAAGTGAAGTGGGACAAAGAGGCGCGAGAATGTTTCCAAAGGATTAAAGAAGCTTTAAAGGAAGCGTCTGTTCTCATCAGTCTGGATTATTTGAAGCCATTTCAAATTTTCTCCTTTGCATCTCCCTCGACGATTGCAGCTATGTTATTACAGAGAAATGAAGAAAAGCACGAACAGCCTGTAGCATATTTTAGTAAAGTTCTCTGAGATGCAGAATTGAAATATAATATATTGGAGAAACAAGTTTACGCTCTGGTAAAAGCATTGAAAGCTTTCAGAACTTATATCCTTCATTCTCAAATCTTAGCATATGTTCCCAATTCAGCTGTAAAGGATGTCCTAGTACAGAGCGATGTGGAAGGAAAAAGAGGAAAATGGATTGCTAAAATCCAGGAATATGACCTGGATGTAAAACCAACCAAACTGGTCAAAGGATTGGGATTGGCAAAATTATTGACAGAGTCAAATTTCCAAGCATTGGGAATTAATTTGTTGGCCCCTGTGGATGAAGTCGATGGAGAAACAGGTGATAATCAGTCAAAGATAGCAATTAAGTATAAATTTCTCTGCTCGGATTGGTATAAGGATATTGTTCATTATTTGTGATTTCTTTCTTGTCCCCCTTCAATTAATAGAACTAAATACAGGGCTTTAAAACTTAAGGCTCAGCCTTATGTCATAATTGAAGCAAAATTGTATTGGAAGGACCCTGTTGGTGTGTTGTTGTTATGTTTGACAGAGGAAGAAGTTTCAGAAGTAATCAAAGAATATCATGAATACCTGTGCAGAGGTCATTACAGCTGGAAGGTAACTGCTCATAAGATATTTAAATCAGGTTTCTATTGGCCATATGTGTTTGCTGATGTTTATAAAGCAGTCAAAAGTTGTCAAAAATGCCAGGTATTTGCAGAAAAGAAAAAACTAGCTCCATTACCTCTTCTCCCTGTTTTTGTTGAAGAACCTTTCAGACAATGGGGATTGGATTTCATTGGGGAAATAAATCCACCATCCAGTGGGAAATTTAAGTGGATCCTTACTGCTACGGATTATTTTACAAAGTGGGTGGAGGAAATCCCCACCAGGAAGGCAAATGATTTGGTTGTTATGAAATTTTTAGAAGAAAATATCTTTAGCAGGTTTGGATGTCCAGTAAAGATTGTGACAGATAATGCCCAAGTTTTCAGCTCACTAAGGTTCATTAATTTCTGTCAGACTTACAATGTGATATTGTCTCATTCTACAGCTTATCATCCACAGGGGAACGGCTTGGCAGAATCTTCTAACAAAACATTGGTAAGAATCCTGAAGAAGACAATAAATGAAAATCAAAGAATTGGGATTCAAAGCTAGTGTTTGCGCTATGGGCAACAAGGATGACTGCTAGAATATCCACTGGTAAGTCACCTTACGAATTAGTATATGGTACTCAGGCATTGTTTCCCACCCAGTTGGTGAAGCCTGTGATTTCCTTCCTTCAAGATGCTCAAGCAGAACCTAATGCCATGATTAGGAGAATGAATAATGTAATAGAACTAAGTGAAAACAGAGATAAAGTTCGGGAGAATTTGCTTGCTTATCAGCAAAAAATGAAGACAATATTTGACAGGAAGGCCAAAGAAATCATGTTTCAGAAGGGAGACTTAGTATTGAGATGGGATACACGAAGGGAAGACAAAGGGAAACACGGCAAATTTGATCCCTTGTGGTATGGCCCATTCAAAATTAATGAAGTCAGAGGGAATAATACTTTCATGTTGGAAAATCTTGAAGGAGAAGTGCTAGATATGCCTGTGAATGGGCAATATCTCAAGCATTATTTTCGGCATTAAACAGCTGTTCGATCATCATTGTATATATCCGGTGTGATCATTGTACATTTCCATCAAGCAATGTTTGACTCCATGCCCGAGGTGAAGGCACTAATCTGCAGGTTCTTAGTGTTTTGTGGTAAAAACACTATCCCCAGGTGGAGCCAGATGTTGTGGATCATCTTTTGCATATCCTTTTTATTTTTTATTTCGAAAATAAAAAAAAATAAAAAATCTGGAAATTCAAAAAATATGCTATAGTTTTAATACTATATCATAAAAAACAAATAAAATGTTTTTATAAAGCTCGATGCACATAAAAGTAGTCATAAAGCTTTATTTTGATATGTATATTCTCGAGCTTAAGCATCAAGCAACTTCTCGAGTGGAAGTGGTGATCGCGGAAGAGGGGTTCCGGATTAGTCATTACGGTGGGGAAAATAGCTCGTTAATTATCAACACCGGACCCCCCGTATTTGACTGGTCAAATCTGGAGTGAGCCGTGATCAACGGCTGAGATTCATTACGGGGGGTATAGGTTGAAGATTTCCACCGTACTCCCGAACCCCCCGTAGTGACGTCATCAGGAAAGTGGGAAACAGCTGTCAAGTTTTATACACGTCATTTTGGCATTTATTACAGATCTTCGTAACTGTTAAATGGCCCATTGTCTCATTCTCATTTTTCTGTGGTTATTTTTCCTTTGAGTCGTGCTCCCGCCATCTTTCTGTTGTCCAAATACCCCACGAATTATTTGTACACCTTGCTCGTGTTTGACACACAACAGAATGCTCTTCCTGTTGCATGGGTTATCTCATCGCAGAATGGATTGTCAGACATCTTACAGTGCTTTCCAGCACTCATGGAGAGAGGTCGACAAGTTCAACCTACATGGAAAATAAATGCCTTCATGATAGGTGATGCATTGGTCGACATTGATGCATTAAGTGCTATAACTGGATCTCGAGTTTTGCTCTGCGTATGGCACTTTAGGAGAGCATGGTTGAAGAATATGGACAAGTTGGCCACTTGTGGGAAGAATGTTTGAAAGATGTTTATAATGTTGGGTGAAATCATGAATTCTTGTCGTGACCTAGATGCGATATCCCGAGCTATAAATGCATTCTATATTGACTTTGCAGCAGAGGAGTGGTTCTTGGAATATTTTTCAACAAATTGGATGGTGGGCAAAAAATTTCATATGCGGGCAAAATGTTACATAAATTTCTGTCATGCCAACCAAGAAACAAACTGTTCCATTGAATCCTATCATTGTTTTCTGAAAAGAAAATATCTTTGTGATCGTAGAAAGGAGTCCTTACAGAGAATGGATTGGTTAATCTTCACATTACTAAAAAGGTTGAAATTATGTTACTGGAATATGGCTTCTCTGAAAAATTCTAGTCTTGTAAATAACTATAGGTTGGAGCACATGTATGAAACATCTGTAGACAAAGCAAAGAGACTTCCTGAAGACCATTGTGTTCGGGATGAGCACATTGAAAATGCATTCTGGGTTTAGAGTCAGTCATCGTCGAATGCATACCTTGTGTTGTTTTCAGGGCAAACTTTCAGTTCATGTAATTTCCCATGGGCATTGAGAGGCAACTTTTTGGCGTTGAAGAAGATGGTGTTGTAAATGCCAATGATAAAAATACAAAGAATAACAAGTTTGCCTTCATGCTGGACTGAGAAAGGAGATATCATGTCATGGAAGTTTTATGAAGTTCAGTTAACATTTGCAAAAAGCAGAGCAGATGGCAAGCATGAAAAGACACAAGTTCTAAAGGGAGAAACGACGTTTAACTTCTTACAAAGGCATTTCCATCTGATATGGATGGTGAAGACATTATTCACAGGAAGTCTTACTCACAGTCAGGCTGTTGCATTTAGATTGGAATATCTTAGTTACAAGAATGCTTCGACAACTCAGGATAAGCTATGGAAAGAATGCAAGAGATTTTCAATGGACACAGCAACTCCAGCCGCTTAGCCACAAGTAGCCATTCAGCCACAAGTAGTTGTTGAGACAACAACTATCTCAGGAGCACCAGTTCACATAGATTAGAAACTTTAAAATTTTTATTATGTTTTTAGTGAAATCATATAAATGTAATAGAACTTTTTCGAGGCATGTGCCTCCATCACAGTTAGTAGTTTAAGAAGTTAGAGTTAGTTAGAATTGTTAGAATCAGTTTCGTCACTGGAAACTATTTTGGTCATATTGTATTTAAAGACAATTGGAAGAGGGAAGAAGGTTCCGATTTTTGGACATTGAAGCTAAAATTTTGTACTGAAGAATACTGAATTAATGAAAAGTTTTTGCAAGTTTCCTTCATTCTGTTTATGTTGAATAGTTGCTCAGTTTTCATTATGTTTTCCATATCTGTGAGTAAAATGGAGTAATTTGAGCTGCAGGTCTCTAGATACATGTGTATTTAAGAGTTAAATAAACCTTAATGGGCGCTCCTCTATTTTAACGTTATCATTACTCATTCCTTTAGGATTTTACACTGATAGATTCTGTTTCAAGCAGCATATCAAATTGAAATCCTTTCTTTCTTGTTTCTTTCATCCTTTCACTTCAGCATAAGGAGGATATGGCATTGCAGAACCTTCCATGGGTTTAATATTTGAATATTATATAATTAATGTTTGAAGGTTTATAAAACAGGGACCGATATACTTTTGTTTGTGACATAATCTTTAATGTCTTGAGCACAGATTTCTTTACACAGTAAGAAATTGTTTCTCAAGGAACAACACTCCCTCAGAAATTTTTCTAATTTCTCCTCGATTTCTACCTTCACTGCTTTTGTTTCAGTGCACTTTGTCAGGTAATCAGTGCAAACTATGATATACTTCTTTTTTCTGGATGGTGGATTGATAGGCCCAACAAATTCCATGTCCCACTTGTCAAATGGATCAAGATCCACCTGAGGGTGCAAAGGCATCTCATACCTTTGCATGGTTTTCCCCATCCATTGGCACTGGTCACACCTGCTGGTGTATCTTCTGGAATATTTGTGAAGGGTAGGCCAATAGTATCCTGCTTACAAAGCTTTGTAAGCAGTTCTCTTTGCAGCAAAGTGGCCTCCACATGGGTTGTCATGACATGTAGAGAGGATATAAAAAATTATTCAGTGTGGATGTGGAAAGGCAGAGTCCAATTTGGACCTCGTAGGATGGGTGTAGTAGTCAAATTTTCCTTAATGACCTCGAAAGCCTCTTGACAAGGACTAGATTAAATAAACTTAGAATATTTGACTAGTAACCCAAATAGTGGCGAAGCTATCTTGCTGAAATATTTAATGAATATTCTATAGTAACCAACTAAGACTAAGAAACTCCTGACATCTTTCTGCTTTTGAGGAGCAGGTACCCTTTTGATGATAGTGATTTTGTTTGGGTCTACCTATATTCCTGCTTGGGATATGGAGTGTCCTAATACAACCCTTTTTTCGTTTAGGAACTCACACTTTTATGGGCTCAAGGAGAGATGAATATCAATGCACCTTCTTAGTACTTTACCCAAATTGGAGAGAGCTTCCTAGAAGTCAGCCCCATATGGTGTGAAATCATTCATGTATATTTCGATAGAGTCATGGACTAACTCAGAAAATATGCTTAGGATAGTTTTTTGGAAGGTAGATAGGGCATTGCACAACCCAAAGGGTAAGACTCTATAAGAGAAGGTACCCCAAGGGCAGGTGAAAGTAGTCTTATCCTGGTCTTTAGGGCTTATTTGAATCCGATTGTACCCATTAAACCCATCTAAAAAGGAAAATAAATTATTCCCCATAAGGCCATCCAGGACTTGGTCTATAAATGGAAAAGGGAAATGGTCTTTCTTGGTGGCTTTGGTAAGTTCTCAATAATCAACACAAATTCGCCACCTCCCATTCTTCTTTGGGACTAGGACAAGAGGAGGTACCCACTCACTGTTAGATATAGGATATATGAACCCTCCATCCAATAGTTTCTGAAGCTCTTCTTTGACTATGTCCTTCAAAGCCTGGTTCATCCTTCTTTGGGGTATTCTCAAATTCTTGCATCCTTCTTTGATGTAAATATGATGTTTTCACACTGAAGGATGCACCCCTTTCATGTCTTTGTAATCCCAAGAAAATGCACCTAGATTCTCTTTCAAAAGCTGGAATAGCTGCTTCTCTTCTTCATTCGAGAGGTTTGGGTTGGTTTTCATAGATTTGGATGGGTCAAACTCAATAGCCTTGGTGGATTAAGAGGTTGAATCAACTGAGTGCACTTCCATCCAAGGTTGGCTTTCAGACTCTTTGACTAAGGTTTGAAGAGGAATGTTAGTGGAGGACTGGTTTTGAATGGCATGGTTGATGAGTTCATCTTCATCAAGTTGCCCCCCTCTAAGAATAGAATCTATGGTACACATAGGGGAAGTGTTATATAACCATCTTCTTGATCCTCCAACCATATAGGAAGATCATGATCAATGGAAGGCTGTGCTGGAGGATATAACACTAGATGTTTAGATAAAGGCCCATTTTTTATAGTCATGTTTCCAGCCCGACAACTAAAATAAGCATCTGCAGTGGCTAACCAAGGTCTCCCTATGATGAGAGGATAACCATTAAACTTAGTTTTTGGTTGCAGGACAATTCCTTAACATCCTGAAAAATTCCTTCTTGATTTACTGTGGACTGGTCTGCAAGTTGCAGAATTGTTGTGGTTTTCCTCAAAGTCCCTTGGACATTATTTTTCAACATAGTTTCCTTTGTCATGACATTGATGGCAGCCCCTAGATCAATCATAGTGTTTGAGACTATGACACCATTTATATGCACATCAACAACTGGACTACCAAGGTCTAGGTACTTTCGAAATATCACCCTTCCCAGCATTAGGTCGGACAATTGTCCTACCACATTGATGGTGGGGGTGTCTTTATTCCTTCTCCCAGGTTACTTGAAGCACTTTTTTTTGATGATCCAATCATATATAGAGACATCCTTAATGGCCTGGAGAAGTGGTATATTTACAAACAAATTTTCCAATTCTCTCAGGAGTTTAGTCTCCTACAGGGTGTGCTAACTAGGGTGGATCAAGCGCTCGAGAAAAGGATTTTGTTGGATCTGAATGTTACCTTCCTCCCTTTCCTCCTCAACCTCTACATGTGGAGATGGAGTATGGTTTACAAGGAGTACTCTTCTCGACTTGAGATTAACCTCTTGTATCTCCACAACATAAGATGGATAAGATGTTTCTCCACTGCGAACTTGTTGTGCCTGTCTATTGTTCAGGTTCAGATTTGGTTGTGAAGGTATAGGTAGCCTAGGTGGAGAAACATGAGTAAGATGAGGTTGAGGTTGGGGTGGAGGCATTAGAGCAGGTTTTTGATTTTGTTGAGGCCTCCACCCTTGGGATGGATTGTTCCACTAAGGTTGTTATGGAATATACTGTTGAAATGGTTGGTTTACTGGTTGAGGATGATATGAAGGGTTGTAAGGCCAAGTAGGAGGTGTAGACTAGGATGGAGGAGTGGGGTTTACCAAGGTTGCATGGGTGCACTTTGATTGTTGTGATAGTAAGAGTAAGGTGCACCTTGCATACCTTTTTGATATGGCCTAGGGCCTTGAGGCCTTCTTTGGTTGATGAAACAAATTTGCTCTGGAATTACTTCCCCACTTTGATAGACAACCTTAAGTCCAGGTAAGGAGGGACACTTTTATGTGGCATGATTCTCCTCATAGACTAAGAAAACCTCTATGACATTCAATGGACATTCATTTCTTGGGTGCTTTTTGGTATATCTAGGACAAAATATGGCTAGGGCTCTCTCTGCTTCCTCTTTCTTCCTTTTGACTTGAATTGTGTCCATTTGCAAACCAAAGGTGTGCAACATGTCACTCTTGAAGTCCTCTAGAAATTTTCCAATCTCATGCTTTATGAAGGTGGAAGAGGGAGGGGTATTAGATGTACTTTGGCTAGCTCTAACCTTCTTCCTAAACACCCTAGAATGGTTTAGAAAGTTAGTTTAGATTGCTTCATAGGGTTGTTGGTAGATATCTCCTCCCGATAGCATATTCAAGGTTTCTATAATCCCTTCTTCGATCCCTCGAAGAAATACAATTTTAAGTGAGTCAGGATCAAGAGTACAGTTGGATCTCATATAGTTCAATTGAAACCTCTCTTCATAGTTCTCTAAGGATTCATCTGGCCCTAGATTCATCCTAAAGATATCATCCTTAGTTTCCTTGGACCTATAGTAGTATTTGTATTTGCTGCTGAAGGTCTCTTCCATCTGTGCCCGGGTAGTGATGCTATCCCCTGGTAGACCCATGAACCAGTGCAAGGTTTCATCCTTAAGGGTGGATGGGAATAGCTTCAACTTCTGATCATCATAGGTGTAGTCATAAGTCCTAAAAACAACAACAAATTCAAACATGAATGTGTCAGGGTCCTTAGAGGCAAGTCCATGAAAGTGTGGGAGAGCTGAGGGGCTAATGTTTTTCATCTTAGTTTCCCCATATGCCTCTCTTATGGTAAAGGCTCTCTGGATCCCAGCCATGGTTAAGATAGGTGAAGCAGGTCCCTAAGTTGAAACAAGGTCTTATTCTTCTTCCCCAATAATATTCTTGAAGTATTCAAAAGGCTCTCCTATAGGGGGTTCAATCTCACTGCCACTGAAGAAGAGTGAAGGGTGGCTAGGAGGTGATGTGGGGGTTTTAGGTAAGATTTGTGTTTGATTATTCCTAATCCTACAAAGCATGAAAATCATATATTTTTTTATTTTTTAAATATTTCTGAATTGACATGAAAAGAAAGGAAAGCAGAAAAAAATGCTAAAAAAATCAAAATATCTACTAGACACCTCCCCGGAAATGACTCCAAAAAGTGGTGAGCCCTGGTATTGAACCAAGAGTGCTGCAACTCCAAAGGGCTGCCCTAATTTACTTTATCAACCCGGGGTTCGTACAACATTGGAGGTGACAATGCTATATACACAACATATGCATTCTGTTTATGTCATCCTCTTCTGCTTTATGAAAGGGTGCTATTTCTTAAACTATGATAAAAATCAAAAAGTAAATTGCTGGAAGGAAATGACAGAAAGGAAACTACTTAATTTGCAGAAAGGAAATGATGTAAATGAAAATAACTTAATGTGTAGAAAGGAATTGATAGAAAGAAACTAAATTAAATTTCTGAAAATAAATGGAAGAAAGGAAACTAATTCTAAACCACATTAAACTTGGCCAATCGGCTAAACACACCCTACTTATCTTATGCTCTATCTACCATGCTTCTATCTATGCAGCTAAGCTATCGATGACTTAATTATGATTGAAAAAGTGTTAATTTTCAGCTTGGAGAAAAAAAAGGGCTAAAGAGGCTAATGGAGGGCTTAACGCATGAAACAAGGCTTATAAGTGGAAAGCGGGGGTTTAAACCTAATTAAAACTTTATTATATCGCAAAAATGATTCGGAGCAGAATAATTTGAAATGTGTGATGGCAGAGATGTGATGGATAAAAAGTTGCAAAGTGTGAAGTGCGACAGGCTAAAAGTTGTGATGTGTGAAATGCAATGGGAAAGAACTACGAAATGCGAAATGTGAAAAGGAAAGAAATACGAAATGCGAAATGCGAAAAGGAAAAAGTTTGCGTTCTACGATATGTGATATCGCAATATCGCAATCGGCAAAAAGAGCGTTAGGTCTTAAAAGAATAAGGAAAACGATACGAAGTGCGATTTGCGATGGGTGACATGGCGGTGGGACCAGTGGCGGAGCATGATCTAAATATCGCAATCAGTAGATAGAAGTGGTAAGTCTTAAAATAAAAAGGAAAAAGTTGCGATGAGTGATTTGTGATGTGGTAAAAGTTGCGAAGTGCGAAGTGCGATATTGCAATCGCAATATCACAAAGTTGGAGGGATAACGGTAAGTCTTAAAGAAAAGGGTAAATGATGCAAAGTGTGATGTGCGATGCGGCGGATGATGTGGCGATGGGACCAGCAGTGGAGTGCGAGCGCAATATTGCAATCAGTGTTTGGAAGCGGTAAGTCTTAAAGAAAAAGGGAAAATGTGTGAAGTGTGATATGCGATATCGCAATATCGCAATCTACGAAAAGGAGCGGTAAGTCTTAAAGGAAGAAACTTAACACTGCGATTTGTGATTTTCGATGTATGGTAGCGGGAAGTTCGAGGAGCAAGGGTGGAAGGTTGAATTCCAGTGGTTTTCAAGTGTTTTGCATTAGAAAGGGGTAAGAATATCATTAATGATAAAAACAAAGGAATGAATCAGGTTGAAGGTTTTAAGTGTTTTGGGGAATAAAAGGTGGGTGCAATAGTTAAAATAAGTGGAAAACAAGAGTGAATTGAGGTGTAAAAGCAAGGTTAAGACTGTGAAGACAGAGATGGAAAATGAAGTGGGAAGGCGCCACAGAGCTGCTCTGGGGTTTTAGCAATAATTCCTACAAACAACTCTACTGATCTATGCATGGAAAACAGAAAAATACATGAAAAAACCGTGCAAAGGAAGACTATAAAATGGTAATGCAACTCTACTTTTAATATCAGAAATAGTGAACATAAATTAGTTTTTTGGGTCTATGGGAAGGTGTGCCCTCCTCGAGCTCTATTTACAAAGATGAGAAGGGGGTCTTGATCCACAACTTTTTGGATTTTATCCTCTATTATATTATTCGTAAGCAAATGAAAACTACAACGGAAAATTGAAAGAAAAGACTAAGCAACAATGAAACTATCAGAAGCAAAACTAATTGAATGACAGAAAGAAATTTAGCTAAATGGCAGAAAGGAAAGAATGGTAACAACAGAGAAGCTGAGGCACATGGGTTGGGCCCTAACCCACGAGCCTAGCTCTCTGAAACTTAAATCAGTACAATGAAATAAATCTGCTCATTTCATAAAAGAATAACCTCATACATTTCTGAAAGCTTGATCATTGAGTAAAATAATAAAAATATCAATAGCTTGCAACAAAGTTCCAACTAGAATCGACTCCCCCTTCCTAGCTCTAACTATGCTCTATTTATTCTATAGGGAAACTACCAATGATGCAGGAGCATTAGGCAAAGAGAAAATAATTTGTATTTTATTAAAACTTAGGGGTTTTTAAGTTTTTAGAGGAGATAGATTTTTATGGATGATTTGAGTGGGTTTTAAGTATTTTTAATTAAATATTGTAAATAATTCTCAAATGTTTGAGAATATGAGAAGGATTTGATCAGTTGAGGATGTAAAGGGATTGAGATATTTTTCTAAATATTAATTTAGAAATTAGTTTCATTAATTATGGGTGAGAGAGGATCCTTAGGGATTCAAGAGTGATTTTAGGATTTTGTTGAGAAGTTGAAGGGATTGAACTTAAATTAGATCATTTTAAATTGTATAAATTATCAAACCTCAAAGGCATTGAAAATCAGAGAGAAATAGAGTAGAGAACAGGGATTTCTACTTGGAAGCCTTTGGGCAAGTTGTAATGTGGCCACTGGTTGAAAATCAGGCCAAAGAAGAAGAATGTTGATGTAAGTGCTGTTTATTAATGCACAATTTAAATTTTTGAAGTTCATATCCCATTATTGAGTTTTGTGTAGAATTTATTGGGTAATTTAGCATCAAATTGAATTGATTCTGATAGAGGGAGAATTCTGTTTAAGACATTGGGTGAATCGAATTCACATGTTCATGGTATAAAAAGGTTTTTTGAATCCTTTTGAATTGTTGAGTTATATGGTTCTGTTTTAAATTGAATGCAATCGAATGTCTCTACTCCTGTATAACTTGAATGCAATAAGGGTCGTTTTACTTGGGCTGGATTAATACTTCACAGTTCTGTTAACAAATATATGAAGTCCAAGTAGATTTTGGAACGAAATAGAAGTTTATTGAAGTCCAACTTCAATACAGCTGGGACTGAAATTTTGAGATCGAGCATGTTTGAATTTTAAGTTGAGTTGCTATTGTGAATTGGCATCGGATTGAGCCGATCTGTAGCATCAAGTAAAGCGGAGATAGACAAGATTGGAAGGTCGGTTTTGTGTTTAAAAAAAACCATCGTACAGTTGCGGCAAGTCTCATGCGCCCAAGGTTGAAGAGAATTCAAATTCTCTGTGGAAGTACGCAAGCAAATTGGTTAGATAAGTTGTTGCATGATAAATCGTGAAGAGGGTTTCTATGAGTGATTTGTTTGACTCGGATTAATGAGTGTTGGAGGAGATTGCTGGCTGGAAATCGATGAAAGACTTGGTTGCATAATCAATACCGAGTTTGTATTGAAAACGCACAATACAGTAGAGAAATGTTGTAGTTTGGATCGATATTTGTTTCTTCAGTGTTGAACTGACCAAATGCACGTTGTAATGGAGGAGAAAATCTGCAATTGCAAGAGTTAAAGAAGTTAAAATCGAAGCAGCGTTGGAAGTAGGAGGCGGATCATGGAGACTGAATTAAACCAAGGACGCAGAGGTTTTTTTCAAATTTGTGCAAATGAAGAATTAAATTGCAGCATTGAAGAGCGATGGAGAAGGTAAGTTAATGCGTGGGCCAATTGTTGTTTGATCAAAGCCTGAGTTTACGAAATTTGCATAGTTGAAAATGAATGTGTGATTGTGTTGGTTTTGCTAGCCAATATCAAACTTAGAAGTTGTAAAAGGGCGCATGTATATTGGAGTTGGAAACTCGGAATTTAAACCAAATCAAAGGTTTGTTCAAAATGTTCTATGGTATTTAATTAAAGACCATACATTACTTGGATTGATAGAATATGAATTTCCATATGGTAAAAAGAGAGTGGTCATCCTATTAAGTTGAAGAGAAACCTTTACATAAATGAATGTTAGTGAAGAGTCATATAGTTGAGAGTATGATTTGGTTTCTAGATGCTATATGAAGTGGGTTTTAACCATAGATTTGAAGTTAAAAAGAGAGAGCTTTCGCAAGAAAGGATTGAGTTTTGGGGTGGTGTTGAAGTATGGTTTTCATAAACCATAAAAATTTGTGAACACATGCTATTATCTTCCGCAAATGATAGTGTGTGGAATTGCCCCAATTTGGAGTTTTATTTGGGCAGTTATTGAGATGCATTTTTATATGCATAGTAAAGGAAAGATTCTGGGTTTGCAGGATTTTCTTGCATCAAGTGGTATCAGAGCAGGAAGGCTCTGTTAAAATTGAAGATATTTGTTTTTTTGAATGAGTGCAGGAAGGTTCTGTTGAGAACTGAAGTGTGTTTTATTTGAATGTGTTATAAATCTGATATGCAAAGGTACACGATTGCAGTGAACATGATTGCAGACATAAATGGAGGAAAATATCATGCAGGATCTTAAAGGTGAGATAATTTTCTGATTTGAAATTTGTGATTGAGGTTTATGGTTGCAGACAAGATGATGGCAATGAACCTGACATTCAGCTAAAGGCTGGATAGGGAGGAAAATTGCAGTGTTCTGAAGAGAAGGTGAGTTGAAGAGATAGCCTAGAGAGAGCAGAAGAGAGTGCTCAAGAGGTTCTAGAGGCAGTGAACCAGTACTTACCAAAAGACCAGGTCCAATGAAGTGGATTGGTGAGGTAAGTGGCAGCAGGAGAACTTGCTGTTGCAGAGGCTAGTGCAACTCATGGTGAGTGATAAACTCATAGAGAAGATGATCATGGAGGATCAGAGAAGAGGTTCAGAGGAATGCCATAGAGGTGAGATGACTGATAAAGTCAGAGAAAGAGAAATTGCAGTAATGAAGGTACAATTGCAGGTACTACAAGAATGGCTGCAAGAGCAGGAAAACCAGAAAGGAGGATGGATCTTTCCACTGAAGGGAAAGAGAGTGATTTGGCAACCATTGAAGATGAGGTTTTGTCAAAGTGAGATTGCCTTATTGAAGGAGGAACTTAGAGTTCTTGAGCCAGAGATGGAATTTGAAGATTCCACACGCAAATCTGTTCAAAGGAAAGTGTTGGAGGAAGCAGTCAAGACTAAAAAGTCTTGTGGTTTTAAAACTAATGAGTTGTG
Source organism: Pinus albicaulis (assembly GCA_034641835.2). NCBI lineage: Eukaryota > Viridiplantae > Streptophyta > Pinopsida > Pinales > Pinaceae > Pinus > Pinus albicaulis. The sequence continues at coordinate 739,371,446 of CM076572.1, forward strand.
TATGTTTGCAGGTATAGTACAGGGAGATGAGAAAGCTTTAAAGTTTGTTAAAGAGCAGGAGAGAGAATTGAATCTGAAGTCTATTCAGATTAATGCTGAGATAGCAAGATCTCAGGAGGAAATGAAGACAAAGGAGTCTAATCAGAACATTGGTTCAGAGAGAGAAGGACCAGCTGATGATTGGTCAAGAAACGGTGAAGGTATAGAAAATTGTGTGAAGTTTCCAAGTTCCACTCCTAATGAAATTGTTGAATTGTATAGGAAACTAGATCTTCAGAGAAGAGAATTGGAGAGGCAGAGGACTTACACACAAGATAATTTGTTGAAGAAGCAACACAAGAAAGTTTTCATGAATGACAGTCATGAAGCAGAGGATGGAAAGAAGGAGAGACTAGCTGACAGTCTCATGGTGAATGCAAATCAACATATTGATGTGTTGACAAAGGAGTTGGAAAGGAACTTAGAGCAACATACTGAAGTGTTGCCAGAGAAAGCTGAGGAGAAAGCCAGTAAATATTTTCTGAGTCCTGAAGAAGACTTGGAGCTACAGAGAGAAAACTTGGTCACTGAATCAAAAAGTGAGACCATTGGGTCTTGTGATTTTGAAGCTAACAATTTGATTGTGTTTACAGGTGATGCAGAAGATAGTCCATCACTTGGAATTGTCTTAAGAGAAGAAGAACTGTTGCAGAAAGGAAATGAGACATTCATGTCTCATATGAAAAGGCTTGTTACCATGGGTGACAAGAGAGAGTTGGCTTGTCTGTATAGCCAAGAGAAGACTGTGGGGAAAATTTTTGGAACTGCTGCAGTGATAGAGTATGAGGCTACAGTGTTTGAAGAACTTGATTTGATTGCCAGAATCAATCAAGATGATGATGGACAATTACTGAATATTGTCAAAGGGGAAGACGAAGGTTATGCTGGAACTAATTTGCAACATGTTGATGAAATGCTTGAGAAGAATTGGATCAAATGTTTGCTGGAGACATAAGTTGAAGATAAATTTGCAGGTGATGAGCCAAAGAATGTTGCAAAGGGACAGGAATTTTGGGAGGCAGCAACATGTGGGGTAGCATCTGCAAGAGTAAAACCAATGTTAGCAACATTCGGGAAGATGATAGCTGAGGCAACATTGACAGCAGCAACATCAATGTTGGCAGCAAGAAGAGCAGTAATAGCAGAAGCAACTACAGCAGTTGAATCAACAAAATTTGGAGGTAGCAACAGTAGGCAAAGAAATTTCTAGACAGAGGAAAGGCTGGACATAGATATTGAAAGCATCAAAAGACTGATGATGAAGGTGTCTCAGAAGCAGCAGACAATAGCAAAAAAGCAGAAGAATTTCAGCAAGGGAAGGACAAAAGCAGAGTATGAAAGCATAACTGGAGGCAGGATGCAGAACAAGATATGGAAACCTGGAGAAAAGCAGCAAGCAACAACAGATGATGACTTGCAGAACAAAGTATGGGATCCAGGAAGACAAGGACAAAGACTTAAAATGCATGATCAGGAGGTCATGATCATTTCCAACCTTGGGAATCTGATGTAGGAGCATTAGGCAAAGAGAAAATATTTTGTATTTTATTAAAACTTAGGGGTTTTTAAGTTTTTAGAGGAGCAGATTTTTATGGATGATTTGAGTGGGTTTTAAGTATTTTTAATTAAATATTGTAAATAATTCTCAAATGTTTGAGAATATGAGAAGGATTTGATCAGTTGAGGATGTAAAGGGATTGAGAGATTTTTCTAAATATTAATTTAGAAATTAGTTTCATTAATTATGGGTGAGAGAGGATCCTTAGGGATTCAAGAGTGATTTTAGGATTTTGTTGAGAAGTTGAAGGGATTGAACTCAAATTAGATCATTTTAAATTGTATAAATTATCAAGCCTCAAAGGCATTGAAAATCAGAGAGAAATAGAGTAGAGAACAGGGATTTCTACTTGGAAGCCTTCGGGCAAGTTGTAATGTGGCCACTGGTTGAAAATCAGGCCAAAGAAGAAGAATGTTGATGTAAGTGTTGTTTATTAATGCACAATTTAAATTTTTGAAGTTCATATCCCATTATTGAGTTTTGTGTAGAATTGATTGGGTAATTTAGCATCAAATTGAATTGATTCTGATAGAGGGAGAATTATGTGTAAGACATTGGGTGAATCTAATTCACGTGTTCATGGTATAAAAAGGGTTTTTGAATCCTTTTGAATTGTTGAGTTATATGGTTCTGTTTTAAATTGAATGCAATCGAATGTCTCTACTCCTGTATAACTTGAATGAAATAAGGTTCGTTTTACTTGGGCTGGATTAATACTTCACAATTCTGTTAACAAATATATGAAGTCCAAGTAGATTTTGGAATGAAACAGAAGTTTATTGAAGTCTGACTTCAATACAGTTGGGACTAAAATTTTGAGATCGAGCATGTTTGAATTTTAAGTTGAGATGCCGTTGTGAATTGGCATTGGATTGAGCCGATCCGTAGCATCAAGTAAAGTGGAGATAGACAAGATTGGAAGGTCAGTTTTGTGTTTAAAAAAAACCATCGTACAGTTGCGGCAAGTCTCATGCGCCCAAGGTTGAAGAGAATTAAAATTCTCTGTGGAAGTACGCAAGTGAATTGGTTAGATAAGCTGTTGCATGATAAATCGTGAAGAGGGTTGCTATGAGTGATTTGTTTGACTCGGATTAATGAGCGCTGGAGGAGATTGCTGGCTGGAAATCGATGAAAGACTTGGTTGCATAATCAATACCGAGTTTGTATTGACGCACGGTACGATGAAAATGTTGTAGTTTGGATTGATCTTTGTTTCTTCGGTGTTGAAGCCGGCCAATGCGAGTTGTAATGGAGGAGAAAATATGCAATTGCAAAGAGTTAAAGTTAAAATCAAGCGCGTTGGAAGTAGGAGGCGGATCATGGAGCGAATTGAACCAAGGACATGAGAGGTTTTTTCAGATTTGTGCAAATGAAGAATTAAATTGTAGCATTGAAGAAAGCGATGGAAGGTAAGTTAATGCGTGGCCAATTGTGCTGATATTTGATCAAAGCCTGTGTTTATGAAATTTGCATCACCGAAAATGAATATGTGAGGGTGTTGGTTTGCTAGCCAATATCAAAGTTAGAAGTTTTAAAGGGCGCATGTGTATTTGAGTTGGAAACTCGAAACTTAAACCAAATTAAAGGGTTGTTCAAAATGTTCTATGAACATTTAATTAAAAAGCTTACATTACTTGGGTTGGTAGGATATGAATTCCCATATGGTAAAAAGAGAATGGCCATCCTATTAAGTTGAAGAGAAACCTTTACATAAATAAATGTTAGTAAGAGTCATATAGCGAGAGTATGATTTGGTTTCTAGATGCTATATGAAGTGGGTTTTAACCATAGATTTGAAGTTAAAAAGAGAGAGCTTTCGCAAGAAAGGATCGAGTTTTGGGGTGGTGTTGAAGTATGGTTTTCAGAAACCATAAAAATTTGTGAACACATGCTATTAGCTTCCGCAAATGATAGTGTGTGGAATTGCCCCAATTTGAAGTTTTATTTGGGCAGTTATTGAGATGCATTTTTATATGCATAGTAAAGGAGAGATTATGGGTTTGCAAGATTTTCCAGCATCAACCAACAACTCCCTTGAAAATGGCAATTGAGTCCACTTGAATCCAAGTAAACATAGATTGAGTGCCCTCCTCTTTGATTTTCTTGGCTGCCTCTGGAACTCGAATTGCTAGAGAGAATATTTGGGGTGATTTAGTCCACTTGTCTCTAAGTCAACAAAGATTGAGTGCACTGCTCTTGCAGTTGCTTCACTGCCTCTGGAACTCAAATTTCTAGAGAGAATATTTAGGGTGATTGAGTCCACTTGAATCCAAGTATTTATGATAAAATCCTTATAAAAATTCTTAATAATTCATGATTTTCTGGACTCAACCTCATATTAGGCACTCGGAGTATGTTAGCCTTAATCTCCACCTATACTAGCATCATAAAACGAAATAATAATCAAAATTAAGGAAAAAGAGATCTAAGAAGGAAAAAAGGTGACCATTAATGCCTCCAAATATGTCTAATGATGGAGCTCATCAATATGTACTAAAGAAATTGAACTACTTCATTGGATTTGGTGCTTATCTTGTTGAATGTGTGTTGTATTTTCTTTGATGATCATTGTGTCTATGTGAATTATTTCATTGGATAACTAATGAATATTTATTTTCTCTCATATGAATTTCTTAGGATAAAACTATTAATTTCCTTCTAAAGACTCACTCTTGTCTCCTCTCTCATGAAGGCCTCCTTTTACACATTGTAATTGGTGTTTCATAGTGTCAACTTACTTTTTGATTTCAAAGGTTATATGCATGCTCTCTTGTGTTATTCATTGTAGTTGAGAAAAATTTTAAGTTATAGCCATTGGGCCAATACTCTAGATGGGGCTCCTTCTCGAAACGATGTGAGGTCTAATTGGGAATTCACATCGAGATACCCCTTGTATGTTGACAATATACAACATAGTCAATAATTGGCACTAGAAGGAGGGCCAAATGAGAATCTTAACACATTGAGTCTATTTTCAATCTCTCATTTTGAGTGGATAATTCCAAAATTGTAATCCTCGGATGTTTTTCTAATAGAAAAAATATTGCATTGGACATGGAACTTATTTAAAACTTGTCTCAATTAAAGTTTGATTGTGAGGGTAGAACATTCATAGCCAATCATATGTCACATTTTCTCAAGTTTTGTGAATCTTATGAAATTGATTGTGAAGATGTTTCTCCTATCTTATTCACCCTCACACTTGAAGGTTGAGTTAAATGATGGTGTCATACCTTACCATATGCTTCCATTCATTCATTTGAACACTTTATTAGGGAGCTTCATCAAGCATTTGATATGTATGATTATCGATATTTCCTTAAAAGGATTAATCAACTAAGAATGAAGCTTGATGAGTCAATTGAAGATTTTGTTAATAGATTACTTCACCTATGTTATGAGATCCTTGGAGAAAATATAGATTAGGATTTCCTTATAGGAAAGTTTCAAAATTTGGTTCAAATCTCTTTGAAACATTGTGAATCTGAACCTTTGGGTGGTTGTGCTTCCCCAGTTTCTGCAAATGATGAGGCACCTCTAATTTCAGAGGAGGAACCTATTATTCCTTTTGTTTCTTGTCCTCTTAATTTTTTAGTCATGATGTGGGTGCCTCCTTGTGATGATGATGAAGTTGGGAAATATGGAAATCAAATTGTTGATCCGTCTTCTCCACCTCCATATAATCCCGATGATTTAGATTCGATGGAGGAAGGTTTGGAGTTAGTCAAAAGAAGTCAATTTTCCTAATCAACCTAAAGTCTTGGGAAACCATCATTTTGATGATGTTGAATCTATTGATGTATGTGATGATGTGTTCCCAGGTGCACCAAATAATATTTTGGTTTCTCAAGAAAATTTTAATTTGAAAGATTTAGATTTAGGATTTAATTCAGTCAAAGAAGATTTTCTTATGGAAAATTCTTCTTTAGCTCATTGTTCCTTGTGTTCTATTGTTTGTAATGAAAATATGCCATGCTATTCAAGTACATCAATTATTGATAATTATTTTGAATTGACACAAGGTAGTGAGGTTATCCATGTTGAAGAATAAGGTAATCAAATCATTGACCATCTTTTGAATTCCTTATCATCGACCATATTTTCCATTATTCCTTTAGTTTAGATTGCTCTCGGGATTTCTCTGATTTATATAACTCCATGTTTGCAATTAGAATAATCTTGAGTAATCTATTGGTCGGGGTTAAAAATTCCGATCAAATTAGTGATGTAGATGGTTTCCCTCTGAATAGTAGTGATCTTGTTAAAATTACTGGTATTAGTTGTCCACACACCATGCATGATCTAATACAATATTCAAAATTCAATTGTAAAATCCTTGAAAGCTATGAGATTTTTCAAGATGTTGAGGAACTTCAAATTATGTTGATGGCTATGTTAGGTACTCGCAATCCTAATGGGATCCCCAAACTAAGTCAAATCTGGATTTTCTGGAAAAAATATTTTCTTTGCATGATTTCACTAGATGAAAACACTTTCTTGAAATATTTTTGGTATTTTGGATCTAGGTTTTCTAACTTTAAAAATTTAGTTTCTGATCAGATTAAGGATTATGTTTTACTTGGTTCATCTTTATGTAAATATCTTGTATTGAATTCGTATTTGTGATGTATATCTTACATAGATGAAAAAAGATATGAAGTTGATCATATTAAAAATTATCATTGGTCGAAGGATTCATACATGTCATATACATTTGAGAATAATAAAATCATGGTATTTCTTGTGAATGATATGATGTTAAAAATTTTAATTATGGTAGAATATATGATTGAGTTATTTGGCAAATCAAATTAATTTATCTGATATATATGTTCACCCATTGTGTCGAGATTGGTTTCATGTATTTTCTATACTAGCATTAATTTTCAATTCTTTTGATGATTATTATGTTGGTTCAATTTGTAACCGCGTACAAGGAAATGTTTTGTTACATTCAATGTGCAAGGAATATGATTCTATTGTTCAAATGATTTGCAAATATGTTCAAAATAAACTATCTTCATTATCCACTAATTGATAATATCATGCCTTAATAGGCTCATCAAATCATAATTATGGTCCTAACAATTGTCATTTAACTAATCATTCTCCTGAAAGTGTATCTAATGATATTTGTTTTATGGCCATTGATATTTATGGTTTATCATCTCACTATTTAGATACTTGTAAAGTAATTGGGGCACTTCAACCTTCGTTGATGGTTATGTCAGGTTCTCACTATCTTGACAAGACCCCCGAACATGGTCAACTCAAATTTATTTAGCAAGATTCACATCTTGATTTCATGTCATTAATGGAAATTCATATTCTCAAGGATTTCAGGGTTTTCAAGAGGATGGTTTTGAATTTCACGATGCAATCTATGATTGCCTAGCAGCATCTTACTTAGCAAGCCCCCATTGCTAGTAATAAGGTTCGGTTTTTCTTGATGTTTTTTAAGCAAGACATCACATTCATGGGAAGCCTTCCAGTTTTTTTTATTGTTCTATTAATCCAAAATGTAAATTTGTAGGCTGGTTAAGGTTAGTTTTTATGGCACATATTTATACCTCTTGCAAATACCTTCAATTCATTGTGAAAACTTTTCAAGTTATTATCTTCTCTTTTGCACATTGTCTTATATCAGTTTTAATTGCTCCTATATTTTTGTTTGTAGGTTGGGAAAAACTAAAATGGCTACATTGAAAATGTCATTACAGTTAGCCCTGACCTTCTAGTTTGTTAGGTCAAGAGTAGGTCTAGATGCATTTTTAGTTTCCTTGTACACTCATCCTGAACTTGCCTTTGTTTTATTACTTTTTCTTAGAATTTTACTTTCTAATTCATCCTCCATTTACTTTTTCCTTTTTAATTTGTTACATTTTTTTGTCTTTCCTTTTATTTCATGTTTTTTTAATAAGAGTTTTCGTGAAATATGCTCCTTTTGTCTCAAAGACAACGTCGCAAAAATTGGAAAGGGAAATTGTGATGATGAACAATGCTTGACTAATCTCTCATCCTATTATTTATCTTGGTTACACATATTTAAATTAAATGATATATAAATGGAAAATACGGTCTTTTCCAGTCATAAATCCTTTGACCAAACTACAAAGACTATATATTGATAAATATAGGGCAATGATATTAGGTTATTCTCTTACTTTGATAACTGATTTTGATGTATTTTTACTGAACTTAATTAAATTCTTATTTTTCTTGATTATGTTTAATGTTATTATCATCAAACAACTACCAAATCATAAAGAAAAATGAGACAAGAGGACACAATTTGTAGGCGATCAACCAAGGCCAAAACCTTTCCTCTTGAGAGGAAAAACCACAAGAATTATTCTATTATTATAGAATCTTCAAATGATGAATTCCAAGGTCGAATACCCTTGACAAATACCCCTCCAAGACCAATTCAACCTTTCCCCTTGATGAGATTTCTTTCCATCAATTTTGACTCCAACAACTTCTTCAACAACTTTAACCCCAACAATTTATACTACAACTTTGACCCAACAATTTATTTTGCAACTTTGACCCAATAGTTTCTTTTGCAACTTTGACCCTAGAAAATATCCATCAGTTTGAATTTCCCAAAAAATTTTGAACACTTCAATTTTCCTAGAAATTTTCCAGCACTTCAAATTTCCAAACAATTTTCCAATACTTCGAATTTCCCAACAATTTTCTAGCACTTTGACTTGAACAACAACTTTAGAAACCCTAACACAAGAAAGAGAGAGAGAGAAACCCAAAAATGTCAATCTTGATTTTCTTCTTATTTTCCGTCCTTTTCCAACTACTTCCTTGAGAATATTGAACTTTCTTGTTGTGTGTACAAATGAGGTCGAGTTCCTTCTTATTTAAAAGCTTTCTAGGGATACAAATTCCTTCCATGAGGTTGAATTGATATGTTGTGTAACCAGCTCCAAAAATAGAAGAAAAGAGATATCAACGCCTTAGAAATGAGCCACTTCGAGGGGGAAACCTCCAATACATTACATAAATGAAAATTTTTTGGATGATACAATTTACAAAACCTCCTTTCTATATATAGGAGTCCATGGGGCCATAATGTAATCCTAGTGGGCCACAATGTAATCCTAGCCGACCTAACAATAATAATTTAAGGGCACAATAATAACAAAATGGGGTTACAAGGGTACAATAATAACAATAAGGGGGTTACACTAACAACAATAAGGGACTATACTAGTAATATAGGGACCTAACATGCCCCTCTCCTTCAAAAAATTGTTTTCCTCAACACTTGAGTAACTCTGGGTGCTTCTGTATAAAATTCTCATCCTCCCATGTAGAATCTTCAGTGGGTAAGTTCTTCCACTTGATGAGATACTCTGAAATTGATCGATTCCGTAGTTGTCGAGTTCTTGTTTCCGTGACCACTTCCAGTTCCAATATGATTTTTCCTTCCTCATCAAGTTCTGGCAATATTGTTTGAACTGGAATATTTTCACCTATAACCTTCTTTAAGCATGAAACATGGAAAACCGGATGTACTCGCGAAGAAGCAGGAAGCTCCAATTTGTATGCCATAGTACCAATCTTTTGCAACACCTTGTAAGGACCATAGTACTTTGGCGATAATTTATTATCCTTCTTAGCTTGCTTGAGGGACATTTGTTTATATGGTTGTAGCCGTAAAAATACCCAATCTCCTACATCAAAACTTCTCGCGCTGCGATGTTGATCTGCCTGTTGTTTCATTCGATTTTGTGCCAAATTCAGGTTATCCTTTAAGAGTTGGAGAACTTCTTGCTGATGCTCGATGTGATCTTCCACTGCTTGAACCTTTTAATTTTCCCTTAAAGATGATGTGATCGATGGTGGATGATATCCATAAAGTGCCATAAATGGGGTCATTTTTGCTGCAGTATGGAAGGAAGTGTTATACCACCATTCAGCGAGAGGTAACCACTTGACCCATTGTGTTTGTTTATCAGATATAAAATAATGAGGATATCCTTCCAAACATTTATTTACTATCTCATTTTGACCATCAGATTGAGGATGATAAGATGAGTGATGAGCTAATTGAGTACCCAAACAAGAAAATAACTCCGTCCAAAAATTTCCAGTAAAAATGGGATCTCTGTCACTCACAATAACCCTTGGGCTTCCATGTAGCTTTTGAATTCTGTCCATAAATGTAGTAGCAACTGTACTTGCTTTAAATGGATGAGATAATGCACAAAACTGTGCATACTTGGTAAGTCTATCAACTACCACCATGATGACACTCTTTCCTTCGGACTTAGGTAAACCTGTGATAAAATCCATTGAAATCTCCCCCCAACGTTGACTTGGAATGGATAAAGGTTGTAGAAGTCCCGGGGTCTTAATTGTCTCCACTTTATTCTGCTGGCAAACCAAACATTCCGCCACAAACTTTTGAATATCAGATTTAAGGCCATCCCAAAAAAATTCTTCTTCACCCTGTGGTAAGTTTTTAAAAATCCTGAGTGTCCTCCTAAAGGAGAAGTGTGCAATTCCAGAAGAATCTTTTGTTTTAGTTGGGAATTATTACAGAGATATAAGCGATCTTTGTACCATAAGGAATCATTTTTCCAACTAAATGTATCAGATGTACTAGGATCTTGCTGCAACTTTTGAATGAGTGTCCATACATCCTTGTCCTTCTTCCATTCATCTCTTGCTTCGGTTATCCAATCTGGTTGGATAATAGAAATGGCACAAAGCAATGCTTCCACCTCTTCATTATTTCTTGAGAGTGCATCTGCAACAACATTAAGCTTTCCTTTTTGTAGATTATTTCAAAGTCATAACCCAACATCTTTGTGACCCATTTTTGCTGCTCTTCTGAAGATAGTCGTTGTTCCAAAAAGTGTTTAAGACTATCATGATCAATTTTTACCTTGAAGTGTCTTCCCATTAGGTAAGTTCGCCATTTCTTTAGTGCATGCATTATTGCTAACATTTCCTTCTCATAAATAGGTTTTTGTAAATACTTTCCTTTGATTGGACGACTTTCAAAAGCAATGGGTCTTCCTTCCTGCATTAAAACTGCACCAATTCCATTTCCTGAGGCATCACAATCCACAATAAAGGTTTTTGTGAAGTCTGGCATAGCTAAGACCGGTGCTAGGCACATTGCCTCTTTAAGATGTTCAAAGGCCTTAGTTGCTTCAGGAGTCCATGAAAATGCATCTTTCTTCAATAATGTTGTTAGAGGTGCTGCTATTCTCCCATAATTCTTAACAAACTTGCAATAATACCTTGTTAACCCAAGAAATCCTCGCAACTTCTTTATGGTTGTGGGGACTTTCCATTCCTTAATGGCTTTAATTTTGTTAGGGTCTACCTTAACACCCTCGTGAGATACAATATGACCCAGATATTCCACCTCTTGTACTCCAAAGAAACATTTGTATGTTTTTGCATATAATTGTTTCTCCTGCAATAGTTTGAGCACCCTGTCAACATGTTCAACATGATCCTTCCAAGACCCGCTATATATTAGTGTATCATCAAAAAATACTAGCACAAATTTTCTAAGGAAGGGTTTGAAAATGGAATTCATCAACCCTTGAAATGTAGAAGGTGCATTGGTAAGGCCAAAAGGCATGACCAAAAATTCATAATGACCTTCATGAGTTCGAAATGCTGTTTTTGGAATATCTTCAGTCTTCATTCTAATTTGATGATATCCCGAACGAAGATCCAACTTGGTAAAATAAATTGCTCCATGTAATTCATCCAATAATTCATCAATCACAGGAATGGGAAATTTATCTTTAATGGTGAGCTTATTGAGCTCCCTATAATCCGGACACATTCGCCATGATCCATCCTTCTTGTGTACCAATACTACAGGAGCAGAGAAAGAACTTTGACTAGGTTGAATTATACCCACCTCTAACATTTCTGCAATCATATGTTCAATTTTGCTCTTTTGGAAGTAAGGATATCTATAAGGCCTGATGTTTGGAGGAACAATTCCTGGAATCAAATGAATAGCATGATCATGATCACAAATAGGTGGGAGTCCCTTGGGAGTTTGAAACACCTTGGAATGATTGTCCAAGACTTGTTGGAGATCTACAGAAATAAATGATTTTAATGTTGGAACTTATAGTGAGCATAATTATGCAATTACACCTCGTTGTTCTTTCTTTAGAAGATTTTTCATGACATTAGAGCTTATTATCCTTCCCATCTTCCCTTCAATACCTCGTAATTCGACTTCCTTTCCTTCTGAAAAAAATTTCAAGAAAAGTTATTGAAAATTAAAAGCTACCGTCCCCAAAGATTGTAACCATTGTACTCCTAGTACAACATCAGCACCTCCCATAGGAATGGAAAGCATTAGACTAGTAAATACATATTCCCCCATGGTTAGCTTGATATTATGGCATTTTCCAGAGCAATTTATAGTTCCTCCATTTGCAACCATCACTTGAAATTCTAGTGCTGGGTATAGGAAACAATTTAATTCCTTGGCTACCTTACAATGAATAAAATTTGGGTGCTACCTGAATCAATCAACACTATTACCTTTTTCTTCTTGATTTTTCCTTCTATATTGAGAGTTTGAGGAGTGTTAATTCCTGCCAGTGCATTACACGATATGGTCGGATTCATTTCTTCCTCTTCTAGGGTTGGTTCCTGGTGTATATCCTCTTCTTGTTCGTTTTCTTCTCCCTCTTCACAATCTATGTAAAATAATTTCTTCTCAGCACACTTATGACCTTTAGTGTATTTTCTATCACAACTGTAGCAAAGCCCTTTTGCTCTTTTTTCTTCCAATTTTTGTGGTGTCAACCTTTTAGGTTGTGGAAATCTAGGCGTAGCAACACTTCCTTCTTTATAGAATTGAGTGGTAGGCTTCCTTGTCGCCATTATTTTACATTCAAATTTTCTTTCCAACCTGAATGCCTTCTCTAATGAATCTGGTTCCAAAACGCGAACTTCATGTTGGATATTATCCTTTAAAGTGCATATGAAGAGATCAATCCTATGTTCCTTTGGAATATCAGTTACCCTTATATTCAATTTTTGGAATTCCTCAATGTGCTGCCCCACTAAACCCTTTTGTTTGAGATTTATCAATTGGCTAAAAAAGGTGTTGCTCTTTGTATCCTCATAATGTGCTATCATTTCCTCTGTAAAAATTGACCAAGTGACAATTTTTTTACGGGAGCAAAGCCATCGATACCATACAAATGTATTTTGTTCTAAATGTAAAGTTGCAATGCGTACCTTTTGTGTGTTTTGCACATTATGGAGATCAAAATATTGCTCCATCCGTAGTATCCATGTTACAGGATCCTTTCCATCAAACTTCCTCATATCCATTTTTGGAATATGGTGGTTCTTCCTGCCAACATTAGAGTTTATGAAATCATGATTAACATTGATTTTGTTCTCATCATGAGGTTCTTCTACTATCTTTTCACCATTAGGAAACATTTCTTGTATCAACTTTGTCAAACCTTCGATGTATGTTTTTAGATCATTCTTCATGTTTTCCATGTTGTATTTCATGTCATCCATCTTAGCTTCCATGCCAGCTTCCATGCCATCCATCTTAGCTTCCACACCATCCATCTTAGCTTCCACGCCTTTCTTCAAAACTTCCATTTCATTTTTTGTTGCTCTTTGCGAGAGTGAAATTTGTTGCACTTGCTCTTGTAATTTTGATAGATCATGTTGAAATTATTCATCTTCATGAGTCATAGTAGATCCTTCTGAAGGCTTAATGGGTGTTGAATTATTTTTACAGCGCATATTTTGGAACCCAATACTAATATCTATTCTACAATATGCCCTTGCAATCAATTCAAATTGATTCTTCAAACAAGACTTATGCAATTTGGAAAAAAAATACACACCTTTTTCTTGCTTTTGAGGAGCTCGATATTGAAATTAGATTGTATTTGTGATTGCAGCACTTCAATATTTTATTTTCAATACCAACTTAGCCCTCTGAATTATCTTTCGAATGCCACAGGTCTGACCTGATTTGGATTCCCCAAGACAAATTTGTGTCCAATCTCCCACAATGACCTAATTATGGACTAGTTCAGTAGAGCGAACTTGTACGACTTGCCACATGTCACTATTTCATCCTTCATCTCTGAAATTGATAGCAAAGAAAATACAGTCCATGTAATTGCGACCACTTTTTACGACACTCCAATTTGATGCCCAGAGAGAGAGTTATTGAACTTTTCCCACGATCACCTCTTTGAGATGAAATTCAGAAGCTTGAAAAAGCACTACCTTCCACAAATCATATCTCCAAAAATATTGCGAACCAAGATCTGAAATTTTTTGATGAATTTCTTCAGGATTTCAACTTTGCACCATAAAAATTTCAGATTCTGAACCTTCGTATAAAAAAATTTATAGCGCAAATTCCACAATGACCTGTTTAGGAGCCTGAAAAAATACCTAATTTCCATAGATCATATCTCCGAAAATATTGCGAACCAAGCTCTGAAATTTTTAGAAAATCTTCCTCAGGATTTCGGCTTTGCACCCTAAAAATTTCAGCTTTTAAAACTTTGTAGAAAAAAATTTATAGCGAAAATTCCACGATGACCTGTTTGGAGCAACGAAACCCTAGAATCCAAAGCTCTGATACCAAATGTTGTGTAACCAGCTCCAAAAATAGAAGAAAAGAGATATCAATGCCTTATAAATGAGCCACTTCGAGGGGGAAACCTCCAATACATTACATAGATGAACAATTCTTGGATGATACAATTTACAAAACCTTCTTTCTATATATAGGAGTCCATGGGGCCATAATGTAATCCTAGTGGGCCACAATGTAATCCTAGCCAACCTAACAATAATAATTTAAGGGCACACTAATAACAAAATGGGGGTTACAAGGGTACAATAATAACAATAAGTGGGTTACACTAACAACAATAAGGGACTATACTAGTCATATAGGGACCTAACATGATATTTCATGTAGGCCGACTTGCTTGAGGCACCATGACAAGGTCTTGGAGGATCTTTGACTCTAATTTGACTCAAATAATTTTTTCTTTGTAATATATAACATTCCCAAAAGGGTATTTCATACATGAAAATGAATCTTATGACTTGTTGACTCAAGCAAACAATGGGCGCCTAACCTAAAAATAAAATTTCCCTTGAGCACGAAACCCATGCATCAAGAATTAAAATAATAAATTTATTTTCTAATTTTACAATAAATACATAAAATCATGATTACATATGTCATTATAAATACTGAACCTAGCATTACATATTTCAACACTCCCTTTTAACTAGGGAGGTATTCATAATCCATACAAGGTACTTGGACATTCTCAAATTGAAGAATTCTCACAAGAAGAGTCAGATTGGTAAGCCATCTCATAAGATATCTTATCAGCTTATACCAAATCATATTATCATATCAACCAAAATTATCACATAGAAAGGCCATGAATATTAACTCTATCCCTCCACAATATTAGAGAAAAATTCTGGTGAGACCAATGAATAACATACACCATCATCGTTGTCTCTCAAGGCACATACCTCACCTGTTCACATGGTATGTACTTTTAGGAAAATTCCTATCTTGGAATAACACATCCTCAAGGAATTTACTTTCTACTACTCTTATCTTGGATGCCCTACCTCATCCTCAAGATGATCATAATTAGTCTCAAATTATTTCCCAATCTTCCATTCTTTATTCAAAATATGAAGATAAGAATGATGTGCCTATCTCTCCCTCTCAAATAGGGAATATAAAATCATTCCTGTAAAAGGAATATTCCCAAGCTCTCTCTTATATATGAATTTGTACAATCTCCCTCTTAACTATGGAATTGTTTCCAACAACATCTCTCTGATATTGGTGGCGATCATAGTGATGAGCCTCAGTATTACAACAAGAATGCTGCAACTACCGAGGCTACCAACTTTAATTATAAAACTAGGGTTCGTAAAAACTTAAGAGGTATCAACACTATGTGTGAAACATACAATGTGTCATTATTTGGTTGATCTGATGTAATGGAGTGAATTTTATGAAATCAAAGCCTAAACTAATTTGAGAAATGGAAGTGTTGATTTGAAAATGAATTAATCCTAGGAAAGAACAACAATTTGTAATTGAAATCCTATGAGCATGAATTCAAATAAAAATACCTAATATAATTTGTGAAAATGAATGTCCTAATTGGTTTTTATTCTTCCTCAATCATGTATTTATATCATAGGGGTCATATTTCAATCATAAGAGACAAAAAACAAGCTTTGGGAGAAAATCTGGTCGAGTTTACATGTGCTACAAGAGTGCTACAGGCAACTCTGTTTTTGCTACATGCAATTCTGTTTTGGAAATAACTTACTGAATGACTAAGTATGGGAATTTTTTTGTTATTAAGTATGATTTCATAGGTCTCCATTCCAAGTGAAATCATTCCAAAATACCCCTGTTCACACGTGCTAAAAATAACAGAAAATTACTACTCTAAAATATGGAAATTCAAGAACTAGTGAGCTAGTTAATCTATCAAATGCCTAAACTAATCAAGTGAAAATTCTATGGGGTATAAGTTTTTATTAAATGTAACATTATTATGACCTAATACAAGTTTAATCAAGTCAAATGGATCTCATTAACCCCTTCTAAAAAATAGCAGAAATTTACTACTATTTTGCTACAAGGCATTTCTAGAAATCTTATATTCGTGAACTAGTAACCAAATCCAAGTAGCTTAATGATTAATATGACCTTCAAAAGTTATTATAAGGATTAATAATGCTTTTGAAACTATAAAAAACCTAAAAAATAACTCACTTCAATCATTTAACTCAATCCTACATCAAGAAAAGAAACAATACTAAATACATAAATAAGAGATGCATGTGAATAAGAAGTGACAAGAACATAAATAAATTGTGAAAGAGGGAACTTTGGCTCTTGGGATAGCCAAGCTCAAGGAGGCTCAGAATCCTATGGAATAAACCAAGCCATAGAAGCTAAAACTGGTACCAATCTTCATTATTGAATCAGTCCAAGTACATCCCTACAAGAAAATAAAGTGGAGCTGCCAGAAAACAAGTTTTCTCCACAATAAGGCTAAACAATATATGCCCCTAGAGGCCAATTGGAATTGGTACTTAAAAAATTGACGAGGAAGCATTCCCCTTGAAATGAGGAAGCTTTCCCCTAAAAAATCCCTCAAATAGTGGATCTAGTTCCCAGCACTAGGAGTTTTCAGTAAATGATAGGGAACACATTCTTAGATTTTCTCAATCATCGGAGTTCCAGAATATCTTCAGAATTTCTCAATATTTCGTGATATTTTGTTCATTTATTTTCCAATATTGATCCTCCAGTAGTAGGGAGGAAGTCCCGAAATTATCTCCTTCTCAAAATCTTCATAATCTTCCCAATATTCTCACAATATTCTACAACAATAAATAATATTAGGCAAAAATATGAAATTATCTTTAAAAATTCCTAAGTACATATTAAATCATAAAAAACATTATTAAGTGTAGAAGTAGAGATTTGATATATATTTTATGTGCCTAAGAAAGGTTAGCTGGGCCTTAATTTATGTCTAAGTTAGAGGCCCATCATACCCCCCTACTGAATTTTTTTCTCATCTTTTGAGCAACCTATTCATCCTCCTCGCCTTATGGTTCTTCATGTATGATGGCTGATATTCTTGCTACTCTTCTATTTTCATTTCTTCTTGCAGGTGCTTCATGGAGGTCTTTAGGTGCCTTTGCTGGTGTGTTCATCCTCCTAGAGTCTATTGGTGGTCATTTGAAGCCATATCCTTAGATTTTGACCTTGTTGTGCCATATAAAGAATTGCTACAAGAAAATTTTCAACTTCCTATAGCAATATTCTCTCTTATTCTTGGGACTCCATATTTCTTAGAGATGAAGGGATCTGGTTTATATAGTGATGGAATGATTGGAGTGATGGAGATGTAAGAGGAGAGGTCCCATTCCAAGGTATACGTGATCTAGTTGCTAGTGGCGCAACATAGTGTTTAGGGAGTGAATTCTTGTGCATGGAGTGAAGTGAGGGTTAGGAGTGGTAGGTATAGTCAAAAAAATAAATTATCATGCTCTTTTTTAAGTTTAGAAACCTTTGAGAGAGCTACTTTCCTTGTAAATAATTTTCCTGTAGCATTTTATGAAAACGAGGAAAATGTATGAGAAAATCTTGGAAATGATGGGTGGATGTTGGAAATGGATGAGGGTGATGAATTGGCATGACCTAGGTCCTTTTGGAGCATCTGAGAGAAGGAGGAGGAAGTCCAAGTTTTACTTCCTTTGACTAGGGTTTTGAACTATTTTTTTGCTTCTTGCAAAGGTTGGAGAGCACTTGCATTCATTAGAGAGAGATACATGTAGAAAAAACATTTCTTCTTTTCATTGTTTTTCAATTTTTTTTCTTTAGGACTACTAGCTGCCTCAATGAGGTTTTCAACTAGTAGGTCTACCTAGGTGCCTCAAAGGAGGTATTCACCTAGGATATTTTATTTTTATCCTTTTTTCTCTTTTTTTCCAACCCATTGACCACCTCGTGGTGGTTTTAAATCAGTGAGCCAATATCAGGCACCTCAAAAGAGGTTTTCACATGAGATTTTATTATTTTTCCATTTTTTTTATTTTTTTCTATCCTACTCTACTTGAAAAAACAAAATATCTTTCAAGTATAGAATACTTCCAATGGATCCATGTGCACATCAATATGATAGATAAAATCATGTGTACACTTTCAATACATGCTTTGACATGTACCTGAATATGAGAGATGAATTGATTTGACAAATATTTATCAAGTATTGTTGAATAAGAGTGTGTTGTTGTAGCTTAATGATTTTTTGGAACCATATTTCAATATAGTTGTGATATCCCTGGTCCACCTTCTGATTTGGATAATCTTGGATGTCCTCTTCTACCCTGAAATTCAAATCTTCCTCTTTTTACTGATTGTTCTCTTGAACACATGGAGGATTTGATGGTAAACATGAGGGAACTTTCTCAACATCTGATTCTGATGTCTGCTCTACATCAAGTACTACCCATGATTCTTTGGTCTTCTCATTTGAATCTTCTTTTTATGAATGTTGTCCTTCAATGACATCAAGAGAATATTTTTTTCCAATACCTTTCTTGAACTAAGATGAATACCATTTAGATCAAGAGGATATGTTTGGAAATGTTGTACCTCAACATTGTAAGTGGGTTGAGCTACTTCCTTGTGTGGGTTTGGAAATGGTGGTACAGGTAGTTGAGTGTGAGTGGATCTACGAGATGGATGTGGTTGTGGTGGAGGTGGATGGTAGGGATACCATGGATTTGGGTATGGAGGATATTGAGGATGATATTGTGGATTTCTCGCATAAGATTTTTGCCAACCTTGTTGCCAAGATTGGTTTTGGGGTTGACATGGTAAAGGTTTCCAAGGAAAGACTGTGTTCCAATTAGTTTGATATGAATGTGAATAAGCTTGAAATTTTGAAGTAGGTCCTTGAATCATATCAAGTTTACTAGGCTACCATGGTCTTCTTGGAGCTACATAACATACCTTCTTTGCTGATTGACTTGCTCCATTGTCTTCTTGGTAAAATTACTTAAATCTTGGTAATGATGGAAAAAATTTAGTAGCATATGATTCTGCATGGATAACACAAATATCATCATCAAATTTCTATTTGTTCACTTAGATTGCTAAGAATTTCTTTTTTGAAGCTATCAAGCAAATTTCCAAGTTCATCTTGACTTACCAATGTTGATGCTTATTTACTTAATCATGCCCTTCCTCTTGATATGCACTTGCATGTTTCACAAATTTCTTCAAATGATAATTGGTATAAATCTTCTTTACTCATGAGATAAAGGATATCAATCCACTCATCCCTAATTTTTCTAAGTAATAGGGTTTTTAGTGTGTCAAATCCTAAATGATGCAAATTTTCCCTCTTAACATTATACATGAACCTCTCTATTAGATCCTCAAGGCTCTCATCTTATTCTTGATTCATTCTAAAAATTTATTCTTTAAGATCACGATCTTGATATTTTTCTAGAAATATATTTTTCATATCATTCCATGATCTTATTGAATTAGTAACTAGACTCATGAACCATTTAAGAGCTCTATCCTTCAATGTTGCAGGAAACAATCTCAATTTTTTAGTGTGTGATAAGTAGTCATAAGATCTATAAAGTATTTCAAATTCAACGAGAAAGGTTTCCGGATCCTCTGACCTCATACCATGGAAGTTGGGAAGGAAATATGGAGGTATGCTCTTCATATGCACACTGACATCAATATTTTGAATGGGAAATCCAAGATGATCTTCTTCATTGTCATCATCTCCATCCATTTCTTCTACCTTTTCTGCCACCTATTCTTCTTCTACCTGCAAAATTAGATAGTGATGTGGTTCTTATTGCACCACGTGATCAAATGGGGGGGGGGGGGTTGGTGTTAGAGAAGTATTTTTAAATATTTTTTTGAATAAGAATGCTAATGAGATGCAAATTTCTATTTTGAAATGAAATATGCCTAATGAAATATTTTTTGTTTTTTGCAGAAAGAAAAGAAATGAATCAACTAGGGAAGAAAAAAATGCATAATTTGACACCTCCCTGAAAATGACGCCAAAAAGTGATGAGCCTCAGTATTGCAACAATAATGTTGCAACTACCGAGGCTACAAGCTTTAATTATCAACTCGGGGTTCGTACAAACTTAAGAGGTATCGACGCTATGTGTGCATCATACAATGTGCCCTTCTTTGGTTGATATGATTTAATGGAGTGAATTTTATGAAATCAAAGCCTAAACTAATTTAAAAAATGGAAGTTTTGCTTTAAAAAGGAATTAGTACTAGGAAAGAACAATAATTTGTAATTGAAACCCTAAGAGCATGAATTCAAATAAAAATACATAATATAATTTGCGAAAATGATTGTCCTAAGTGGTGTTTATTCTTCCTCAATAATGTATTTAGATACTAGGGGTCATATTTCAAGCGTAAGAAACAAAAAACCAAGCTTTGGGAGCAAATATGGTTGAGTTTACATGTGCTACAAGAGTGCTACATGCGACTCTGTTTTTGCTACATGCAAGCCTGTTTTGGAAATAACTCACTGAATGACTAAGTAAATAAATGAAAATGGGATGGGACAAATTTTATTATTATTTATTATTTATTAGGTCTCCATTCCAAGTGGAATCACTCCAAAATACCTTTGTTCACATGTGCTAAAAAATAACAAAACATTACTACTCTAAAATATGGAAATTCAAGAACTAGTGATCTAGTTAATATATCAAATGCCTAACCTAATCAAGTGAAAATACAATGGGGTAGATTTTGTTATTAAATGTAACATTATTATGACCTAATACAAGTGGAATAAATTCAAATGGATCTCATTAACCCCTTCTAAAAAATAGCATAAATTTACTACTATTTTGCTACAAGGCATTTCCAGAAATCTTATATTCATAAACTAGTAACCAAATCCAAGTATATTAATGATTAAGATGACATTAAAAATTTATTCCAAGGATGAATAATCATTTTGAACCTGTAAACAACCTGGAAAATAACTCACTTCAATCATTTAACTCAATGCTACATTAAGAAAAGAAACAATACTAAATACAGAAATATGCAGAACAAAAATAAGAGATGCATGTGAATAAGAAGTGATAAGAACATTAAAAATTGTGAAAAAGGGTTCTGAGACTCCTGGGATGGAAAAGCCAAAGGAGGCTCAGAGTCATATGGAAGAAGCCAAGCCTTAGAAGCTAAAAATGGCACCAATCTTTATTATTGAATCAGTCCAATTACATCCCTACAAGAAAATAAAGTGGAGCTTCCAAAAAACAAGTTTTCTCCACAATAAGACTAAAAAATACCTGCCCCTAGAGACCAATTCGAATTGGTACTTATAAAAAATTATGAGGAAGCATTTCCCTTGAAAGGAGGAAGCTTTAACCTCAAAAATTCCTCAAATAGTAGATCTAGTTCTCAACATTAGGAGTTTGCAATAAATAACAGGAACATATTCCTAGATTTTCTCAATCATCGGAGCTCCCGAATCTCTCCAGAATTTATCAATAATTTCATGATATTTTGTTCATTTATTTTCCAATCTTCATCCTCCAGTAGTAGGGAGAAAGTCCCTAAATTATCTCCTTCTCCAAATCTTCATAATCTTCCCAATATTCTGACAATATTCTACAAAAATAAATAATATTAGGCACAAATATGAAATTAACTTTAAACCTTCCTAAGAACATATTAAAGCATAAAAAAACATTATTAAGTGTAGAAGGAGAGATTTAATATATCTTTTATGTGACTATGAAAATTTAGATGGGCCTTATTTATGTCTAATTTAGAGGCCCATCACATAGTACCTTCAACTGCTTGTAGAGCTCCTCCTTTCGATGTCAATATATAGTTTCAGATTCATCATTATGGATCATTCATATTATATGTTTTCTTAATAGGGAATTGATCATCCATCACTTTCCTTCATGAACCATATTAGCCATGTCATCCTCTCTTCATCAGAAAGTGATTTTCTAGTCCACATTTGGCTTTTCTTCATCCAAATACATCTACAACTATCTTTCGGTAGCCATGTTTCAACCCAAACATATGTTGTTCAAAAATAAAAATGAACATTAAATCAAATTTACCCTTTTATGATGGCCTTTCATCATGACATCAACTGCTTGCAACATCAACATCCTGCATATTCATAAACACATCTCCAAGAATTTCAATTTCAAGGGTCTCCTTATTTTAAAGACTTTATGAAGGTCTTCATACCTTCTCTATGGAGATGTCATGGCCAATTATTCTAATCATAAAATGTTGATTTGTGAATATATTTGCATCCTTCACGATCCATTATTTATTTCTTCACATATATCTCCCTAGGAACTTCCATCTTTGTCAACCACCTCATATTCCATATGAGGACATATTATATTGATTTCATCTTTTCAATATGTGAACCATGCCTTCATGCATCTTTCCAAAGGAAGAGATCCAATTTCTTTGAACATTCTCATGAGGTAGAGAATTCACCCATGTTATATACAATTATATGATGACATGACTTAATCTATCAAACATATACATACCTCTTTTCTTCTTTTGGTCATCTAGAATTCCTTCGAAAACTTCCTTTCCTTGCTTGAAAGCTATTTAACCATTTTGACATGTTGAATTCCTTTATCAGCATACCATCATGCTTCTAAACAATGAATTCCATACAAGATGGAGTTCTCATCGAGACACTTGCTTCTTCCAAGAGAGGTGAACCTTTTAATGAGTATTTCAATGAATGATGTTAATTATCCTCATTCTAAAAATGCTCCTTCCTAATGATGATGATGTATGATGATTTCATTTTATCATGCTATATGACTTTATTCCTACATACTATTCAAGTCATATTTCCTTTCTATGATGAATGATACACCCATGTAGACTTCTACTTCAACTATTCTTTCACGCTTCTATAATGATGTCATGAGCTCTTTATTTTAATCATATGCTTCTAAAATGATGTCATATTTTAATATGATGCATTATATCTTACTCGCAATTATTTTTACCATGATATCTATATTTCAAAATTGAAAAGAAATAAGTGAAGAAGATTATCTCACTCATAATATATATCTCTCACTTCCTCCTTTGATTTCTTCTTCTAAAGGTCTTCCACATCTTTGGTGACATGGTATTCATTTATTTCTTTCCTTTTCTTGTTGTCCTTATTTATTTTTGGAAAATCTATTTTGAAATTCCAATATTCTTGGTAGCCATAGCATTGGATATTTGACATATCGATCTTCTTATTTTTCTAAGGACCAAATTTACCAAAATTTACTTTTCTTCTAGCCATGGAAGAAAATGCTTGAAGTTGTTCACTTGTTCCTACATAATTTTTTTCCTTCAACCTGGTTTCTTCAATCTTACACAATGACTAGATTTCACTGAATTGGGTGGATTCCTTCTTTCCATATATGCTTGATATGAATTTGCCCCATTCATCAATTAGTGAATTGACCACCACGATGGTCATTTATTTATCGGATATTATTCCCCCCAACTCTTGCAGTTGATATCATATTTCTGAAATCTTCATAATATATGATGCTATCAATTTTTATTTTGATACCTTCATCTTATAAAAATCAGTTCTCAAATATATTTCTTCTCCTATAGTGTTTACAGATATATATGTCTTTTTACTTCTCTAATTTTCCACATAAGGGATGAGGGAATCCTTGATTGATTCTATAAGGATTCTTTGAGCCCTTATTTCCCCCTTCATATAATTTTCTAGATCTTCAACTTCTTCCTATGGGGGTTCGACAATTAGACCCTTAACATGTCTAATGACTTCATTTTCTATGAGGATCAAATTTTTCTCTTCTTCCATGCAAGAAAATTTCATGACCCAACCAACTTGTTTCTTTCCTTAAAAAATGAAGTCATTTTGATAGCACATTTAGTCATATATATATATATATATATATATATACTTTTCAAGGGAATATGATACTTGATGGTGATATCTTCAGCTTGATGCCTTTTTTATTTTGATGGTGATGTTTTATTCCTTGAAGATGATAGTTATTCTTCTAGATATGTCCTTCTTCAAATAAGCTTGAGATGTAATCCTTGATTCAATGAGAGGGAGATCACCTTGATTCATTTGATGATGATGGAAAGGCCTCTTCTTTCTTTTTTGAAATGGAGACTACAAGATTATTGTAATGTTTAGTTCTTCTTTGAGTGGAGGTAGGGTTCTTGAGGTCTTTACCATTAGGGGAAATTTGAGGTCTAAAATGGGCCTCCTAAGGAATTTATAAAATAGTAGTGGAAATAATAAAATAAGATTAGATTACATCATCAAATTTTAGAGGGAAAAAAGAAAAAAATATTATTTTAACTCGTATTTTCAACATATCTCCCTACGGGTTTACTCAAATTTTGAGGGGGAACACTTGTTGGATACAAAATTTGATTCATCATCCAAGGAGTACCCATGTTGCATACTTTCGATATATCGTGCAACACAAAAAATGAGAAATACATGAAAAACATGATTGCAATCACGTTTTTTCATGTATTTCTCATTTTTCATTTAGAAGGGTCCATCAAAAGTATGCAACATGGGTACTCATTGGATGAGGAATTAAATTTTTCATCCAAAAAGTACTCCCACTCAAAATTTGAGTAAAACCTTAGTGATATAAGTTGAAAATACAAGTTGAAAAAGTAGTTTTATTATTTTATTATTTTTTAATATTTTTACTTTTTACCCCAAAAATGGTGAATCATCCCCCATGGTTGACATCATCATCTTGAACCATATTGGTTCTTATAAAGTTTATTTTGGTTGTAAATTTTCTTAGGAGGCCTATTTTAGACCTCAAAAGTTCTCTGATGCTTTCCTTGAGATGATGGTTGTAAAATCGCTTCAAGAGTGGAACCGTTCTTTGGATGAGCTAGGGTTTTGAGGTATTTTATGATATTCCTTATTTCCTTCCTTAATATTCCTTATATTTCTTGGCCCTTATGAATCCCTTATTGATGGTCCGATGTCCTCTTTGATGCCTTGACCTTTCTTGATATTTATTTTTATGGTCCTTCTAAAAGCTTCCTTTCCTTGTCTTTTCACCTTAGCTCTTATACCATGTTGAGAAATATAGGGCAACAAGATTGGGTGATTTTTCTTACTTTGATAACTACTTGTGATGTATTTTTACTTAAATTAATCAAATTCTTATTTTTATTGATTATGTTTAATGTTATTATCATCAAATAACTAAAAAATCATAAATAACAATGACACAAGAGTACACAAGATGTAGGTGATCAGCCAAGGCCAAAACCTCTCCTCTTGAGATGAAAACCCATAAGAATTCTTCTCTTCTTGTGTAAATGTCAAATGAAGAATTCAAATACCTAAGTCCCTTAACAAAGACCCCTTCAAGACCAAGTCAAACTTTCTTCTTGAAGAGCTTTCTTTCTAGAAATTTTGACTCCAAAAACTTCTTCAACAACTTTGACCCCAACAATTTCTTCAAGAACTTCAACCCAACAATTTCTTTCGCAACTTCGATCCGGAATTTTCTTCTGCAATTATGACCGCAAAAAATATCCAACACTTTGACTTTCCTAACAACTTTCTAGCACTTTAAATTTCCCAGCAACTTTCCAACACTTCAACTTTCCCAACAATTTTCTAGCACTTTGACTTTCCCAACAACTTTAGAAACCCTAACACAAGAAAGAGAGAGAGAAACCCAAAAACTTTGATCTTTATTTTCTTCTTATTTTTTATCCTTTTCCAGCTACTTGCTTGAGGATATCGAACTTTCTTGTTGTGTATACACATGAGGTTGAGTTCCTTCTTATTTATAGGCTTTCTAGGGGCACAAAATGTTTCCTTGAGGATGATTTGATCTTTCATGTAGGCCGAATTCCTTGAGGCACCATGATATGGTCTTGGAGGGTTTTTGACTCTATTTTGACTCAAATAATTTTTTCTTTACAATATGTAACATGCCCAAAAGGTAATTTCATACATGAAAATGACTCTTATGACTTTTTTACTCAAAGACAAGCCCTAAAAGCACACAATGGGTGCTTGAACTAAAAATAAGTTTTCCCTTGAGGATGAAACCCATGCCTCAAGAATTACAATAATAAATTTATTTTTCTATTTACAATAAATATATAAAATCATGATTACATATGTAATTATGAAGATCGAACCTAATTACATACTTCAACACTATATATGTTAGGATCTTCACTCCTGAGCCAGCCTTGTATTGAATGGTGTTCTGACTTGTTGACTCAATCAAGTAGAGAAGGGAAAGGAGAAACCTTTAAACGAGCATATTAAATTTAGATATATTTTGATTCTCTTAAACAAGAAACAACCTCTCTTACAAATAAATAAGATCAGATCCCTCTTCCACCTTCAAAATAAATAATCATGTTTGCAAATTTTATTAATAAATAAATAAAGGGTAAAGAAGATAAAGGCCTCCATCACAGAAAGGTGAAGCAAGAAACTTCATAGGGGTACTGAATAGGCCTGTTGGCAGTGAAGCGATGCTTGTGATTCCTTAAGGTGACCTGGTCGATGTTGTCAAGATAAATCCCTTCTGCGGATAAAGGCGATCTCTCTAGCCCTAGAGTGGGTCAGATAACAACACGAGATTCTTTCTAACATAAGATTTCTTAACTAATGCTTTCAATGCAAAGAGGAAAGGGACATAAATAACTTTTCCCAATTGTGATCCTTGGATCCATTAATGGTGACCTCGATCCACGATCCTTGTAGGCTCGCTTCCTGCTACTGATGGCGCGCGAATACCTATTGATGATCGGGAGACAATAGAAAACATGATACAATATATAATAAATGTAAACAATAGCTATCAAGCTTATCAAGGGGTACCAGAATATTTTCATAATAATGTGGACAAATATAGAAAGAAAACATCAGATGTTATTATTGATAGATTAAAAAAGGATAGCTTACAACCAGGCCTTGATGTTGGAGGCGTCCTTAGGTGAAAATATGAGTCCTTCACCCAGCTCAAAATCATTCCTTCTCCCATGCACTTAGGCTTAATCATGATGCAAGCATGCGAAGGGATGAGAGTTCAGACGAGTCTCACAATGATCAACCAAGTGTTGACCGGATAAATCAATCTTGCGGACAAGATCGATCTCCCTAGTACCAAAAGGTAATCTAGCAACAAACAACCAAATAAACCTATCTTTCTCTAGACATATGTGATTTAAAAAAGAATACTATAAATGTGTTAAGGTCTTACCGTAGATCCAATGCTTGTTCGAAGTAGTTGTCCTTCGATCACTTGAAGGAGTTATCTTTATAGACCTGCAGTCATAAACAAGCAAACATTAAATAGCACCTGTATAGTAAATATTATAAATCATGCCTATCATGGTGATCAAGGAATCCATGAAATAAACAGTTAATTAACAGCTTATTGAGAAAAATGAATTCATTTTTATTAATTTTGAATAAAGAAAACCTTACAACCTTAGCTTTGATGTTGAACAGGCCTTCCCGGGGTATGAAGCAGGAATCTCCTCTACTCTGACAAGCCTTGCACTCTTCCAACTGAGACAGATAGAGGTATGTGATCTTTCCTCATAAAATCTCAGTTAAATGAGTCTGAATCCCAACAACACTTTTCCTCAAATAATTCTAAAGCTTGAACTCCCCTTGAGGCTACCCAAGGCCTCTTTTTATAGTGCAAAAGAGGAGGTTTCAGTTCCAACTATGAAGGGATAGAATCCTTCTTCTAAGGGATAAGCTCCTCACATCAAGGGGTTAGCTCCTTAAGGCAAGGGATACATGAACCTCAAAAGAGCGGTTTTGCCACCGCAAGATTCCTTCCAGAGGCTTCTAGAAATTAATGAAAGTGAGATTTTTGAGTTTACTTGTGCCTTTTTAATATTTTACAAAGGTCTGCACCCTTAACATAGAAAAAGTGCGTTCAGGTATGCAGGAGTCATGAACATTAGGTGCCGGACCGCAGGCAAGATAAAGAGAAAGTGCGATACTAGAGTTAAAGAGATTTTTGAGAACTTTTCTCTTATTTTTTAGGCTTGACATGAGGAACTGATGTGTTAGACTTGCAAAGGAGGAAGTATGAGTGATAATGAGATCATACAGATAGAAGAATATCAAGATGAAAATTTTCAGTGCAACAGATTGCCCCCTAAAGTGCAAAGTTTGGAATAGATGAAGATGAAGTCTATCATATATGAAGAGTGAAGTACTTTATCATTTCAAGGATCATCCTGTGGAAACCCCAGTAATAACCTATAAAAATATTCAATGCAAAATATATATATGTAAACATATCATCGCTGAGGTAGGCATTCCCATACTCAGATCAAAACTAACTAGAAAACTGATTTAAACTGTTCTGATACAGGAATGATTTTCAATACATTAACAATATAGAAATGTGTAGACACAGTATGGACGCAGCCATATTTTTATTATTAGTCCACTGTATAAATGAATAATAAAATTCCTCACAGCCTGGATGGTAGAAACTAGATCTAGGGTCTTGATTTTTGTTTCTCGAACCAGTACGATTCTATCCATGTGAATAAATGTGTTGAAGTCGAACATGGTAGAAACCACTTGATTACCAGTCAATAATGTGAATTGTTAACAAGTGTGAGAGTAACCACCAGTAATGTCAATTTCCCTCAAAGTACTCAGTACAATCCATGAAATGTGAATGAATGAGCTAAAGTCGAACATGTCACGGAATAATTCGATCGAAGGTCAATGATGCAACCCGTCGTCAAAGGCGAGAAACCTGCCTTGAGGCATGCAGATTTCAAGGTACTGACAATTTCTAGATCAACTTCCTAGATAATGAGTTGTCGTCGATAGGAAGTGATCCGTCGTAGGCAAGCCCACAACATGAAATCATAGATAAAGTTTTGAAGAAATATATTGGCAAGGATTGACTTAGGGATGGTAAAAATGGAAGACAAATATTTTGCAGATGAATGGTTTTTTTGAACTGTCCTCTTGAACACATAACGACACTGCAGATGGCTTGGTGACAATTGACCCAAAGTTAATACCCAAAAACCGGCTGAAGACTTTCAATATGGTTTGATTAACTGTTAGGCAAAGGATTTCCCAACCCAGGCAAAAAAAAAGTGTCGTGTTCAAGAGTGGTTAATCGGCTTTTCGAATAATCAAAATAAAACAAACAGGTTCATTTTTCTTTCTTTTCCCCCACCATTTCTGGCAAGTACCTCTTTATTTTTGACAAGCTTAAGGAGGATAACATTTGCTTTTTTATAAGCTCATCCTTCGGATGAGTCCAACTTAGTTTAAGATTCGAACCCTAAGAAGTAGTGGTTCGTTCCTGTTTTAAAATTGAACAGGTCCTTTACTGTTAAATTTTAACGAGTCTAGTATAGGAGAAACTCGGTGTTTTTTCATTTTTAGGGATTCAGAAGAAAAAACTTAAGAAGACTCCATGGGTGTACTTTTTCGTAAATTTAGTCTCTCGAGCCTGAAAAAGGATAAAATAATGCGAGAGAGAACTCTGTTGACCGTAATTAGTCAACATATACCTTTTTTCGTAAATAGTCCATTTCAGTCCATAAAAGAGGTAAACTTATACTGAAAGGATGATCATTCATTTATTTTAATGAGTTCGAATAATCAAGTGCTCGGCAATCTTTTCAATTTTTGAGAGTCTAAAAAGAGCTTAAAAGAGGACTCCAGGTTTTCGCTTTTTCGTAAATTTTTGAAAGATTCCGAAGAAGTGATAAAAGTGTGCTCTTTGTTGAAAAACGATCAATTTTCCCGAAGAATCCAATATCTACACAAAAACTTGAAACATTACACATACCTGTTTAAGATAAATAAAAATGTTTTCAAAAATTACCTTTTTAAAGTGAAAAATAAACAAATTAAAAATTCATTTATTCGAAAAAACTTATAAAAAGGACTTTTCTAAGTTCATTTTTACCATTTGAGTTCAGAGTGAAAAGTGAGAGCTTTTGGGTAAAAAAGGTTCCTGCGAAGATTCTGGAAAATCTGTCTGGCGAAATCGAGAACCATCAGCTCCAGGTAATCCACGTCCTCCTTATCTTGCATTTCATCCATTTACATTTCGTTTTTAGGCTTTAGATTTCATTTTCTAAGGAAAAATAGGTTGAAAAAATCACCCACGGGGGTCCGCAGGTGCAACACGCGGGCCCTGCGGACCCTGACTTTTTTCTACATAGAAAAAGGTCCTAGGTCTGCACCTGTTTCACAGCGCCCGTGCGTACCTACGCATTGTGTATGAAAATAGGGTGCGAACCCCGCGCAATGAAATTTCAAACTCATTTTTTTCAATTTCCACCCAAAAATTTTCAAATAAACTTGTTCTAATATGTCTTTTTATGCATTGTAGGACATTCAAAATGATTTTTTGGAGAAAACGTGAGCATGAAGACGTAGATGGTGCCGCAATGAATCATTTGCCTACAATGCAGGCATTGAGAGCATGCAGTTTATATAAATTCTAGGCCATTCAGGGCATGAGGGAATAGGTAGACCTCCTGACGTGGCTAGTGAATAGATGAAATGTACAAGACCAGTGTTTTGCTATTGGAGGCCACCAGCTCGAAATTGAGCTCGAGGATATCTATTTTTTAACTGGTTTGTCCAAGAGGGGCGACCAAATTTCTCTGTTTGGGACTAGGCCAGGTGGCCAGTCTATCACTATTCTTCGACTAGAGTTCTGCGATGATTGGGCAGACCCCGGGGACAAACGGATTGACATAAGACTATCATCCATCCTGAGCTTAAATTTATTGCATTTACTGTCACCAGACTGTGTGGGAGCACAACGTTGCATGTGGCTACCGGTTCCCAAATGCGCATTGCAGTAGACTATTTTCGAGGCACCATTTTCAACTGGTGCGAAGCTGTGTTGGCCAATGTAAAAGGCCAACTAACCAGAGAAAAGAATGGAAATCTAAACAACTTTGGATATGGATCCATTGTAGTCACCTTTGCTCTAGATAGGATCCCCATGTTAGCTCCGCATAACATTCCTGTTGATGATGGTCGACCTCGAGAACCTAGGATGGTTCGTTGGGTTGCTTTGATGGCCCGTCATGCTGAGGGCATTGAGGTTATTTGATTTCGTTCTTCATATTTTCGTTGGCTGGAATGCCAAATTTTTGTTATAGAGGATTTTCCATACGCCGGGATAGATTTCCACGGTGACCGAGAGATGGCTCTCCTAGCAGGGGAACAATGGGATGATTCAGGTAAAAATCATTTTCAACAATTTCTAAGTTCTAATTTTTTTTGTATTTTAATCGTCTCAAAACTAATAATCACAATTTTAAATGTGGATGTGGGCCCATGGTGACTAGCCAATCTCCAGCCTTACGAGAGGAGGCATCCAGCTGCAGTCGCACCAGCCCCAGAAGGCCAATCAGCAGAGATCTTGTCTGATTTGGAGCATCACCTAGAGCGCCTGACTCTAGACATTCCAGAGACTGATATAGATGATATTCCACTCAAATTATAGAGATATGTGATTTGTGTCCCAGGACCTTTTAGGAGGTTCCTATGTAGGGTGGCCCGGGCAGTGGTCTCTTATCGTGATCGTCATCAGGGATAGGATGATTGTTTTGTAGACTCATAACATTTTTGACCTTTTGTATTATCATTTTTGCCGATCATAAGGTGTTTTTCAACCTATGATCGAAGACGATGTATATTTTGAAACAAAATTTATTGCTATGATATATCATTATTACCGGCTATCTGTGTACATGTTATTGAATGTTGTTTAATTTACTATTTTGATTATTTCAAATTTCTATTTATCATACTAGAAGCAACTGCATCTGCTAATGTATTTAAATGTCTTGGAATATGATGATATTCAATGTAATCAAATTCACGTTCCAAGAGATGAACTCTAAAAAATAATTGTAATAACACTGGATTTCTAATGGCATAAACCCTGTTAAGCTGTAATACAACAAGTTCAGAATCCAACCTAACATTCAAAATTCGAATTCCAAATGATATGGATTCAGATAATAACTCAATCACTGCACCATACTCTGCAATGTTGTTCGTTGTTTGACCGAGGCTCACCCCATGCATGGATACTAACTCAATAGAGGGTGAATAGATAACCCAAGTTGCGGAAGAAATGTTCCGTGTACTACGACAAGCACCATCAGCAAAACCAATGTAGGTTTGAAGAGACGTCGACATCTGCAATATCAAGAGTAAAACCCAGATAAGCAGGAATAGTGATAAGAACACACTCTAAACTAGGCACGCTTTTCTAATCTAAAACACACCATAGTAAAGAAACTAATCTAATTGAAAATCTCCACACCAAATTTAAGAATAATATCTCTTCAGATAAAGCCCATTTCTGGGTTTATCTAAAGGGACGCCATTGAAATATATCAGCTCATAGGCCCCTTTTTCCAGTTTTCGCTTAACAATGAAAGGACCATGCCACATAGACACAAATTTTCTAGCCCCTAGCTTATCGTTGGCTTGATCGTACACTAAAACTAGGTCTCCTTCTGAAAAATTATGAGGTGTAACATTTCTATCGTACTGAGATTTTATTCATTTGACATGAGCTTTGTTTGCTAATGCAGCACTTCGTCGATTCTCATCTAGCTGAGCCAAGTACAAAAAACTCTTCTCCTCTTCAGATGTAGCTGGGAATAATTCTATGGCTAATTTCAATGACAAAATTTTGCATTCAATAGGCAACACAGCTTCCAAACTATAAACCAGTTGAAAGGGGGTAAAACCAATTGATGTTTTTACTCAGGTCTGATATGCCCAAAGTGCTGAAAATAACATGGAATTCCAATTCAACTTATGAATACCAATGATTCATTTAATCATAGTGACTAAAACTTTATTGATAGCTTCAACCAGACCATTAGCCTGTGGGTAATATGGAGTAGAACTACGTGGCATAGGCCAAGTTGATCTGTCAGTTCAGTGATCATGATATTTCGAAAATGACTTCCATGATCCATAATTATGGCTTTGAGGAACACCGAATATAGCAATTATATGATTGAATACGAAAGTTGCAACAGTCTTGCCGTCTGCCGAAAATGTAGGCATCGCCTCAGCCCACTTAGTAAAATAATCTACCGCTAGGATAATATACGCATGCCCCCCGACCGAGTGTGGGTTACATGTAATAAAGTCAATACCCCACTTTTCGAAAGGACCGACAGCAATTATAGGGTGAAGAGGAGTGGGTGGTGCACACATTTTACGATCAAAGACCTGCCAATTGTAGCATTTCCGGACTGCATAGATACAATATTTGAATAAGGACGGCCAAAAATAACCAGCACGAATTATCTTTTGGGCTGTGGCATACGCAGACATATGACCGCCACATGCTCCAGAATGGAAGTCATTTAGAACCTTCTTAGCTTATTCATGAGTAAGACAGTGTCGGAAAACAGAGTCTGCTCCACGACGATAGATTGTATCACCAATAATATTGTATTGTTGGGATTGGAAACATATTTTCCGTCGCTGAGATCGTGAGAGTTCCAGCTGAAAATATTGGGTTTGGAGATAAAAAATAATATCTCCATACCAAGGATCAAGAGTATTGATAAGAAACAAGGATTCGTCCACAATGGGCTGCTCCGCCACAGTTTCATTATCAGTGGACGGGAAATCACACATCAGTTCAGCAAAAACCAAAGATTTCTTTGCCTTGGATTTTTCAAATTCCAAGTCAAATTCCTGCAGGATAACTATCCATTTGGAATACTTGCCCCCTAGCAATTTTTTAGTCAAAATGTAAATCATAGGGTTACAATCATAAATTACTGTGGTTTTGCGTAATAAGATGTAGTGATGAAATCTTTGGATAGCTTGAACAGCTGCCAAGGCCAATTTCTCCACATGCGTGTATTTGATCTCAGTCGGATGCAGATTTCGACTAAGATAATAAATCACATGTTCATTGTTGAATTCATCTTCCTAAACTAAAACCATCCCAATGGTGGAATGAGAGGCGGTGAGGTACAAAAAATAGTCCTGGTTGTAACTGGGAGGATGCAGTAATGGTGCATGGGTCAACGCATGTTTGAGTGCATCAAAAGATCGATTAGCGATCTCATCCCAAAAGAATAGAACGTTCTATTTTAACAACCTGGAAAAACCCTTTGTTAACTTGGCGTAGTTAGGAATGAAACAACGTAAAAAGTTTGATTTCCCCTACAAACTTTGGAGTTGGCGCAGAGTCGAAGGAGGAGGTAGATTGACAATAGCTTCGACCTTTGACAGATCAACGCAAATGCCTTCTTTCAAAACAATAAATCCTAGTAAGTGACCCGATTCTACACATAAAACACATTTGTGTGGATTCAACCTAATTCGATAATGCCTACATCTCATAAAGATAGCTCGTAAATGAGTGAGATGTTCAGCCCTACGCGATGAATGAGTAGGTAAATCATTGAGATAAGGCTTCACAATGTGCTTAATGTCATGAAATGCGTAAGACATAGCCCTTTGAAAATTTTCCCTAGCGTTCTTCAATCCAAAGGGTAGTTTGCAATAAGCAAATGTCCCCCATGGACAAATGAAAGTTGTTTTAGGTTGATCAGCAGGGAGTAAGTTTATTTGATTGTAACCGGAAAAACCATCCATAAAGGAGAACATTTCACTGCTGGCACAATCATCAATGATTTGATCGATATAGGGGTTTGGGTAATTGTCTTTAGGACAAGCTCGATCAATATCCCTATAGTCGATACATACTCTTATCGTTGCTTGTTTTTTCTTAACAGGAACAATATTCGATACCCAATCGGTTAAAGGAATTGGATAAATGAAACCTGCACGAAGTAATTTCTCAACTTCGGCTTTGATAGCAGTAGCTTTTCTCGGATGTATCTGACGTAAGAATTGATGGATAGGTTTGGCATCTGGGTAAGTCTTGATTTCATGTACAACAATTGACGGATCGATTCTTGGCATTTCTTCATATGACCAGGCAAACACGTCATGGAATTCTTGAAATAGGGCTTCATAAGTTTGGATTTATTCATCCGTACATCAAGCACCTATATGAATGTTTTCAATTACTCCTGGCTTAACTGAAATGTCAATAGGAATTGTTCGAGAGATATTTTCCAAATTTAACTTAGAATCAGGATTTTGCAATGGATTCTGTTGTTCTTTGACATATTCAGCTGTAAAAATAGAAGAGAAATCATTTTCAAAATGATCCAGCTCAGGTAAAAATGAAGATCGATGATGTAGATCTTCCCATGGTAAATCGTCAACAGACAAAATTTCACGAATCTGCTCATCAGTATGAACAAGATCGGGAAATTTCGTTGTGGCTGAGCTAGATATAGAAAGTGATTCCTCATGGATCACATTCATTGGATCTGTTTCGGTTGAAGAAGGATCGGAGAGTGACTGTGCAGCCTGATATGCAATTTCAAAGGGACTCAAAGGCATCACGCCATCAAATGAATCAAACTTGGAATCGGAAGGTAAGATCCAAGGATCATCAAAAGTAATAGTATTCGATGAAATCATATGAATATTTGCAATAGGAGGTGATACGTTAGGAGGAGGAAAGGAAAAAGTTCCTAGTAAACCAGAATATTTAATCAAACCTACACCAACATCCTTGTAAGGGATAACTGTTTTACCGACGTGCTGGATAGTTTCTGTAGAGGCTGGATCGGATGAGAAATAAGTGAGCTGGTCTACTGTAACGATCTTTCCTTGATGTGGAAACTTGATAAGCCGAAAGATCGATGAAACAACAGCAGTCATATCATAAGACCAACTACGACCCAGGGGAAGGTTGTAATCTAGAGGGCCATCAACCACTTCCACATCTAGATTTACGATTTTGCCTTCGACCCCTATAGGTAAATCTTGAAAAATACCGAAAGGATGGAACCCTTGGCCATCAAAAGCCTTTAGAATTGTCGGAGACTGATTGAGTGTAGGAGAACCAAGAAATTTCCAACACTGGATCGACATAATACACGTAGAATCCCCTTCATCAATCACAGTCTGGAAGACCGGTCTGTTTTTGACTAATACTGGAATCTGGAAAGCCATTTTATGAGGTAGGCGGGGTGTACTATTCTCTAAATCGAAGATTATTAGGTTCAAATCCTGAATATCGACAGCTCCTATAGCAAATAAAAGTAATTTACACTATGCTGGGCACGATTGCAGAACTTCCAAAGCTGACATTATTGAAGGAGAAATAGCTAAGTCCTCAACAATGTTGTAATTCTAAGCAGCTCTCGCATGTGGATTGAAAGTTGATTTACGAAGTACACCTTTAGCAGGCGGTTTGATTACTAAGTTTGAATTGGGTTTCTCGATCTGTAGTAGATCAGAAACAGGAGGAAGTGTATTTGATGTATTTGAATTAGAAGATTCTTCTTCTTTACCACCAACAGGACTTTTACTACCATAATCTTGCGATCGCGTCGCAATCCTAACATGAGACATCATCATAATAGGTTCTTCTAAGGCGTTCGAGGTGGAACCAATCATCTTACTGTCTTGAGTTGGAAAATGATCCTTCAAGACAGCTGGCTGTTGAGAACCTTTAACGAATTTCGAAACCTCTGCTCGATGTGGGAAT
Source organism: Pinus albicaulis (assembly GCA_034641835.2). NCBI lineage: Eukaryota > Viridiplantae > Streptophyta > Pinopsida > Pinales > Pinaceae > Pinus > Pinus albicaulis. The sequence continues at coordinate 739,408,326 of CM076572.1, forward strand.
TCTTTAGTATAATGATCTTGGTCACAAATGAAACAAGGATAGCGAGGCTTGCATTTTTCATGATTAGATTCATTTTTATCTGTTTTATCTTTTGAATTCTATTTGTTTTTATTCTTCCCCTTCTTTTTACCACCAGATTTAGATTTGGCCGTAGATGTCTGTAAGACATGAACGTCGGCAGAAATTTCACCGGAAGATTCTCCTTTCGGGGAATCAGGTAAAGTTAATATAGGAGAATAATTCTTTGAAGATTTCTTCTTGATTTTAGTATTAATGGAACCAATCATACCATCAGTGGCATGAGACCCTGAAGGAGCTGCAGTTATTTGACCTTGTTTTGGAAGATCCGAGATTTTTTCATGTAAAGTACCTGACTACGTATAAACGAGGTCAAGGTACTGAGATTGAGAAATGAATTGCTCTTTAGTAACAACTCCTCCCTTAGCTACATCTTCAGTGATTTTGGGTAATAATGATTTAACAAACCATTCCGCCAAAATTTAATTCGGAATGAAAACTTTCACTAAACGCCTTCTACGTCGCCATTCGTGAATATGATCAGAAATATATGTGGACATGGATTGTTTTAACGAAGTCAATATTTCCATGCCATTGTCGTATCTGACAGGCAACTGAAAATGAGTTAAGAAAGTAGTTGTTAACTGACTGAAATTATTAAAAGAACCTCGTGGTAACTCAATGTACCATTTGGCGGCAAGACCAATAAGAGTTCGTTGAAAAAGATGTAAGCAAATTGAATCATCAATTATCGAATTAGACGCACACCAGAGGTGATAATTCATAACGTGATTTGATGGATCCTCTCCTGACTTACCCTCGAATTTTGTTATATCACTGGGCAACTTATGTGGCATTGGCGGCCAATACAAATGATAGAAAATTGGATCATTCGTAAGGCATGACAAATCAGGTAAATCCAAAGTTGCAATAAATGGTAACTGACGGTTAGGGTCGTGAAAACCTTGAGTAACAAGAGCATTTTCGAGAGGAAGATACCCAGGATAACTGGGAATTGGATTTGCATTAGGAATGGTATAACCCCCCGGGAAACCAGGATTAACCGGACCAAACTGTGGTTGTTGAGGCTATTGATAAGTATAGCCAGGGTATGGTTGATACTGATAAACTGGGTTCTGTGAAACAGGACTGAATTGATATTGTCCCTAGTACGATTGATACGTGAATTGTGATTGACTCGTGACAATCGTACTTGTACTAGCTTGTACTGTAGGTATCTGTACCGAATTCTGAATTGTAGGTCCTGACTGGGGTATAGAGACTTGAGGAATTTTCACGGATGCAGGTATAGAAGAAACCGGAGCTACATATACTCCAGAAATAGGTGTTATAGGTTGAACAGATGTTGCAGTAGTTGCAGCAATTTGAGGCGGAGTCTAAGGTGTATTAGGCCCAGACTGCTTAACAGAATCAGGTGCAGGGATTTGAAAAGTAGGAAGGATAGGTTGCTGGGTTGGACCAGAAACCAAAGGCTGTCTAGGTTGACTAGATAACTGCACATTAGGTTGCATAGTCTGTTGAATTTGGGACGGATCCCACACCATGTTCATTCTGGGGTATTATCCTGTAGAAGGTTGTACATATGAAGGACCATAGCCTGGTTGAACGTAGGGTTGATAATTAAGTGGTAAATTTCCAACTCCTTGTACAAATGATTGACCAGAAGGTGGTTGAAAACCTTGAGTTGGGTATTGACCTTGAGGTTGATAACCCTGAGGCGCGTACTGAATCTGGGGTTGATAAGGACCTTGAGGAATATACTGAGTCTGAGGTTGACCTTGGGGTATGTATTGTCCTGAAGGTTGATAACCTTGAAGTATGTACTGTCCTTGAGGTTGTTCTCCAAAATAATATTGTCCTACAGTTTGTCCTGGGAAAAAATTACCCTGAAATTGCCCCCCAGGCGGTAATTGACTGCCTTGAGGTTGCCCCCCAGGCGGTAACTAACCACCTTGAGGTTGAGGATTTTGAATATTACCAAACATCATAAATATTTTCTCTGTGTTCGACGTTTCAATTTTAATTCCATTAAGACCAGGTGATATAACTTGTTCAATCGGTTGAGGAGCTGCTCCTGAGAAAGTACCAGAGAGAGCTTGATACCTCGAAGGAACAGAAGGACCACTGTGTAAAAATTCTTCTGGTGTTTGGGAAAACATCGATGAGTCTCCTAACATGATAGATGAAGGATAGTAACCTCTAGGCGTAGGATGAAATGGAATTCGAGGTGGAGAAAAAGCAAGACCCGGGTTTTCTAAAAAATTTGTCAAAGATAAATACCAAGTGTCACTCCTAATAGGGCTGTAGAAAATGGATTCACGCTCCCTAAGATTCAAAGATTGAGGGGATTCGGGAAGAGATACCTCTTCGTCTAGACTGACAAGTTCTTCAATAGAAATGAGGCCAGATGGAAGATATTCAGTAACAATATTTCTTACCTTAGGTGAACCAGGATCGCTAGAAGTTGGAGTAATAAATCCTGAGGATGTTTCCAAAACAGAAGGTTCAGTGTCAAGCTCAAAAATTTCAGGTTCTTCAGCTAGTTCACTGGAAGGATAAATACTACCAGTAACTTTAGAAACTAAAATTGGCTCTTGGATATGTTCTGTCGTGGGTATTTGATTATCAGGATGAACAACTATAGATGAAATTTTGACTTCTGTTGATCTAATTCTACCGCTACTAGATGATACTAGAGCACATAGCCCTTCAAGCTGACTTGGTGTAAACTCAGGGGGCTTCCCCTAAAAGTCTCCGGGATTATCTTGGTAATTCTGCCACGATTAAATATTAATCAATCACACACAAACAAAGAAAATTTCAATAAAACACCTAAAGTCTCTAAAGAAACAAACAGCTGAATCACACGCCTAAAAAATCTAAGAGTTCAAACCACACACAAATAGTAACTTCCCGTACTAAAAACACTAGTTGGTGATGAAATCCAACTTAGTAGAAGTTTAATATAGAAAGGGCGGTTGGAACAGTTACCCCGACAACCTGCTTAATGAAACAGACTAGCACAAGTTTCTTCACAAAACCATCTCGTGTGAAGAGAACCCCCCAAAGAGTCCAGGTGAATCTAGTCGACGTCTGCTCCAGGTATAGTGAGATCTTTCCTTCACCGTCACCTTAGGAAATAATCTTAATCTTATGGACACTAAGGTTACCAACAGTAACAAATACAACTGGGGGAACAGTCTATGATCCGATTCCACGTGCAAGGGCAGAGTAACAAAGCTCAATCCCCTTGAAGGCTCCTCAACATGGTCAATTTGAGGTTTACCGACAAGTGACCCCAGGCTCCTCGAAAATGGTTAATCTGAGGTTTATCATTTGTAATGCGTGCAAATCTTCTATCTTTCCCAATGAAACAGGATTGATTGTCTCAAAGGTTCGGACATGATCTCGTGATTAACTCCTTTAAGAGAAGCTTCCCAGATTGTACCAATTGCATTTGAATTTATTTCCTACCGCAAGATTTATATACTTGTTTGTTTTTACTATCTTGGAGAGTTAATTACTCCCTACTCCAAGATACTAGCCTAAGCTATATTTGTGATAAGAGCTCTAGAAATAAAAAAGATTACTAGATCAATTTTAATTAAGCGTTGTTTTTATGGGTTGTTCTTTAAGTCAATAGGTATGGAAATGAAACTTTGATAGTGTGAAGACTCGACTTCCAAACACACTAAAAATGCACCTAAAATGATAATCAATTCATTTTTCTTTCAATGAAATTCTAGCTAAAGAAAGAGTTTGAGAATGCAATTCTTTTAAGAGACAATTCTTTCTTTGAACATGAAGAATAAATGGAAGAAAATATTTTTGTCTTTTCAATAAGAACTCAAAACAAGACAAATAATCAATACTCAAAATAAATCCCTTTCACTTTCAAGACTCGAAACTACAAAAAACAACTTTCCTTCAAAAGAGATCTACAAGTTCTAGAAAGAACTCTAAACTACAAAAAGCTAATTTTGAGATCTACAAACTTTGAAGATCTAATTGAATAAAAGCTTTAATTTTTTTTTGAGAATGTTTTTCTTAGTTGTTCAGTAAACTAAGGATTCATTTTTCCAGAATAACAATCAAATCAAAAAACATCCAGATATGTTTCCTTTTGTAAAAATGAAATTCAGAACTTATAACAAAGTTTGTTCAAAGATTTGCAAAGAGACAACTAGATCTATTTCTCAAGAAAGGATGGATTTCACAACCAATTCAGACTCATCAAGAAGACAAAAGCCCAGTGTGATCTGAGGTATTCCAAGCTTCCAATCTTTGAGTCACTACAGAGACCAAGTGAAAACCAATCCAAGTATGCAAAACTTCTAGAAAATTACTCAAAACACAAATACTGTTGGAACTCACTCACAAAGGACTTTTGACAGAAGAAATATAGATATGGGCAGATACTAGAAATCCTAAATCAAATTAAAATAAAATGGAAGACGAAATCTGAAGTTTTTCAAAAATTTTAACAGGGTTCGCAGGCCCTAAAAGTAACAGGTGCGGTCCCGCACTGGTTACTCAAGGAAAGTGCGAAACTGCCCACACTGTGCAACAAAACAAAGTGCAGTCCCCAAAAAAGTTCAAGAAAAACACAAAAGACTTCAAAACTTTTCAAAGAAAAGTAAACCTAAGCTACCCAGGCAAGTATCCATCAATCAAAAACCAGAAAAATCATTTTCTCAAGTCAAGACAAAGGAAAACCAAAAAACAAGAATCCTTCCCCAGTGGAGTCGCCAATTTGTTGACCGGATAAATCAATCTTGCAGACAAGATCAATCTCCCTAGTACCAAAAGGTAATCTAGCAACAAATATCCAAATAATCCTATCTTTCTCTAGACATATGCGATTTACAAAAGAATACTATAAAGGTGTTAAGGTCTTACCATAGATCTAATGCTTGTTCGAAGTAGTTGTCCTTTAGTCACTTGAAGGAGTTATCTTTATAGACCTGTAGTCACAAACAAGCAAACATTAAATAGCACCTGTATAGTAAATATTATAAATTATGCCTATCGTGGTGATCAAGGAATCCATGAAATAAACAGTTAATTAACAAATTATTGAGAAAAATGAATTCATTTGTATTAACTTTGAATAAAGAAAACCTTACAACCTTAGCCTTGATGTTGAACAGGCCTTCCTGGGGTCCGAAGCAGGAATCTCCTCTACTCTGACAAGCCTTGCACTCTTCCAACCGAGACAAATAGAGGTATGTGATCTTTCCTCACAAAATCTCAGTTAAATGAGTCTGAATCCCAACAGCACTTTTCCTCAAATAACTCTAAAGCTTGAACTCCCCTTGAGGCTACCCAAGGCCTCTTTTTATAGTGCAAAAGAGGAGGTTTTAGTTCCAACTATGAAGGGATATAATCCTCCTTCAAAGGGATAAGCTCCTCACATCAAGGGGTTAGCTCCTTAAGGAAAGGGATACATGAACCTCAAAAGAGCGGTTCTGCCACCGCAAGATTCCTTCCAGAGGCTTATAGAAATTATTGAAATTGAGCTTTTTGAGTTTACTTGCGCCTTTTTAATCTTTTACAGGGGTCCGCACCCTTAACACAGAAAAAGTGCGTTCAGGTACATAGGAGTCATGAACATTAGGTGCGGGACCGCAGGCAAGATAAAGAGAAAGTGCGATACCAGAGTTAAAGAGATTTTTGAGAACTTTTCTCTTATTTTTAAGGCTTTACATGAGGAACTGATGTGTTATACTTGAAAAGGAGGAAGTATGAGTGATAATGAGCTCATACAGATAGAAGAATATCAAGATGACAATTTTCAGTGCAACACCAAGCTCTAAAATTGGGGGTATGAGGGATGTGAATTTATAGCATGGAGAAGGAGCTTGGGAGCCCATGAAAGGATGAGGAAGGCCCACTTTCTAAGGGATGATCCCCCATGGATGAGATAAAAGCTCCAAAATGAGAGAGCTTGACCTTATCATCTATGTTCAACAACCAACTCACCACCCTTGAGCTTCTAGAGGTCTAAGATTCTTCTCCATTTGAGGAAGCGCTGCCGAAAAGGGGATCAGTGCAGTTTTCTAATAAATTAGGGCGATGATAGTGCTAAGATAGAACTGGGATAAGGAAATCAGCATGGTCATGGCACCAGGAAGGGCGCTGACCCAGGAAACTAGGAATTTGACCCAAGTTTCTCCAGTAGTATTTCAAGGAAATATTCTTTGGATCTTCAAGGGGATATGTTAGCATATTTCTTGATTATGGAAAAATTGCATAGGATTTGTCATGGGGCATTTCAGGATCAGGGATGGGAAAATGAGCATGGTGACAAATTACTGTGTAACAGATGTTCCCTAAAGCATGAAGGAAGAATAGGGAGTGATGGCTGAAATTATTTATGAAACAAGGAAAAGAACGCAGACCACCTTCGAAGAACCTGCCAAATCAAAAACTTACAATATATGACATCTCTAGTATAAATATGTCTATCCACAGATGTTGCACTGGGCATAAAATGACACATGAGCCCATGGTATGGTTGCAGCCATCCATCTAAAAGAGATCATAGAAATGGATCTGAGGTATGGACGCAGCCATTCGTATAGATAGGATCATGTATACAATCATGAATACTTAATAACTCCACACATCCTGGACCAAGAATCAGATGTTACCTAGGGTATTCACCGTGATCTCAGTCAACCCAATGTAAGAATCTAACCATGTGAATGAATGTGTTGGTGTCGAAAATGGTAGAAACCACTTGATTACCAGTCAATGCTAAAAACCATTAATAGGCACAAGAGAGACCGCCAATAATGACGATGGACCTCAAGGTACAACATAAAAATATACAAGTGTGAATAGATGTATTGAAGTCGAACACTTACAGAAACATCCGATCGAAGGCCAATGATGTGAACCAGTCATCAAACACGAAGAATTTTCCATTGAGGCATGAAATCTCCAAGGTACTGAAAGAAGTCTCTAAACCACTTTCCCGGATAATGAGCTGAAGTTGACAGGAAGAGATTCATCGAAGGAGGGCCATAAGGATTCCCACATCATTGACACGAAATAAAATATATCTTAAGATGATAGGAGTGATTCGAGGTTGTATTAGAGGAGGTCAAATATGCAGAAGGTGTTTGAAAAAAGGAATTCTCTTGAACATATTGGTGACATAACTCCAGAGGGTGGCAAAATTTGAATCAAATAGGATCAGAGGTCATGTTGACAAAAGTGGTAATCAGATGAGAGGCAAATGTTTCCCAAACCCATGGAGGAAAAGTTACAAATGTAGGATGTCCCCAACCCAACATGAATTGCAGATGAGTGTCATGTTCAAGAGTGACAAGTTTCCTAAAATATACATAAGATGTTGACTTTCAATTTTCCCCCGTTATTGCTAGCTAGTACCTCTTTATTTTTTATAGCCAGCATGAAGAGGATAGCATATGATGAGCATGTAAGTTCATTCTTCAAATGAATCCATCCTAGTAAGTTTAACGAGCCCTAGGAATGAGGAACTCAGTCTCTTCATGGTGACAAGTCTTTCATTGTTTAATATTTAACAAGTCCAATGAAAGGTAAACTCGGTAAATTTTCATGTTTAGGGAGTTTGAAAAGAAACAAAAAGGAAAATCCATCATGTCCCTTTTCATAAGTCATCTCTCGAATCCAAAAAGGTAGAAAAATATCTCCGAGAGAACCTCTTGACCATGTTCGATCAATAGTAAATATCATCCTGAAAAAGGGGTAAACTTATACTGAGATTACATCAATTCATTCACTTTAACAAGTTCGAAATGACAAGTACCCGACAATATTTTCATTTTTCGAGAGTCAGAAAAGAGCTGAAATTTGACTCCATTAGGGTTCATTTTTTGTAAATGTTTAGCGAGCCTGAAAAAAAGATAAAATTCAACTCGTTTGCATCGGAAACAATCATCAGTAGTGTGAAAGTCTTGTACTTCACATAAAAATCAAACATCACAGATATCAAAGAAAATTATTAAAATATTGGTGAAATATTTTCAAAAATCTATAAATAGACCAAAAAGCAAAATCATTTTCACCTTTCCATATTTAGAAGAGAATTTTGTCCATTTTCCCTCCAAATTTCAAATTAGCAATGCAACCGATCCGAGACACCATTCATCGATCCGTCGCTACCAGGTAAAAGCTCTAAACCTCCTTTTCATTTTTATCTTGTTCATTTAGCATTTATTTTTCAGAATTTGGGAGTTTAGGGAAGATATTTAAAAATTTAAAATCGCCTGTGACCAACATGATTTTGAGCTATCAGGGTCGCGTTGGTCGCACTTAGCTCGTTAGGGTAGCACACCACTAGCGCTAAATTATTTTGGACAGTCGCACTAGCCACGGGGAAGATTTTAAATTGGAAAAATCTCCCAACTCCACCATTAAATTCTAAAAATTCTTCCATGAATGCTCCTAATAGACCATTTGGACACATTTTGCAGGTGCTTTCAAAGAAGATGCCAGTCGAATGGAAAGAACGAGGCAATGATGTGGAAGACCACCAAGCCTTGCAGGACCAAGATTGCGTCAATGCTTTGCGCAATTGCAGATTGTTGAAATTATTTCAAACATGTGGCTTGAGAACTCAGCTGGAGCTTCTCTAATACTTGATTAATATCTGGGATGTGGACCGACAACTTTTCATCATCAGGGACCAAGAACTTGAGCTAGATGTCATGGACATCTATTTTATCACTAGATTGTCTAAGCAAGGAGAGAGAATCCAACTATCCGAGACTCGCCCAAGGGGTGAGAGCACGAGCATGATCATCCAAAGACACTGTCCCGAGGCACAGAAGACAGAGAGTGGGAAGGTAGATATATCTTCCATCGGAGTGCTCCCCCTACGCACAATATCGCATTATATCAACAAAGTAGTAGGAGCCGAGGCGTTGCATGAGGTAACAAAATCACAGTTCCAGTATGCAGTGGATTTCTTGGCACCAATGATGTTCAACTGGTGCAAGGGGTTGCTGGCTAACATGAAGAGCTAGCTAACCAAGTGCAAGACCAGAATACTGAAATGATTCAGGTATAGGTCAATTATAGTGACCTTCTTTCTGGAGAGAGTACCCCTATTTCAGTATGATTGGTCGGATATCCATGATCCAGCCCCGAGGGATCTGAAGCTGACGCGATGGTTTGACATAATGCCAAGACACGGAGGAGGGAAATAGTTGAATTTCCCCATAACCTTCTTTACTTGGTTGCGACGTTAGATGATCGTAGTCGAGGACTACGCCTATGCTAGCATCGACTTCAAAGGAGATCCATATCTTCTGATCCCACCAAATACATAGTGGACTGATGTAGGTAAAAAGTGTTTTTTAGACATTTTTTACTTTTTTTTAATGTTTTTTTTATATGTTCTGACACGTAAAATTATGATTTGTTTACAGATATGGGTCCATAGAGACCTCTCGGCATGTCCCCGATTGCAAAATGGGTACCACGTCTAGCAAATGATGCTCCATATGAGGAGGCAGCAGAAAAATTAGTCGAGCTAGAGCAGAACCTAGTCGGCCTCATGCGAGGCATGCCAGAGTATCCCACATTTGATGAGATCCCACTGCATTTTCAGAGACACAATATCGTAGTTCTGGGAATACTGCATCGATTAATCTGGCGAGTAATTCGAGCAGTCACCTGCTATGATGAGCACCATGTGGGTGGATAACAACCTTGCTTATAAATTTGTGTACTGATGTAGGCTCGAAGAGCCATTTTTGTAACATAACATATATTGTTTTTGATCTTTTGGATGTAACACACTTACAGACCGATATATATATATATATATATATATATATATATATATATATATGCATGTTTCTACGAATACTTGTGTATCATGATGATGTCTTGATTTACATATTGTGCAAATGTCTATCTCATACATGGTTTGCTAATGAATCTGTTAAATTATTTAAATGTTGTGGAATGTGTTGATATGTAATCAAATCAAAATTCCTTTCCAATAATATAACACATAAATACATACACAAAATTTGAGAATTGCGCACAAAATAATGCCCATTCAGTTGTAAAAAAACGAGCTGTGAGTCCAACTTAACAACCAAATATCTTATCCCAAGTTCAATGGCATCCGATAATAGTTATATCACTGCACTATACTTAGCAACATTATTAGTTTTCTGAAACAAACAAATGCCTTGTAAATTAATCAACTCGCCATCAGGAGCAAAGAGTTCCCATGCTGCGGAATATAGGTTCCATGTGCTATGGCAAGTGCATCAGAAAAACCAACGTAGTGATCCAAAGACATCTGAAAACTAAGTGGAACACAAGGTGAGCAGAGGAAACATGTCTTCAAGGCAAATAATCACACCAAAAATCAACTCAAAGCACACTAATGAATAACACACTAATGTACAAAATTATCACACTTAATATTAAGCGAAATATTTCTTCAGATAGAGCATGTTTCGGGGCTTAGACAAAGGATTTCATTCATAATCAGCTAGCTCATAGGCTCCACATTCTAAAACATGTTGAATAATATATGGCCTATGCCACATAGGCTCGAGCTTTCCAGCTCCCAACTTGTCATGGGCTTGGTCGTACAGCAGGACCAAGTCACCTTCAGATAACATGTGAGGTGTGACAGATTTTTCATATTGCACCTTAACTCGTCATTTATGCACTTAAAGAACTAAAGAAGCAATTCTTTTGGTCTCATCGAGACACTCGAGGTACAACAAAATTTCCTCTTCTGGAAAAGTACCAGGAAGGAGTTCGACAACCAGCTTCAGGGAAGGAATTTCACACTTGATCGGGAGTGTGGCCTCTATACCATACACCAATTGGAATGGTGTGAATCCAGTGGAAATATTACCAAAGGCTCGGTATGCCCACAAAGCAAAGAAAATCATGAGGTTCAAGTCCCTCTTGTGCTTCCCAATGGTACATTGGAGCATGGTCACCAAGACTTTGTTGATAACTTCAACTTGGCCATTGGCCAGTGGATAGTAAGGGGTGGAGTTATCGTGACGTAAGAAGAGAGATTTGTCATCATATGATTGCAAAAATGAGTTCCATGATCAGTGAAAATCTCCTTCGGGACACCAAACCAAGCTATGACAAGATTGAATAATAATTTCATCACAGTGAGACCTTCATTATCATATGTAGGAATCGCCTTGGCCCATTTACTGAAATAGTCAACAGAAATGATGATATAGCCATACCCCCCCAGCCGAGTGAGGGTTACAAGTCATAAAATCAATTCCCTATTTCGCAAAAGGATTGACGATCACAACTAGGTGCAAGGGTGAGGGTGGGGAGAGTTCTTTTCGAGAGAAAATTTGGTAATCATGGCATTTGTAGACCGTGATGATGCAATCTATAAAAATAGACGACCAGAAATAACCATCACGGAGGATATTTTGAGCGGTGGCATAAATAGACATGTGACCACCACAAGCCTCAGAGTGGCAGTCAGTCAAATCTTTCTCAGCTTCCTCGAGATTCATACAAATACGAAGGATAGATTCAACACTAGTACGATAGAGGGTGTCCCCAACGATGCGATATGGTTGGGACTGGTAGCGAATTTGTCTTTTCTCAGAGTGTGTTAGCTATGGTTGATAATTTTGGGTTTGGAGATATATGATGATGTCCCCATACCATGGATCACAAGTACTAATTAGAAAGAGAGTCTCATCGGGGATGGATTTATTGATAGGAATGGGATCATCCGTAGTAGGAAGATCACATATCAACTCAAAAAAGGCCAATGATTTCTTCAACTTAGCAACAGTAAATTCTAAGTTAAACTCATGTAGGATAACTATCCATTTTGAGTATTTTCTCCCAGGTCACTAGAGTTTGAGAATGTAAGTCATGGGGATGCAATCTAAAATCACTAGGGTTTTGCACATGAGAATGTAGTGACCGAAACGTTGAACAACATGAACAACAACTAATGAAATTTTCTATACATGAGCATACCAGGTCTCAGTATCGAAGAGATTATGGCTCAAGTAGTATACTACATGTTCCTGACCATCGTAATCGTCCTGAACTAACACCATGCCAATAGTGTTGTCGGCGGCAACCAAATACAAGCAATAGTTGTAGTGATAATAGGGAGGATGCAGTAATGGAGCTGTGATGAGGCGACGCTTTACTGCATCAAAAGAGATACAAGAAATTTCATCCCATAAGAATGAGATCCCATTTTTCAACAAACGTGTAAAAAGTTTTGCAAGCTCAATGTAATTAAGTACGAATCAACGGAGGAATTAGCTTTCCCCTGCAAACTTTGCAATTGATGAATGGAAGAGGGAGGAGGAAAGTTGAAGATTGCCTCGACTTTCAGAGGATCGATGCAGATGCCTTATTTAGACACCACAAAATCCTAGGAGACGTATGCATTTGATGCAGAAGACACACTTTATGAGGATTTAACATGATATTATAGTGTCGAAAGCATAAGAATATAGCTCGAAGGTGCTCTAGATGATCTTTACATTTCAAAGAATGAGCAGGAAGGTGGTCGAGATATGGCTGAACTATGTGCTTGACGTCATGGAATGCATAAGACATAGCTCGTTGGAAGGTTGCTCTGACATTATTTAGGCCAAAGGGGAGCTTCTTATAAGAAAAATCCCCCCATGGAAAGATAAAAGTGGTTTTGTTCTTATCAGCAGGAGCGATGTTAATCTGGTTGTAGCCAGAGAAACCATCAATAAAGGAAAACATCTCACTCCCAACACATTAATAAATGATCTAATCGATAAATGGAGTGGGGTAATTATCCTTAGGACAAGCTTAATTGATATCTCAGTAATCAAAACAAAACCTAATAGTCCCTTGCTTCTTATTGAAAAGAACAGTATTGGAGACCCAATATGTCAAGGGTACGGGGTAGATAAAACTAGCTTTAAGAAGTTTTTAAACTTCACCCTTAATAGCAGCAGCCTTTCTTGAATACACAGGACAAAGCCATTGGCGAATGGGCTTCAACTCCGGATAATTGGGAATTTCATGCACCACGATACTAGGATCAATGTTGGGAATTTCTTCATAGGACCACATGAATACATCATGGAACTTTGAAAAAGTTCCCTATAGATCTTTATCTTATTGGGAGAAAAAGACACACCGATATGCGCATTCTCGACAATCCCTGGCTTAAAAAAGATGTTGATTGGAATGGTCAGAGTGATATTTCCCATGTTTCCCTTGGACAACACTTCATGAATCAAACCCAAATTCTGAAGTGGGTCATTTGGCACCGGAAAAGCATGGGATCCTAGATAGGCGAAGATGTCACCTGGGATTGGGAGAAACAAGGAATGATGATGTCCATCATCCCATGGAGTTTCTTTGAGAGACATGACCTCCATGATACTCTCGTCAGTGGGGAAAGTCTCATTCAAGGGATCATCAGAGTCCAAAGAAAAAAACAAGGGAGACTGCACATAAATTTCTAGGGACGAAACCAAATGAGTATTGGTCTCAGATGCAGCCTTGGAAGCCATGAAGATATCTTGATACATCTACTCAGTTGGGTTAAGAGGCATACCGTCACCAAAAATCTTGATCTAGTCGGGATTGGGAACAATCCATTGATCGTGACTAGATGAAATCATATTGACGGAGGCGACATTCGGAGGTGGAAGAGGAAAAAATCCCATAAGAGACGATTCTTTGAAAATACCTGACCTAATGTTCTCATAAGGAGTAGTGGTCTTCCCAACATATGGAATATTTCCTGCTAAAGACTTAGAGGGGAATAAATCCAACTGATCCACAGTTACTATCTTCCCTTTATGTGGGAAATGAAGGCGACAAAAGATAGTGGAGACCACAAAAACCATGGCATTTGTCCAACTACGTCCAAGAAGGAGATTTTAGTTCAAGTTGATGTCTACCACTTCAACTTCCATGCTCACCATTTTTCCCTCCAAGAGGATGGGAAATGCCTTGAGAATGTCATATGATCGAGAACCTCGAACAACAAAAGCTTCTAAGGTATTCAAGGACTGACTCAATGGGGGAGAGCCAATCACTTTCCAGCATGCGACGGACATGATGCAGGAAAAAGTGCATTCATCAATGACAATATGATGAATATTCTTTCCCATAATGGTAACTTGAATAAAAACAACTACCTGATATGGGAGGCGAGGAACAAAATTCTTGAGATTGAAAATAATCAAATTGGAATTTGAAGGATCAATCCTTCCAATCGCGGTGAGTATTGCCTTCCATTGTGATGGGAATGAATGAAGGACCTCCAAATACTACATATCCAAATGTGTTTGAGCTAGATCTTCCACAAAGATGTGCTACTCTCATATTTGGATTGTAAGCTGACTTCCAAAACACCTTTTGGGGGTCGTCATATGATGGAGTCACCACTCAGTCTCTCGATTTGGAGAGGACATGAGGTAGGAGGCACGGAAGAGGAAGAGTGATCTGGGACTTCTAGTTCCACAGGAGCCTTGGATGGATTGGGATAATATTTCATTCTTGTGGTGATGGCAACAGATTGTGTTCCAGCCATGAACACCTAAGAGCTACCAGATGATTGATCCTGGTCTACCATTTGCATCTGTTGGGAAGGAAATGGTTCTTTCAAAACTTCCAGATTCCAGTCCACCCTTCAGAAGACTGGGACTTCGGCATGTTGAGGAAAATACTTGGTGTAATGATCATCATCACATATTAGACAATGATATTTGGGCTTATGCGATGAAGAATCACCAACAGAAGACTTCTTTGAATCCTGTTTAGGGTTCTTGGATTTAAACTTTCCTTTACCATTTTTCTTACCCTTTGAGGATTTCTCTAGTGTGGTATACTGGACAACATTTACCTGTGAGGTTTTACCAGGATTATTTTGATTCCGAGAAGGAGGGGGCACAATGGTAGCAGTGGATTTGGACTTCGAAGAAGCCTTAGGTGCACTACTGTCAGTATGAGCCACTGTCCCAATGACACCATCCACTGGAGGCGTAATAGGAGAATGAGATGATGAAGTATTAGTCGAAGGATGCGATGCATCAGGTAACAAATCATATAGTCCTGGACTGGGAATAAACCAATTCAAGGTATTGAAATCTAGCATTTACCTCCTCTTCAATGACATACCCTCCCATCGCAAGATCTTTTAAAAATTTTGGAATGAATGATTTTGTGAACCATCCAGTCAACAGTTGATCTCATATCTCAAATTTGATAGCGCGATGATGACGTTGCCATTCATGGATGTGATCCGAGATATGCGTAGCAGTCGATTTCTTCAATGAAGTGAGTAAATGGGTGTCAGTTTCATACCAGAAAGACAGTTGGAAATGAGTGAGGAAGGCCATGGCTAAGGAATTTAAATCGAAGAAAATTCCTCGAGGGAGCTCAATGTACCATTTGGCCGCAAAAATGATCAAAGTGCGCTGGAAGAGACGAAGACACATTAGGGGAATTTTGAGGTCTAAAATGGGCCTCCTAAGAAAAATGTACAACCAAATTAAACTTTATAAGAACCAATAGGATTCAAGATGATTATGTCAACCATGGGGGATGATTCACCATTTTTGGAGTAAAAAAGTAAAAATAATAAAACAATAAAACTACTTTTTCATATCATATTCTCAAGTTATCTTTCTAAGGTTTTACTCAAATTTTTATTGGGAGTACTCATTGGATGTAAAATTTAATTCCTCATTCAAGGAGTACCCATGTTGCATACTTTTGATGGTCTCTGCTACACAAAAAATGAGAAATACATGAAAAACATGATTGTAATCATGTTTTTCGTGTATTTCTCATTTTTCATGTAGAAGAGTGAATAAAAAGTATGTGACATGGGTAATCCTTGGATGAGGAATTAAATTTTTCATCCAACGAGTATTATCACTCGAAATTTGAGTAAAATTTTAGGGAGATAAGTTCAAAATATGAGTTGAAAAAGTAGTTTTTTATTTGTTTTCTTATTTTTTCCCTCTAAAATTTGATGATGTAATCAAATATTATTTTATTATTTCCACTATTATTTTATAATTTCCTTAGGAGGCCCATTTTAGACCTCAAAATTCCCCTAATGGAATAGAATCATCAACCCAAGAATTAGAGGAACACCACAAATGGTATGTCATAACATGGGTTTGGGGGTCTTCTCCAGATTTCCCTTCGAACTTCGGACAATCTCCTGGAATCTTAGTTGGAATCGATGGCCAATGCAACTGATGCTGGATGGGGTCATTTGTGAGCTTTGAAACATCCGACAATTCCAACGTATCCAAGAATGACAAAGGAGGATGATGAGGCAAGAAAGGTCAGGGGTTCCAACATTATTGATAAGGATTTTGACCCCAATAGGGCATATTCTGACCCAGATGGCTAGTAAGGACCTTGCTTCATATATTTTTTATATGGACCTTACTGGGGTTTGATATTGCCCCTGTAGGTACTGAGGCTGGGACCTTCCTTGAAATGGGGCCTAGGATAAGTTCATTGTTGAACATAAGGTCCAATTTGCGGCCCCTACTGAAAGTAGGGTCCAACCTGCGGTCCCTGCTGAACATGAGGTCCAACTTGTTGTCCATGTTGAACATGAGGTCCAACCTGTGGTCCTTGTTGAACATAGGGTACAGCTTGAGGTCCTGGATGAGCCCGTTGGTACTGAGGAATTTGCTGATATGAAGCACCAGGTTGAGGCCCAGTCTAGGGTTGCTAATACAGACCTTGAGGAA
This sequence comes from Pinus albicaulis, assembly GCA_034641835.2. Taxonomy (NCBI): domain Eukaryota; kingdom Viridiplantae; phylum Streptophyta; class Pinopsida; order Pinales; family Pinaceae; genus Pinus; species Pinus albicaulis. Next base: position 739,425,107 of record CM076572.1, read on the forward strand.
AAGGCTAGTACTAAGTACTAGACTGATGAGGGAAAGGACAATATTGACCCAGAAGGAGATTCAAACCAGCTTGGGTGTACTAACCAAATTGATGATTGGTCACAAAAACACTAACTGAAGGTTGGGGTTGTTGGACGTACTGCTGATGTTGTACATTCAGCCTTTGAACATAAGGAATGTTCAGTTGCTGAACATACAAATATATTGGGTTCGACTGCGGAAAGGGTTGAATTTACCCAAGAATAGATCCCGAGCTTAGCTGCCCCCTACCTAAAAGGGGAGGTACATAGAGAGGGTTATACTGCCCCCTAGACATAGACAAAACCGTGGATTTCCCACTCAATGATGGGACTGCAGTAATCATAGATGGCGAAAAGGGGACAAAGGATCCCAAAAAAAAAATCATTTGACCAATGGTGACTGTCTATTGAAAAAAAGGTTGAGACACCGTGATCACGTTCGAAACAAATGAGCCAGAAGACGGAGGATGCCCATTGACAAAATAAGATCCGGAAATAAGGGTGTACCACTGGAAGCTCCAAAAATGAGGTTTCCCAAAGAGGTATAACCATGCAGGAGCGTGGACGCAACATAACTAGACGGTATTTCAGTTCCACTACCTGAATCATGAGGTGTGGATCTGAACAATTTTCCCTCAGAGGGGAAAACTGATGAAGAGGCTTCCGGGATATACAAGCCAGAAGTTTCCTGTAGAGTGCTTTGAGGAGCACTGATTAGTGAAACGTCATCAGCAATTGATTCCAATTCGTCTAGAAACAAACAAAGAATGGTAGAGTGACATGCTACCAGATAAGCTAGAAAAGGGATTTTGGGCTGATCGAAAGCACTGTAAGGTTGCTCAAGAGAGACTACAATTAGATTGAAGAGCGGATTCAGAGGAAAGACCGAGAACTGTGTAGCTGGTTCGAGGCTTTCCAGCTTAGATTCATCTGACGTAGTCTAAGGAGAATCATTAGGAGGTGCTCAAGATGATATGGTTTGAACACTAATGACAATTCCAAGCTATTCACCTTGCGCTTCGAGGGGTCCAACCAGAAAACGAGGAACCAGCTACAAAGGAGGGAGTGGGAGAAGTCGACGATTCAACCACAATGACCTTCGAGAAGAAGATAAAGAAGGACAGACGTGAAAAAAGTCACAACTTACCAAGAAATAAAATCTGGAGAACTACATGGGTGACATGTTTTCGTGGGAAGTTACTTTTATAATTAACAAAAATAAATAAATAAAAATTATGTGCTAGGCATAAAGGTTTACCAATTATCCGTGAACTGAAATATACACCTTGGTGATCAAATGAAAGAGAAATGACCAAGGACTTAACGCATGGTAGCCAATCTCCCTGAATGTTTTGTTTAGTGTATCACATTTATAAGGCGGACGACTCAGTTACCTATGGTAGGCTTGAAACCTAGTGGTGTCTCCCAAAATATATGTGATGGTACGTGGGATTCCATTCCGTAGTAGTGCTATCTAATGTGTAATCGTTCGATGAGAGTGTCCCAAATATACTTATCATACATCAATATACTTCCATACATGGGATAGGATATCACCATTGGGTTGTAACGTAGACCGTTAGTGACACCTCCTATGCTTAACGACGCCGGAACACGCCTCTAGCTTAGACCACTAAATATTCTCGTTAATTCCAATGATCCTTAAGGTAAATTAGGCTCATTTTAAGTTGATATTGATTAAGGTTTCAGTTTCAAAGCTCAAAACGAATGTCACCCAAATCCTTATGATGCAGACTAAATGCAAGAAAAAATATTTGAAGTTTGATGAATTATAAACTACTTATGGAAGAGAGACAAACAAGAATGCACTCAATGCAGCAATGATAATGACACCAAACTAGTTCAGAGTCATGAAAATGCGATGCTTTTCAAATTTAATTCACTTTCCCAACTAATGAAAATTAATTGAAAATGAAAATGCCTTTCCTTTCACTAAGATGCAAGAAATATTGTTTTTTTGTTTTTTACTTTAAAATGAATGAAAAAAGAAATGCAAAATGTCTTTACTTTTCTTTCAATCAAACCAAACAAAAATCGCTTTAAAGACTACACAAATGAAATGATTTTCACTTTTCTTAAAATGACAAGATAATCTAAATAAAAAACGAAAAACAAAATCACTTCCAATTTCTTTTGAATTTAGACAAAACACACTCTTTTAGACTTGTGCATCAAACAAACTGTAATCTCGTGCTTGACACTGAACCGAAGGGAAACATTCAGAAATACAGAGATGACCAAAGAATACACCAAATCTCTTTGAAAAAAGACAAGAAAAGTGCGAGAAAGAGTGTTTGAAATGGCAAAAAGTTCCCAAACTTACAACAACTAAAAGAGATGAAGAAAACTTGCTCAAAGGAGATAGGTAAGTCAAACACATAGCAAGGAGATCACTAAGATCTCACAGACTCCCTCAAAGGCTAAGACACACTGGATAATCAGAGGGGAAACTCAAAATTTCCCAAGGTTGAGATCAACACTTTTGTACTGAGAAAAAGGGTGCTGAAAGGCCAATCAACATGACTGTACTATATAGAACAATGCTACCAATGCTATTGTGAGGACAAAAAACACGTTGGTTTCTAAAAAAAAATAAAAACAACAAGAGTCTCACAAACACACCAGAACTGACACAATGAAGTGACAAACAACCTTTACAAAAGCTGACAGAGACCTAAGCAGATTTAAAGTTCATAAATAGGAGAAAATGATCCAAGATTAGTTCAGGGAAGGAGGACTTAAAAGGCTAAAGCTCCCCAGTGCAGTCACCAGTTCTGTTTTCAAGATAAATCCCCTCTGCGGATAGAGGTGATAATGATCAACCAATGATCAACCAAGATCTAAACTTGGGGGAATGAGGGATATGAATTTATAGCAAGGAGAAGGAGGTTGAGAGCCCATGAAATCTAAGGGATGATCCCCCATGGATGAGATCAAAGCTCCAAAATGAGATAACTCGACCTTATCATCTATGTTTGATAACCAACTTTCCACCCTTGAGCTTCTAGAGGTCGAAGCTTCTCCTCCATTTAAGGAAGTAATGCCAAAAATGGGACCAACACGGTTTTCCAATAAATTAGGGCGCTAACAGTGTTAAGCGAGAACCAGGATAAGGACATCAGTGCAGTCATGGAACTAGGAAGGGTGTTGGCCCAAGAAACTGGGAATTTGACCAAGTTTCTCCAGTAATATTTCAAGGAAGTCTTATTTGGATCGTCAAGGGGATATGTCAGCATATTTCTTGATGATGGAAAAATTGCATAGGATTTGTCATAGGGAATTTTAGGATCAAGGACAAGAAAATGAGCATGGTGACAAATTACTGTGTAAAAGTTGGGGTAATGAACATGCTCGCTGGTAGAGAAGGAACATCGGGGAATGTGCTTAACTCTAATGATCAAAATCTCGATACACTTACTATCCTTGTCCCCTATTGAAACATTTGAGGTATAACTAGTCTTGTAAATGTGTTTCAAGCTGAGAAAGGAAAATAAGAGATTATACCCTTATTCGGGATATGTAGCAAAGTTAGAGTATAATTCCTAAAAGGCTAAGACTTTGTGATTAAAGGTATACCTAAAAAAATAAGATATATTTCTTCTAGTGTGCCTCCAAGTGTTGACGTTACGATCAACACTCTCCAAAATGTTTCCTACATTTGAATTTTGGAGCCTACTAAGGATCTTACGATTTGTCGTTCCTTGGTCACTTTATGGTTGGGTGATGTTTTGTGAATTGTTTAAGTATTATTATTGAATTTTAATTCTCAACGTCACTTGATCATACATGTTTAGCCCTTGATGAATTCACAAGCACACCTTTCTTCTGCAAGCTTAGATAGGCCTTGCATAGACCTTGAGAGTAAGGCTTGCACAATGTCTAAAATTAGAGCTTGCGCAATTCTCAGTTACAGTTCTTGCACAACCAATATTGACAGTGAATGAGTAATCCATAAGGAAAGTGCACTGCAAAACCTATGCTAACATTTAATGCACAATCTCCATTGGTAGTATCCCTCTGACTTTCGGTTGCATTTTCCTCATCATTTTAGTGAGTTTTCTCAACTTTCGCTTTTGCATACATTTATTTCATAAGCATCTCTTTCACATTTGTGACTGTCTTTTTTACTTATTTTCACTTTAACAACTTTCATTTTCATGTTAACCTCACTATGGCATGCGTCATTTTCACTTTCTTCAACTTTTGCAAGTGTCATTTTCACGTTTTCTTACTGTCACAAGTGTCACTTCTAACTATTTTCACTCCTATGCCCATCACACCTTTTTACATCACTAAAGGCATATTTAATGCAATATTCTACACTAAATGGTCCTATACATCATAAGAACATGCATTAGAGATATTCCAACAACTTAACGCAATTTCTAGTCACAATCGACACTTTTGTCACAACTTGTGTTCTAAGTGCTGTAATGCTATGTTTCCACTGTCACACTTAGAAATGAGTGTCAATTTGTTGTCATTTTAAGGTGTGATTGATGTTTATGTCCTATTCATTTAGATAGATTTTATTGATGGAATTCATGTGTGTGATCTATTTTTGAGTCTGTTCTAGATGATTTCCCATACCTTACTCTATTGGTCTCAAACTTAGCCATTGTGGAGATATTCTTGGTTCTCCTTCCCAGTGAAAGTTATGAAAGCGTAAATCCTTCACAAGGTGATGAGCATAGCCTATTATGAGCCTCATTGATGAAATATTCACCTCACATACTTTTGCATTGAGTCTCCCTCAAGGTCAACTCCTATGATTTCACATTGAGAAGCCTTAAAGCATGGTCACCTAACCCTTGTCTCTTGTACTAACTAACTACACTAAGCTTTGATCACTTATTCCTTTCATGGAGAAGTTCTATCAAACAAAAATAACCCCACTCATCCCATTGCAGAAGAAAATTTCACTATGCAAAGGTCCTCACTCCTTCACAATGTAGTAAACACTCTTTAGGAAAAGTGACTTCACTTCTACTGCTTGCCTCAACCAACTGTGCAATTTCCTCTTTCAGTGAGCCTTCATGAGCGCATGCCACAATTCTAGTAGATATTTAGTCCACCATTGATCCATTTCAACCCTAAATGGCACTAACATATAAGTCTGCCCTCAAGCATTGCACATGTCATAGTTCTAGTGTCTAGTATTTCCTCCTCTACTTATTGAAACACCTCATTGCACCATGCCTTATTCTTCTTGCCTTCCTGGACAGTGCATCCTCTCCTGGATCACTACTAAAGAAAAATGTGCTCATCCTTAAGCTCACCTCTCAGTCATAGTGCACGTCGTAGTTTTATTCAAAATTCCATCAACCCTTGTCCACTAGACTCCCTCACTGCACAGTCAATGATTCCTTCTCAGTGTCCCTAGCACATGTTTTAGTTCTAGTGCATATTGAGGCCTTCCCTAAGTCACTGTGAATCTCAATTAAACTATAATTGTCTCCTTGTCCCCCTATCCCTTCGCACTATATAGTTTCAGTCAGAAAGTTCATCACACTGTCTCTTGCACTTGCCCACTGCATTGGACCCTAAAGAGATTCTCCTTATAGTGCATGGTGCAGTTATAGTTGACAATGGTGCCTCCCTCAGTCACTTTTGACCTCAACTACACAATCCCCAACAAGCCTCTCCCTTTTAGTCCTTTCACATGTCCATGATAAGAAACTTCTTCCATTAGCATAGTAGGGATAGAATAGATGATTTTTTAGATTTATATTTCCTTGTCATGAGTGAATTGCATTGGCAGGTGTACCACCTCAACATGGCAATGTGATGTTCAAAGAATATTTCAAATAGAAGGAACAAAGAGTCACTTGCAGTGAAGAAGTATAAAGAAGAAAAATCATGAAGGCATGAAGAGATCCTGGACAATGAAATAATGAAGATCTTTCCTAATGACCTAAGAGGTCACAATACTAATCCAAGACCCTTTGGAGGGTGAAGATGAAGTACAAGGAAAGGTCTATCATGAATAATTCTAATTCAAAGTCAAAGTATCAAGGAGGGAAACTTGGCATTTCCATATCATCATGAGGTTCGATGTCATCATTTCCATGTCATGTCTTATATGAGTGTCATCACATTGTCATGTGCCTTTCTTAGGATAGTACTATTACTTTCCTTCGAGAGACTCACTCTTGTCTCCCCTCTCGTGAAGGCCTCCTTTTACACACTGCAATTGGTGTTTCATAGTGTCAAATTACTTGTTGATTTCAAATATTATGTGCATACTCTCTTGTGTTATTCATTTCATCCAAGGCAAACCTTAAGCTTTGGTGGCTAGGCCGATACTCCGGATGGGTCTCCTACTCCAAAAAATGCGAGGTCTAATTGGTACTTCACATTAGAGTTATGTTGGCGGTATCCAACACCATCAATAAAACCTATGAAATGAAATGAACAAGATATGCACTATGTTATACATGAACTATTACTTTTGGTTATTGTGCATTCTTTAAAGATGTTGAGAGACTACTTTCTTGAAATAAGGTTTGTATTAATGGAAAATCATAGTGGTTTGAAATACTTGTTTGAAATACCCATTTGAATGCCATACATGCTAGGTGGTTGTTTCTCATTAGTGAGTTTGATTTTGAAATCCAGCATATTAAAGGGAAAGAAAACTAGGTGGCAACTGCACTCAACTAGTGTATGAAAATGATAGATATAACAAAAATTAGTATATTTGAATTAGATATAAACTAAATAATCAAAGGTATTTCTAAAACATGTAAAGGAATGATTGGAACAAGGATCCAAGGGGCCAAAGTGTAAAAATATCAATTAACTAAATATGGTTTATTTATGTATCAGAGTAGATTGTACATGCCAAATTTAGCATATTTGACGAGTATCATAATGAATGAACTCCACAAGTAGGCTTATTTAGGTTACAAGGTTATTAGAAAATGATAAAAATAAGAAGGCTATATTATTGCCCTGTGGCGAAGAAAGAGATCACCAAATACCTTGCTAAATGTCTAGAGTGCCAAGAAGTTAAGGTTAAGCATAGGAATATATCAAGGTTGTTGTAGCTATTATAGATTCCAGAATAGAAGTGGGAAGTTATATCTATGTGCTTTGTTACTAGATTACGAAGAACAAAAAAGAATAATGATGCAAACATGTTATTGGTAGATAAGTTTAGAAAGGTAGATAACTTCATTCCAATGAACTCAACCTATAAAATAATTGACATTGCAAATATTTTTATGAAATAAATTTTCTGATTGCATGGCGTCCCCAAGACAAATGCCAAGTTTACTTCAACTTTTTGGAAGGATATATTAGCAGGTTTCGAGAGACAATTGGATTTCAACATTGCTTATAATATTTATATGGATGGACAAGAAAAGAGATTAAACAAAGCAATGGAAGATATGTTAATAATGTATGTTATTCATCAGCTCAATAAGTGGGAATATTACTTATCATTGGTAGAGTTTTTCTATAATATTGGCTACTAGGAGTAACCAAAAATGAATCCCTTTGAGGCAAGATATGGTAGAAAATATGGGCTTACAATTTGTTGGGAAATTCTAGTGAATTAGATTACACTTGGACCATATATGTTGAAGGAAATGGAAGAGGAACTAGCAAAGATCAAGTACAATTTGAAATTGGCATGAGATTGATGGAAAAGTTATATTTATCATAGTTTAACTCATACGTAGTTCAAAGTGGAAGAGATGGTATATCTTAGGATAAATCTCAATATAATTTCTCTATTTATGGGAACTTATGCCAAGTTAACACCTCACTACGATGGACCAGATGAGATCCTAGAGAAAGTGGGGCTAGTGGCATACAAACTTGCCTTACCTCCTTCCATGAACACATATTGCATGTATATTTTATTAAGAAATATGTGCATGATTCTAACCATATCATTGATTTGGTTATGATTCAGGTGGGACCAGAAAGAGAATTCCAGTTAAAGCACCAATGCATACTAGATAGGGAGGAAACTTTACTTTAATATTGGTCCATTACATAGTCAAGGTGCAGTGGAACTGTTTGCAACATATGAGAAAACATGGGAACTAAAGTATGCCATGAAAATGGAATACCCATTTTATTTTTTTGTACAAAGATTATAGTATGAGTATTAGAACACCAAAGATATGCTCATTTAAGTGAATGAGGATTGTAACAAACCACTTTTGAACCCTTAATTATGACATGTTGTTGAGAGATCTTAGCATAGATATTTTGTTAAGAATTATTAATTATGTTTTTACTATTAATGAAAAGTTACCAATAATTAATTGAATCGGTGGAGCACCTATATTATGATGCCATGAGTGCGAAGTAGTGAGGGAATGGGGAAACTATTGCATGTTGAAATTTCCCGGCCCAGATTTTATTCCAAAGCTTAAATTCAAAATATAATCATTCCCATTATCACAAAAATTCAGTTGAACTAGAAACTTCACATAATTATGAGGCAATAGGAAATTGTACCAAATTATTCCTCAAGGTATGGAAAACTCCCATATAACTTTTTTTTACTTGAACCAAAAGATCTCATGTAAAGGAGAGAATGCAATAAATTCATGAGCAAAGAATGTGTGATGCACATGCAAAGTTCCAGGGGTAAATTTTGAGTGTAAAGTATGACAAGAAATATTTTATTTGGTTTTAGAATAGGGAGGGTTTTTTATATTCATTTTTTCATTAAGGAAATAAAGCAAGAGTACTTTTAACTTGAGATAGAGAAAAGAGTTACATTTTTTTGGGTGTTTTTTGGGCAAGAATGGAGGCACTAAGAAGGGAGGTCATTAAGAGATTATTATGTTAGTGAAGGGAATCTCTTGTGTTGTGTGAGCCAACTGAGAAACCACCTATGACCCATGCATGCTCTTGTCCCAATGAGTTGCGGGAAAGGCTTGCTAATTTCCAATTATGAAGGAGTGTGGTTAATTTTTACACCAACTATTGTTGAGTGAGAGATATCTTGATGGCATGATGGTCTAGCTAGGGGGTCAATAGTTTTTAAATATTTAACCAAAAGGTTGAGCCTATGGTTGGGTGGAAAGGGTTTAACCTTCCTTATTTCCAAGTAGCTTCTATATTTACTAGATAAATGTATATATGCTTCAATATGCTATGTGATTTTTATTAATTATCCTAGAATTGATGCCCATAAATGTGTAAATAATTTGTAGCATGACAATATTTTTATAAGATGAATTTCTAATTTAAAATATATGCATAAGTCTAATTAGGGGCAAGTTTGAATCTATTCACAAATTAGTGGAAATCTTGTATTTTTCCTAAATTAATGGATATCTTGTTCTCTTTCCCTATAACTATGGGACATTGGCATTCCCTTTCTAATATAAAGTATATATTATGCTTCAATGTGAAATCACCATTTTTACTACGATAAAATGCCATAATAATTCGTATATTTTGAAAAAGGATTATGTTGGAGTTGCTTTTTTTTAATGAAAATAAGAAATAAGTTTTGGAGGGGTAAGTTGTTATATAGCAAAGAAGACTTAATAACATACACTCTAGTAAAAATTTGGCATAAAATTTACACCTTAAGCAAGAAACTATACGTTATATTCTCTTGGTGGTAAAATTTTTATGTTTCCATTGATGGAGATACAAGTATACATAAGCATGTTTTTGTATATATGCTAAATCCTTCTCAAAGAATGAAGGCCCACCTGTGTGACATTTGAGAATGTCATGACAAGGAATACTCTGATGAAAATTCACTAATTTTTATCTTATATTATGTTATAGAAATATAATAAACATAATAATATTATTAATAATATCTAAATGGTCAAAGAATAAGTCCATCTAGTTACTTCAATACAATATTAATAAATGAATAAATTATAAATAATAATTATGTAGGATACATACAGTAAGTTGGAAAATCATGGAGAGTTATATCATATTTAAAAGGAAGGGGCCAGATGGTAATGCTCCAATAAAGGTCCCCACAATAATATAAATTTACTAAATATTTTTTTTTAAATTTCGAAGATATATAATATGAGATGTCATGCACATTTAATTAATATTCAAAGGGAACACAAAAAGCATGCAAGGCATAAGAAATTAGAGTGAATATGATTATTTATGAGTCGAGGAACTCAGTGAAGAAGGCCGACTTGCATGACAGTTGCAAGTATGTGAAGCAAGCACCACTGGGAAAACAAAAGGGTCTTAGATAAAAAAGGCCCAATAAGGATTACTATGATGAAATTTTTCTAAATTATTATATATATATATATATATATATATATATATATATATATATATATATATATATTTGTTGGCTATACCTATGTGGTTTTAAACTAATGGCCTTCGCACAAGGATTTCTTTAACAACACACTCTATCACCGATTGTTCAACACCCCATATAAATTATTTTATTTTATATTATATTCTAATAAATATAATACAGTTGTATAATATAATTATCCATATTTAAATGTGTGGAGGAACTTCCTTCAATAAATAATTAATTAAGAAATGGAATCACTCTAGTTTTGGGAATATCTTCCAACAGCAAAAGGTTCTAGAACAAAACATGTCTGAGCTTCAGCAGCGTATAATTCATGAAGGAATAAATGAGTCTTTGGCAACTCAAGAACAAACCTTCTCAATCAACTGGAAGAAAGAAGAAAGCAAGAGGAAATCCTCTGGAAGCAGAAATCCCGAATAAGGTGGTTAAAAGAAGGGGAAGAAACACCAAATTCTTTCATTGGTCAACCATCCAAAGAAGAATGCACAACAAGATCACTCAACTGTAAAACCAGAATGGAGAAAGGCTGGAAGAACGTGGGGATATAGAGAGAGAGAGCTACTCGCTCACTTCAAAACTGTGCTTCATGAAAACCAGGAGAGCAGGCAACTGGCAATAATCAAGGTTCTACAACACATTCCAAAAATAATTAACGAAGAACACAATCAGATGCTTCTTCTCCCTGTTTCTCTCCAGGAACTTGAAAAAGTGATGGCTCAATGTAAAGATGGCAAAGCTCTAGGACCGGATGGCTTTACCTCCAACTTTTTCCATAACTTCTGGGATCTTATAAAAGCGGATGTCTGGAAACTAGTAGAGGAATCTCAGACTCTGCACTGGTTGCTCCCATCCCTCATTGCTACCTTCATAGCTCTCATTCCTAAAGAGGATCACCCCAATACTCTGGAAAATTTCAAGCCCATTGCTCTCTGCAACGTCATCTACAAAGTGATCCCAAAGGTAATTACCAATAGACTCAAGACCCTGTTTCCTTTGCTCATTTCGCCTGAACAAACAAGTTATGTGGAAGGTCATCATATTCTAGATGGAATCATTCTCACGCATGAAATCATTCATTCCCTGAAACACAACAAAAATGTAGGTATGCTCCTTAAAATCGATCTTTCTAAAGATTTTGACAAGTTAAGCTGGAATTATATTCAGCAGATGCTTTCGGCCTTTGGCTTCAGTCCTACCTAGATCAGATGGGTTATGAATCTCATTTTCTCCTCCTTCTTCTCCATTCTGGTCAATGGTATACCCTCCTGCCCCTTTTCCCCCTCTAGAGGCATTCGCCAAGGAGACCCCTTTTCACCCTTCCTTTTTGTTCTCATGGCAGAAGGGCTAGGTCGCCTTATTCAAAATGCTCTTCACACTCAGAAACTCTGAGGCATCTCTGTTCATGGTACTCAGGAAACTACCCACCAAATGTTTGTTGATGATAACATGTTATTTTGGCACCCTTCAGTCCAAGAATCCATCTCTTTCAAATCCCTTCTCGACACCTTCTCGGAAGCCTCAGGCACCTCTATCAATGTTGCTAAATCTCAGATCTTTCTTTCAATACCCCTGTCACCACCCAACACAACATCGCCAGAATTCTTGGCTTCTCCATTGCCCATTTACCAACCAAGTACCTGGGTGCTCCTCTGATTAACTCTGATATTAAACATGCTTCCTGGAAATTTCTCGTAGAAAAACTAGAAGGCCGACGCTCCTCTTGGACTTATCATTCCCTCAACATGGCCCGCTGCCTCACCCTCATTAAATTTGTTCTGTAATCAATGCCCCTGTACTTATTCTCAGTTCTCGCAGCTCCAAAATGGGTTCTCAAACAGATCAAAGACTTGCAACGTAAGTTTCTTTGGGGATCCTCGGGGAAAAATAGAAAATGGGCACTGGTCAAATGGACGACTATTTGCAAGCCGAAAAAGGATGGAGGCCTTGGTCTCCGAGATCCTCATCACAGTAATGCAGTAATGGGAGCTTGGATCTGGTGGAAATGGATGTCAGTGCCGCAAACACCTTGGGATCTACTCTAGATGGCCAAATATGCTAACAATAGACCACCCAAGGATCTCATCAAATTGACAACGGTCGATGCAGGATCCTTGATCTGGAATGCCGCCAAGCAACATTGAATCATGATACAAGAGCACAGTTTTTGGGAGGTCAGAGATGGGAGCATGACACGCTTCTAGGCTGATTCCTGGAAACAAATACCCAAGTTAGTCAACATTATTAGACCTCAGCTACAATCGAACTCGATCAATCATCTAGCCAAAAAATTCAAACAGTACTGGTCTTCAATAAGCATCTATGGGTATCAGAAATGGAAACAAGCAACTCACTTCTTAGACCATAGGTAGGAGGACAAACACAAGGACATTGATACAGAGCTTAATAGTAGGAATATTAGATACTCAAAAAACAAAGATCTTCTTCGATGGGGACACACACCTCATGGCATGTTCACTACAAAAGAAGCCTACTTGCTGATGACACCTCCCCAAGACCCAAAAGATCCCCTATGGGATCGAATATGGTCTCCAGGGATATGGCCCAAATTCTCCACCTTTTTATGGCTCTTATGTCACAAAAGAATCCTTACTTGGGACAATCTCATTAAAAATGGATTCATAGGGCCCTCAAGGTGCCCCAACTGCACAAACCATAATGAGACCATTCAACATCTTATGGACACTTGTTTATTAGCAAACAAACTATGGGAAAAAATTAGTTTCATATGCAAAAAAGTGGGAAGAATCTCAGGGGACATAATCAGCACCATACGCAACTGGTCCTCAGCTCCTTACAATAGTAAGTTGTTAAACTCTCTTTGGACACTCCTCCCGGGACTCATTCTGTGGACAATCTGGAAAGAAAGGAACAAGAGAATTTTCAAGAATCAATGCACTCCCTTGGACACAATATGGAACAATTTCTGCTGTAATATCCAAGAAACTCTGGCTCTCCATCAATGGTAGAAGGAATATCTTCCCAATCAAAATTTGGAAAGGTCCATATGGGAGAACTGGAAACTCTTGCTACCTTCAGGTCTTCTCAGTAATCGCTCTCCTCCTACTCATTTGGATTCACCCATCAATTGGACCCCTCCTTCTATTGGACTGATAAAGATGAATTTTGATGGCACTTCTAAAGGCGATCCAACAGATTTGGCATATGGAGGCATTTTCTGGGACCATAAAGGCAATCCCCTCTTGATATTCTATGGGTCAATAGGGTGGGACTCCAACAATTCAGCTGAATTAGAAGGTTTATGGCAAGGTCTATATCTTGCTCAACAATACAACTATTTTCCTATCGAAATAGAAGGAGATTCTCAAATTCTCATCAATGCAGCCAACCAACTTCTCATGGGAGCTCCTACTTCCAAAGTGCCTGAGAGTTGGAGGCTGGCGGTGAGATTGGAACTCATAGAAAAATGGCTGAAGCACAATAGAGCCATCTCCTTTAAACATGTTAAAAGATCTGGTAACAAGGTAGCAGATCTGCTGGCAAATACAGGAGTGGACAGTCCTCAAATCTTAACCTCTGGACCCCTCACTATTCTTAATGATAGCTCTCTCTTACAAGCATGTACCAATTTGGTGCACAAAGACACAATAATCCCAGATGCGGGTGATAAAAAGAGGAGATTATTTGGTGGGCTCTTGGGATGGCAAGTGGCATAGCCACATGACCACCCACAGGGCTAAGCGGCAGGCATTAAATTGCCCCAATCGCTCCCACATTTGCAACTTAATTTCACCCATTTTCCGATGCCATCTTCGTTCCTTCAAAATGAATGCGCCTGGTTGTCTTCCTCCTTCACCTGGTCATCTTCCTCCTTCGCCTCTGCCGTTGAGCTGAAATTTCCCCCTGGAGTCTTGGAGCCCAGCTCCCGAATGCCTACAGGGTGGCGTTGTAGTCTCCTCTGCTACATTGAGGTGGTTCCTGGCCTACACTTCTCTCAGAGTCTTGTCTACCATCTGAATTTCACCCCTGTGGATAGAATTTCCCCAGCTTCTGCGCTCTCAGCTCCTTTGGTCCCTCACCCTGCTGCTACTTCGGCTCAGAGCTATCACTCTCCCCACTGCTCCACCATGCCCTATCTTCGCCATCGCATCCTCTGCTGACACGGTAGCAGCAGAGGTCGGGCTGCTCACTCCTCTCCTTCATCCCACTCTGATACTCCTCCCTCTTCTTTGGAGCATGTTGGAAATGTTTTCATTGATGGCAAAGGAGACAACATAGAAGAGAGAGAGAAAAAGAGGCAACAATATGCAGAGAGGGTCAAGCAGTAGCAAAAGAAGCAAGGTAGTAAAAGAAGAGGATGCTGAGACAGAGTACAGAGTACAGTGACACAGTAAAACAGTCATGCACAGGACAGAGGATGCAGAGACAGAGAATACAGAGGCAGAGCCGTGAGATGAAATGGTCAAGCAGCAGAGAAAGGTTATAGAGAGCCTGGTGAAACAGAGACAGAGAATAACAGAGGTGGAACCAGTAAGGGCACAGAACCAAGAAAAGAACCGAAATTACACAGTGAAAACCTAATGGAGTCAGGCGTTCAACATATGGAAGCACTGTATTGTAATGTTAAGAATGCAAGAGGAAACAGGAGCGAAAGCGGAAATATTTTAATAAGAGTTAAAAATTATGAGAACTGGAACCTGGAGTCAAGAGCGGAACCAGAAATCAGTGAAACAGTGATGAAGCCACAACATTAACAAAAGTTAACAAATAACAAAGGCGGAAATTCCTTATAATAAAATGTTGAAACGGAGTTATAAGAAGCGGAACTATGAGCTAAGATAAGGCGGAACCATGAGCGTGTACAGTAAACCCGGAGATGAGAAACCAACGGGTTCGGACTTTTTAAAAGTGGTAAACGGATTTTGAAATAAAAACACGATATACATCTAAGCAGGACACGTGTATTTGGGCGGTACTTGAAAACCGCGAATTTCGCGTCATTTTGAAGCATTAAAACTCGGACCAATAAAAAACGCGAAATTGCATTCTGTCTGTCGGATCATTGATTTGAATGCGACACTCCACCTAGGGTCGGATGCGTGAGGTTTGTTAATATGTGGGCCCAAACGTTGTGTGTTGGTTCTGGCCTTATATTTAGGTCTGGGTTACATGTATATGGAAAACATATTATTATAAGTGTTTCATGCTACAATATGCTGGTGGTCGATTCATACACCAAAGTCAAACCTCGGTTGAGAAGAGTTGTAACCTGTGGGGCCTGAACATTATAAAGGTTAGCACTGAGACTTAATCTACGCCAAGGTTTATTTATGGGTTTTAACCTTTGAGCTAGGAAGGATGTATATATATATATGGATACATTGTGCCTAATGAAAAGGCCGAGGTTATTATCGCCGGAAGTCGGGTTTATTCAAAGACCGAACAGATTAAATAGGAAATGATTGTGTGTTGGGCGTGCATTAAGGTAATTGCTTGGGTATTCAAATATTATAATCACAAAGGGGTTCAATATAGTATGAGCGTTGTATTAATGGGGACCAAGATTATAACACAAGGCATATAAAACATTGTATATGTGATATAAGCTGCGGTGGGTCCAGTTGAAGTATCGCGTTAATGGTTAGTGATTAACCATTGGAGAAACTGCTGAATGGTTGATATGTTTATATATATTAAATGTGGACCCCGACTATGTTGCAGATTAATGAAGAGGTAACCCAAACTTTAGACAGTGCATTATATCATTATAAACAAGTGTGGGACCCCTTACATAAAATTCCGAGAATCTTAACCCAAGCAGCAAAGTAAGTATATATATATATATATGTGTAGCGATTTATATACAAAGGACCAAGATTACAATACAAAGCAGATGTACTATATTCTTGTGCACAAGATTAACAGAACAAAAGGTTCTATTGTTCGAATTAAAACAAACGAAGTACCATATGGTGGGACCCTCATGAATCGTATCGGAGAAACTAATAGCAGCGGAACATGTTAACAAAATTTTTGATGGAGATAGCAGACCTGATTCGTTATACTCGAGATTCTCATATTTGTTTGAATTCTGACTTAAAGCGCATCGAAGAAATTCATTGCATCAGAGGTGAAAGAGTAACATACAACTGAAAGTTCCAATTGCGATTAAGCGATTGGATGACAGCTGTCTGATTTTCTGAAGGATGGATGGCGGATATGAGATGTTTGACTGCATGGTGGGGCCTTGATCAATCACAATAGAAAAACTCTGGAGAAGGCTCATTGCATCGGAGCATAAGAAAATTTTAGATGGTGGGCCCGAAAGGGAATTTTATGTATTAAAGGGTCTTTTATTATGGCTCTGAGAGGCATTTGCGTTATATTGAACAGGAATTTTATGTGTTAAAAATGACTTTATTATTATGCCGAGAGTTGAATGGCGTTATATAAAAAGCGTTGTTACATATATGCAGCGGTTACACCACGACAGTGAACAGGAGAGCAAGCAGAGCTGAAAAAGACAGACACAATCACATAAAAGACAAACACAGGTGATCCAAAACTAAATGGGTTGATTTGTAATCCACATTGTAACTGAATGTATACGTTTTTTATTGGTTTATATTGTTTGTGATGCACTGGCAAGTCTTCGTAGGAAATAAAACTCCACTGTAAAACTGAAAGTTGTATAAATTGCTGAGATTTTCTGAATGAGCTAGAAAAAGAAGTGAGGAGGCAGAATGCAAAGAGTCAGGGCTATTCACTTTGAATTCCTTGTGGAATACGAACTGTTATGAGGAAAATTTTATAAATCATATCACATTGATATGCAGAAAGAGGTTAGAGAATGCAGAGCATGAAGAATCGAGGCAGAGAAGATAAGAAAAATGAGGAGCAAAAAGAGATGCTACAGAACAGAGCTGATATCTAAGGTAAATCAACAAATATTTTCTTTTGATAGATTGAGGAAGTTGGAGCTTCCCTATCAAGTTGAAGCTTGATAGATGTCAGTTGTAGCTGACTGAGGTTGGAGCCTCCTGTAGGTTGGTGCCTACAGAAAAACAGTGGTGAGAGGGAGTTGGAGCTTGTCTTTGCATCACAACAATAATAAGATGTGGTTTTCTCCCTTTATGGGTTTCCACTTATATTTTTTGTCTCTGTGTGTGTTTCCTATGTGTTGATATGTTCTATCCAATCTGCTTAATGTTTTCTTCTCTCATAATAAGTTTGGTGTCACATTGACTTAATACTTGCTGCTACATATTAAGACTGTTCACATATTAAAGTTGGTTATAAAATTAAGTTGTAAATAAGCTTGATGAAAAGTTTAAAAATCTCATGCATGTGTTAAACTGATTCACCCCTGCCCCCCCTCTCAATTTAAATAAGGATTCAACAATTGGTATCAAAGCGGGTTCCTTTTGTACCAGTTTAACAACTGAAAGGAGATCCTAGGTCCCTAGGATGGCTAGTCAAGAAGGAAGCTCAACCAATAAAGCCCCTTTTCTCACCGGTGCTAATTATGCCTTCTAGAAAATCAGAATGAGAGCATACATAATGTCTCTAGGAATAGAATTTTGGGCTGCTGTGGAATTTGGATATGCCCCAAAGGCAACTGACTCAGAGAAAGAAGTTAAACAAGACTTTGTAGCCAATGCAAAGGCCATGAATTCAATCCTAAATGGACTATGTGAGGCAGAATTTATCAAAGTAATGCGCAAAAAGACTGCCAAAGAGATGTGGGACACTCTAGAGAACATCCATGAGGGAGACAAGAAGGTGAATACTGCCAAAATTCAAGTCTATAGAGCCCAATTTGAAAATTTAAAAATGAATGATGATGAAGATATTTCCAGCTTCTTTTTAAGGGTTTCAGAAATAGTAAATAACATGAAAGCTCTAGGGGAAACCATAAAAGAAGCTGTGATTGTTCAAAATATTCTGAGATCTCTTCCACCCGGCTTTAACCCCAAGGTTTCTGCCATAGAAGAAACAACTGATTAGGAAACCTTGACCATGAACCAGTTACTTGGAAATCTAACAGCCTATGAGATGAGACTCCCAAAGAAGAAGCCAAGTGTGAGGGAGGCAGCTTTTAAAACAGAAAATAAGAAATAAGAAAAGGAAGATATATGCTCTTGCTCTGATGAAGAAGAGGCCAAATTTGTCAAGAAACTGGATAGAGGATTAGGTAAATATAAAGGTAAACTTCCATTAAAATTCTTTAACTGTGGAAGAGTTGGACACTATGCTGCTAAGTGTCCTCATAAGAAAGCAAGGAATCAGGCTCAAGAATCAGAGAAAACTACATCAAAGAACTAGCAGAAAGGAAAGAAATTCAATAGAAAATATTTCTATGCTCAACAAGATAGCAGTGCATCTGAAGACTCAGATGAACCCTCAAGTGAAGAAGGAACCTTTGAATTTTTATTGATGGCCATATAATAACTTGAAGGAATCCTCCTAGAAGATGAAGAAGAAGGTGAAGTTGATCTTGAGGGGGAGCTAAGAAGTGCCCTGGAGGAGATTGATAGACTCAAAATGAAGTGCAGAAAACAAAAAGACATTCTCCTCAAGTATGTAAGAGAAGAACAAAATTCAGAATTCCTCATGTAGCTAAAAGTAGAGCTTGAAGAATCCAAGAATATAGAAGACATGTTACTTAAGAAAATCAAGGATAAAACTCAGGAACAAGAGAAGTTGGAAGAAGAAGTAGTATGTCTGAGGAAGAAATTAGAAAATTCCCAAAGGAAAGTGTCTATAAACTCTTCTCAGATGACAAGCTCTGGTAAGTTGAACAAAATCTTGGATGTTCAAAGATCTCCTTTGATAAAAACTGGGATAGGCTATGAAGGAGAATCAAGTAAAGGCAAATAAAAGGAAAACAAAAATATTATTTTTGTTAAAGCAAATAAGGTTGATGAAGCAGCTCAAATGATTCCCATAAAAGAAGAAACATGCAATAAAGGAGACAGAAAGTAGAAGGAACCTCTAATAACAAAGAATGAAATAAATACTTAGCCAACAGAAAAAGGCTCATATAACCCTGAGTATGTCAAATTTGGAAACCATAAAAGGAGATTCTTCCCTCCTATGAAAAATGCCACCTGTTATGCCTGCCACAAGCTGGGACATATTGCTGCATACTGTCATACAAGGAGGAGTAGTTCAAACCAGCAAAGGATGCAAATAGTGAAGAGACTGTCTCAAGCAAATAAATGGAAAAGACAACCTCACATCAGGTATGCAAATTGCTTCTATGGTTACTATTTTTATTGTAAGGAATCTGGCCATAAAATCATTGAGTGCAGAAAATATGGACAAAGATTGATGTTCAACACCTCAAGGAGGTTTATGAACCATGGATATTTTACTCATACTCACAATTCTGCAAAAATCATGATCAAATGTTGTGTATGCAATAAAATTGGACATATGCCTTCCAAATGTCCTCTCAGAGAATGTGGTTTATCATCTCACAAAAGGTGACAAACAAAAGGATGCTTCCAGTGGAAAAAGAAGATGAATAAATGTGACCCGTCTCTAACTGCTCAAGACCTAAAAAGCCAATGGTATTTAGACAGTGGCTGCTCAAAACATATGACTGGAGATAGAAGCAAGTTTATAACCTTTGATGAAAATAAATTTGGAAATGTTACTTTTGGCAATGATAAAGAAGGAAAAATCAAAGGAAAAGGAACAATCAACCTAGATAATGGTAGAGGAAAGGCCCAAGATGTACTATTTGTGGATGGGTTGAAAGAAAATCTGCTGAGTTTCAGTCAAATGTGTGACAAAGGCTGTGAAGTTCTTTTTAGAGCACAAGACTGTGAAGTCAGATCAAGCACCTTAGGAAAGACTCTGATCAAAGGTGTTCGAACCGAGATTAATGTCTACATAGTAAAAGAAGAGAATGAAGCATGCCACCTTAGCAAACTAGAGGAGTCATGGTTATGGCATAGGAGATTGGGACATCTTAAGTTCGACCATATCATCAGACTGAGAAAGAAGAAAGCAGTCCGAGATATGCCAGCAATAAAAAGGCATTCAAATACCATATGCAAATCTTGCCAATTGGGAAAACAGACCCAGACATCCTTTAAGACCAAAGATGAGCTATCAACAAGTAGGCCACTTCATCTTGTACACATGGACCTGTGTGGACCTTCAAGAACTAAAACACCAAGTGGAGAATCCTACTTCATGTTGATCATAGATGATTTCTCAAGAATGACATGGATTGCATTTCTCAAATATAAATCGGAAACACTTGAGAAATTCAAAATATTCAAGGCATTGGTAGAAAATCAAACAGGATGCAAGCAAAAGTGCATTAGATCAGACAGAGGAGGTGAATTCACAGACTATGACTTTGCAGACCTATGCAATGAACATGGGATAAAGAAACAATTTACTATTGCAGGGACACCTCAACAGAATGGAGTGGCAAAGAGATAAAACAGGTCTGTACAACAAATTGCCAGAGCCATGATGCAAGAAAGTAACATTCCCCAAACCTTCTAGGTAGAAGCAGTACACACAACTGTGCATATCCTTAACAAATCTCATTTAAGGCCAAGAAGTGACAAGAATCCCTATGAACTATGGCATGGTAAACCAGCTTCAATCAAGCACTTTAGAGTCTTTGGAAGCAAGTGTTACATAAAGAATAATGATGAAAATCTGGGGAAGTTTGATGCTAGAGAAGATGAAGTGATATTTTTAGGATATTCTTCCAAGAGTAAAGGTTACAGGTGCTACAACAAGACTCTTCGAAAAATTGTGGAAAGCATTGATGTAAAATTTGATGAAGAACTGCCAAACAAGACAAGAAGTACAGGTTGCAGCAATCCTCTAGAAGACTATGAAGAAGAGAACCAAGATGATGATGAAATAAGCAAGACAACAGAAGATGCTGAAATAAGCTTGAAATCCCCCTCAAGATACACTCAAAAGAACCATCCAAAAGATCAAATCATTGGGGACAAGAGTGTAGGAGTCCAGACAAGAAGGCAGCTAACTGAACAGACATAAGAGGTATACATAGCTATGTTATCACAAATAGAGCCAAAGAAGTTTGAAGAAGCCAACAAGGAAAAGTATTAGGTGAATGCTATGAATGAAGAATTAGACCAAATTGAGAAGAACAATACCTGGAAATTAGTTCCTAGACCCACTGAGAAAAATGTCATAGGCTCAAAATGGGTATTCAAGAATAAAATGAATGAGCAAGGACAGGTAATCAGGAATAAAGCGAGACTTGTTTACAAGGGATATTCACAAATTGAAGGTCTTGATTATGATGAAAAATTTTCCCCTGTAGCCAGAATGGAAGCTATCAGAATGTTTTTAGCCTTTGCATGCTACCATGACTTCAAGGTATATCAAATAGATGTGAAATCTGCTTTCCCGAATGGAGATTTAGAAGAAGAAGTCTACATGGAACAGCCAGAAGGATTCTCATTAACAGATAAAGAAGACTATGTGGGTAGACTAAATAAGGCTCTATATGAACTGAAACAAGCTCCTCGTGCTTGGTACTCAAGGCTGGATAAGTACTTGCAAAGACAAGGCTTTAAGAGAGGAGGAGTAGACAGCAATCTATACATAAAAGCCCATGAAAATGAACTCCTGATTGTTGTAGTATATGTTGATGACATTATGTTTGGAAGCAACAAAGATGAGCTAGAAAAAGGATTTGCTAAAGAGATGAAATTAGAGTTTGAGATGTCTATGATTGGAGAGCTCACCTTCTACTTAGGACTTCCAATTTAGCAAAAGAACACAGGTACATTCATCTCACAGGAAAAATACTTAAAAGAGATGTTGAAAAAGTTCAAAATGGAAGACTGCAAACCTGTGTCAACTCCCATGATCACTGGATGCAAGCTATGTGCTGATGATGGATCTTCTGGTATAGATCAAATACTCTACAGATCCATGATATGAAGTATGTTGTACCTAACAACATCAAGACCAGAAATCATGTTGGCAGTAGGACTTGTGGCTAGATATCAAGCAGCACCAAAGCAAAATCATCTTCTAGCAGTCAAAATAATATTTAGATATCTACAAGGAACTGTATAGTATGGGCTATGGTATCCAAAAGGCAAGAGCTTCACTTTGACAGCATATATAGATGCATATTGGGCCAGCTGTGTGGATGATAGGAAAAGCACAAGTGGAGGTGCATTCTACTTGGGAAAAAGTCTGGTGGCATGGCTAAGCAAGAAAAAAACATCTATCTCTCTATCTACAGCAGAAGCAGAATACATAGTAGTAGTAGCATGTTGCACACAAGTCATGTGGATGAAACAAACCCTCCAAGACATGAAGGTAAGCATTGATGAACCTATCTCTATAAAATGTGATAATACAAGTGCTATAAGTATTTCAAAAAATCCTGTACTTCATTCAAAAACTAAACACATCCCAATCAAGTACCATTTCCTAAGAGAAAAAGTAGCACAGAAGGTAGTGAAGTTGGAATATGTGCCAACAAAAGAACAAACAATAGATATATTCACAAAACCTCTTGCTAGAGAGCCATTCGAATATTTGAGAAACAAACTAGGGGTAGTGTCTCCAGATACTACTCTCTGACAGAAAAAGAAAGCTTCATTCCAGGGGGAGAACAGAAAAGAAGACATCATTCAGGGGAAGATCAATCAACAAAGAGAGTTACAAAAAGGCCAAAGCAACTAAACAGAGCATGAAATAGGTCCTCAAGATCAAAGCAACATGGACGATATTTAAAAGCACACTGGGAAATGAGCAACCCTTTGCCATTGATGTCAAAGGGAGGAAAAGAAAGCAACAGAAGAAAGGGTCCTAAAAGGCAAGCAGAGGAAGTGTATTTCCATTAATGCCAAAGGGGGAGACTGTTGGAACTGTTTTCATTGATGGCAAAGGAGATGGCAAAGGAGACAGCATAGAAGAGAGAGAGAAAAAGAGGCAGCAAGATGCAGAGAGGGTCGAGCAGCAGCAAAATAAGCAAGGTAGTAAAAGAAGAGGATGTTGAGACAAAGTATAGAGTACAGTGACACAATAAAACAGTCATGCACAGGACAAAGGATGTAGAGATAGAGAATACAGAGGTAGAGCCGTGAGATGAAATGGTCAAGCAGCAGAGAAAGGTTATAGAGAGCACAGTGAAACAAAGACAGAGAATAACAGAGGTGGAACCAATAAGGGCGCATAACCAAGAAAGGAACCGAAATTACATAGTGAAAACATAATGGAGTCGGGCGTTCAACATATGGAAGCACTATATTGTAATGTCAAGAATGCAAGAGGAAACAGGAGCGAAAGTGGAATTATTTTAATAAGAGTTAAAAATTATGAGAAATGGAACCCGGAGTTAAGAGCGGAACCAGAAATCAGTGAAACAGTGATGAAGCCACAACATTAACAAAAGTTAAAAAATAACAAAGGTGGAAATTCCTTATAATAAAATGTTGAAACAAAGTTATAAGAAGCGGAACTATGAGCTAAGATAAGGCGGAACCGTGAGCGTGTACAGTAAACCCGAAGATGATAAAACAGTGGGTTCGGACTTTTTAAAAGTGGTAAACGGATTTCGAAATAAAAACACGATATACATCGGAGTAGGACATGTGTATTTGGGCAGTATTTGAAAACCGCGAATTTTGCATCATTTTGAAGCATTAAAACTCGGACCAATAAAAAATGCGAAATTGCATTCTGTCTGTCGGATCATTGATTTGAACGTGACACTCCACCTAGCGTCGAATGCGTGAGGTTTGTTAATATGTGGGCTCGAACGTTGTGTGTTGGCGCTGACCTTATATTTAGGTTTGGGTTACATGTATATGGAAAACATATTATTATAAGTGTTTCATGCTACAATATGCTGGTGGTCGATTCATACACCAAATTCAAACCTTGGTTGAGAAGAGTTGTAACCTATGGGGCTCGAACATTATAAAGGTTAGCACTGGGACTTAATCTACACCAAGGTTTATTTATGGGTTTTAACCTTTGAGCTAGGAAGGATGTATATATATATGTGGATACATTGTGCCTAATGAAAAGGCCGAGGTTATTATCGCCGGAAGTCGGGTTTATTCAAAGACCGAATAGATTAAATAGGAAATGATTGTGTGTTGGGCGTGCATTAAGGTAATTGCTTGGGTATTCAAATATTATAATCACAAAGGGGTTCAATATAGTATGAGCATTGTATTAATGGGGACCAAGATTATAACACAAGGCATATAAAACATTGTATATGTGATATAAGTTGCGGTGGGCCCATTTGAAGTATCACGTTAATGGTTAGTGATTAACCATTGGAGAAAATGCTGAATGGTTGATATGTTTATATATATTAAATGTGGACCCCGACTATGTTGCAGATTAACAAAGAGGTAACCCAAACTTTAGAAAATGCATTATATCATTATAAACAAGTGTGGGACCCCCAACATAAAATTCCGAGAATCTTAACCCAAGCGGCAAACTAGTATATATATATGTGTAGCGCTTTATATACAAAGGACCAAGATTACAATACAAAGCAGATGTACTATATTCTTGTGCACAATATTAACAGAACAAAAGGTTCTGTTGTTCGAATTAAAACGAATGAAGTACCATATGGTGGGACCCTCATGAATCGCATCGGAGAAACTAATAGTAGTGGAAAATGTTAACAAAATTTCCGATGGAGATAGCGGACCCGATTAGTTATACACGTGATTCTCATATTTGTTTGAATTCTGACTTAAAGCGCATCGGAGGTGAAAGAGTAACATACAACTGAAAGTTCCGATTGCGATTAAGCAATCGGATGACAGCTGTCTCATTTGTTGAAGGATGGATGGTGGATATGAGCTGTTTGACTACATGGTGGGGCCTTGATCAATCGCAATCGGAAAACTATGGAGAAGGCTCATCACATAGGAGCATAAGAAAATTTTGGATAAAGGGTCTTTTATTATGGCTCCGAGAGGCATTTGCGTTATATTGAATAGGCAGTTTATGTGTTAAAAATGACTTTTTTATTACGTCGAGATTTGAATGGCGTTATATAAAAAGTGATGTTACATATATGCAGCAATTACACCATGACAGTGAACAGGAGAGCAAGCAGAGCCGAAAAAGACAAACACAATCACAAAAAAGACAAACACACGGTGATCCAAAACTAAATGGGTTGATTTGTAATCCACATTTTAATTGAATGTATACGTTTTTTATTGGTTTATATTGTTTTTGATGCACTGGCAAGTCTCTGTAGGAAATAAAACTCCACTATAAAACTGAAAGTTGTACAAATTGCTGAGATTTTCTGAATGAGCTGGAAAAAGAAGTGATGAGGCAGAATGCAAAGAGTCAGGGATATTCACTTTGAACTCCCTGTGGAATACGAACTATTATGAGGCAAAATATATAAAGCATATCACATTGATATGCAGAAAGAGGTTAGAGAATGCAGAGCATGAATAATTGAGGCGGAGAAGATAAGAAAAAGGAGGAGCAAAAAGAGATGCTACAGAACAGAGCTGATATCTAAGGTAAATCAACAAATATTTTCTTTTGATATATTGGGGAAGTTGGAGCTTCCCTATAAAGTTGAAGCTTCATAGATGTCAATTGTTGACTGAGGTTGGAGCCTCATGTAGGTTGGTGCCTGCAGAAAAACAGTGGTGCGAGGGAGTTGGAGCTTGCCTTTGCATCACAACAATAATAAGATGTGGTTTTCTCCCTTTATGGGTTTCCACTTATATCTATTGTCTCTGTGTGTGTTGCCTATGTGTTGATATGTTCTATCCAATCTGCTTAATGTTTGTTGCTCTCATAATAAGTTTGGTGTCACATTAACTCAATACTTACTGCTACATATTAAGACTGTTCACATATTAAAGTTGGTTATAAAATTAAGTTGTAAATAAGCTTGATGAAAAGTTTAAAAATCTCATGTATGTGTTAAACTGATTCACCCCCCCCCTCTCAGTTTAAATAAGGATTCAATAGATCACTCACATGGATGCTATCCGTCCACTCGAAGTGGGCGTGGTCGTGCTAGAACTTCTAGTCAGTCCCGATCTCCTTCTTTGCATCCTCCTGCCACAACCATAACCCCGCCGCTGCCTCAGGTGGAAACGATTGCCTCTCCGCAACCCACCCACTTTGCTTAGTTCCACTTTCTATGCACCTTGGACCGCCCCGCGTGTCACTGCAACTATCACTATCTCCTTCAAAGAGGAACCCACCAGTGTGGCTGGCCTTCGTCCCAGAAAACTGCAGAAGTTCTCCAACCAAAGTGCTCTTTCTGCAACTGAGAAGAGCAACCCAGCTTCCAGCAACCGCAACAAAGGCTCCGAAAGCAGCAGTGAATATTGGAAGAGCAGTAAAGATGCTCCTAGCAAAGCCTGTGACACTAAGGAGCCCCAGAACACAGAGGACGCCACCCACGACAAGCTAGCAGACGACACCAATGAGTATAGATGTCTAATTGTGGAAGAGACACCTCCCTCTCCAAATGACACCTAAGCACTCAGGTTCTTTCTGGATTATGGTTTGGGTTCCAAGTTTTTTGGGTCTTTTTATATGGTTTTTGGTTTCAAGGTCTGTTTGAGGACTGCAAATAATTATCTTTTTTCCATGTGCAATGCTGGTTTCCTCTCTGTAGGTAGCAATAAAACAACTTATTGGACTGGTTTCCCCTTTGTGGGCAGTCCCATTTTTGTTAATTTTTAGAACTATGCCTTCGGAATAGGCTAGGACTGTAGAGGCCCGAGCCTCCTTGTATTTTATGTTACATTAATAGAAATTAGTCTTATTTAGAAAAAAAAATAATTAATTAAAATAATAAATAATTTAATAATAAACAATTTTAACAATGTTTCAAAATTGTTTGAAGGAAGTCCCAACCACATGACACATGGTGAGTATCATACAAGGATTGAGTTGAGAAATAAAATGGTCCCTCAGAAAACTACTTGAAAAGGAAGGCTTCCCTTCATGACACTTAACAAGTATATAGGATATGACCCATCATGTCAATTGGAAGGGTCTTGGAATTGAAGAGGCCTAATTGAATGGATTAAATAATGTCCTTGGTTGTAATATAACATAAATATTATATAAAAATAAAAATATGAATATAACATAATTATAATAATATGCATTCACATTGTATTTGAAATGGTCCGAGGAATTCATTTGATTGATTTCTCTACTTTAATTAATGATATAATAATTAATTTGAAGGAAAATTTTGATAGGGTTTTCTTTGTTAAATTATTTCGTAATATAAAAATTAAAATAATAATAACCATAAATAATAATAATCGTCATTAACACAACAATGGCATGAAAATTACTACCTTAAATATTAGTTTAACATATATTTCCATGTGTTATTAGTATAACATATCATACAAATATTGGGGAATGACATGGTATGGACAAAGGGGGCTTGGTACTAACAAAGAACGACCCTCAAGGTGACACACATACCCAGTGTGCCCTGAAATATGCCACATGTTAGTAATAAACTATGTTGATGTGACACATTATTAAATCTTCAAAGGGCTCTAATGTGATTCCCTTCCCTTAGAATTCGATGA
Source organism: Pinus albicaulis (assembly GCA_034641835.2). Taxonomy (NCBI): domain Eukaryota; kingdom Viridiplantae; phylum Streptophyta; class Pinopsida; order Pinales; family Pinaceae; genus Pinus; species Pinus albicaulis. The sequence continues at coordinate 739,453,015 of CM076572.1, forward strand.
ATTTGTATTGTTAGAAATGTATTTATAAGTAGATATATTGGCAGCCTTAGAATTGGGGCCTGAGTTGAGTGAAAGAAGAAATTTTTTATAACCACCATTGCTTCAAAATGACATAGGAAGTTGAGTGTGTTACAAAGATTGCTAGTAGTCAATCTTAAGAAGATGGACTACAACCATTTAAAATTCATATACAATTGCAGTAAGTCTCCTAAGCTATAGAGAGAGTGTGGTAAGAAATCCCATTTTTGACATTTATGAAGAGAGTAGAAGTGGGGAATTAAAATAAATATGAATGTGGATATTGTTGGAAAATGCAAAGTGGCAACTTATTAATTCAATTTTCCTTAACCTTAACACTTTCTTGTGATCATAGTCTTCTTATGTTCTTTACTTAGATATTTTCATCAAACAAATATCAAGAACAAAAACAGTAACAACAAAGGACAAAGAAATTAGGATCTCATCCAGGGAATAACCCCTCCAAGGGGAAAACCTCGAAAAATATTCTCTTCTTATAGAATCCGGTTCAACTAAGATACAAAGACCCAATCCCTAGAACAAGTCCTTCTCCAAGTACAATTTAGCCTTCCAACAAGTTCTTGTTTCTATACCAACTAGCTTCAACCTGCAACTTCAACCTGTTAGCTACAATACTGCAACTTGTCCTGCAACTTCGACCCAGTAATTTCGGCCTCGATGTTGTTGTAGAAACTCTAACTCAAATTCTCCTTGAGACCTTCCTTGATCAAGGCATCTCCTTCCAAGGTCAGTGAAGTTATTACAAAGTTTCCTTCCAACAACAACAAGATACTGCATCCCGTACTGCTACAAATCAAACCTGCCATAAGAGGAAATTTTAGCCTAAAAATGCCCATGAATTTTTCAAGTAGTTTCCATGTCATAATATGTAAACCAATCAAAACCCTTTCAATTTAAAAAGAGGTATTTGTTAATATTTTGGAGGGAAAATAAGAAAAACTACTTTTTAAATTGTATTTTTGGCTTATCTACTTATAAATTTACTCAAATTTCATGTGTAGACACTCGTTGGATGCATAATTAAATTTCACATCCAACGAGTACCCATTATACATACTTTGAGAAGACCTACATTGATAAAAATTCAATATAGTTAAAAAAGTGTGTTGAACACATTTTTTTAATGTATCTTAAATTTTTATCTATGTAGGTCTTTTCAAAAGTATGCATAATGGGTACTCGTTGGATGCATAATTTAATTCCAATCCAACAAGTGTATACACTTGAAATTTGAGTAAAATTATAAGGAAATAATCCAAAAATAAAATTAAAAAAAAAATATTTTTCTTCTTTTCCCTCCAAAATTCATAACTATTATTTTATTATTTTTCCTTAGGAGGCCACTTTTAGACTGAAATTTCCTCTAATGAATTTTGGCCCTCCTAGAAAGATGTAGAAACCCTAAATTTCACACATGTGAGAGAGATAGAGCCCAAAACAAATTTTTTTGCTTTTTCCTTGGATTCTTCTTGCCTTTTAGACCTTCTCTCTTCCTTCTTCCTCTTTGCCAGTGTTAATTTTTCATAGGGCTATATTTCTATTTTCTTTGATAATTGAATTTCTTCATTAACACATTAAGTTCACCCCATAACATCATAAAATTATTCATATTTACATCATAATTTAGCAGCATATGCAACTATATAGAAAGTAAAATGTCATCATCATCAATGCAACAAAACATAAAGGAACAATAGAAGAAAAGCATGCAAACATAGAGACACCAGGATTGGCCGGAGACCAGGGAAAAACCATTTCAAATTCTACTTCATCTTGGATGGTCATCAAATGATTCAGAAAAAGAGATTAAAATGATTCATATCTTCATCTATGAAACTAACCAACAAAATGTTTGGTTTGTGTTATATTCTTTCCACGACTAATCACGCGTAGGGGGATAATAGGGGGGGCGATAGCCCCCCCTGTCAAGGTCCGGGGCAGTGCCCCGGAAAAAAAAATTGGTCCTTATTTTCTGATGGGCGAACCTACCCATGGTTTTGTGCATGGGTTTGCACGTGGTTTTGGGGCATGATGGTTTTCAGCCCCTGGTATTTTGTAGATCTGGTCAAGGGAACTATGGTTATATTCTAATCCAGGGTTAATGGATTGGGGTTTATGTATGCTTCGACATGTATATATGTGTGTTATAACACTAAAAGGAATATAATGTAAAATCAAGTTGGTCGTCTCGATTTGGGATCCAGGGGAAAATCTCTGTGTTTATTTGTTTTATGTTTTATGCTCTCGCTATTGTTTATTTTATGTTTTAAGATTCATTTGCAGATAATTTCTGTACAGGGTTAAAACCTACATTTGGTATCAGAGCAGTTTCGGCTTCAAGGGGACGCCTTTGCTACTGAGGGGTTTTTTGCTCGGGCCTGAGTTAGAACCTATTCAGTGGGAGATCTACAGGATCGATTCTTGTGGTGAAAGAAGATGGCGAGTGGCGGGAAGATAGAGATCAAGAAATTTAATGGTCAGAGTTTTGAGTTTTGGAAGCTAAGGATGGAGGATCTGCTGGTGGATAAGGACCTGTGGATCGCGATAGATCCAAGTACTAAACCAACGGTAATGTCAGATGAAGACTGGAATAAACTGGATCGGAAGGCAAAGAGCACAATACGGTTGTGTGTCTCAGATTCAGTATTGTTGAATGTATCCGGGGAAGCTACGACGAAGACCTTGTGGGACAAGCTAGGGACTTTGTACCAATCTAAGTCTCCAGTGAATAAATTGTTCCTGCGGAAAAAGCTGTATAACCTGAGGATGAAGGATGGAGACTCAGTGACAGAGCATCTAAATGCCTTCAATAATGTGGTAAGACAACTATCATCTATTGATATTAAAATCTCAGATGAAGATAAGTGCATCAGTTTTTTATGTTCTCTACCAAATTCGTGGGACAATATGGTTATTGCAATAGGTAGCAATACAACTACCTTGAATTTTGATGACATTGTCTCAGCCTTGTTGTTGGAGGAAATGAGATGGAGAAATATGGAGGGTCGAAATGGAGATGCATTATCTGTGTGAGGAAGGTACCAGAACAGAAACAAGAATAAGGTTTCGAGTGGGGAGATCTAAATCTCCTGGAAAGTTTGTAAAGGTGTGCTGGAAAGGGATCTGATGATTCTCCTTCTGCAGAGCCAAAAACCACCTCGGATGAAGGTGGGGATGTGTATTTGGCTTCTTCTTCAAATACACATGTAGATCATGATTCATGGTGTTGGACAGATAAGTCGTTCTTGCGGACAAGAAAAACCTCCCAAGTGTCCTACGGACAGCTAGAAACAAACGGAAAATTAAATCTATCTTTCTCTAGATATATCGCGATTCATAATTAAATTTTATGAAGGTTTTACAATATTACCTTTTATCCAATGCTTGTTTGTAGTAGTAGTCCTTCAGTCGCCCGAAAGAGTTGCCTCCGAAGATCTGCAATCACAAACAAACAAACATCAAATAGCACATGCATAGGATATATTCATAAATCATATCTATTATGGTGATCAAGGAATCCATAAAATAAACCAATCAATTGATAGCTTATTGAGAAAAACAGACTTATTTGTATTAGCTTAAATAAGAAGAGCCTTACAACCGTGTCTGCCTTGATGTCATACAGGCCTTCCTGGGGTCTGGAACAGGCGTTTCCTTTACTCTGACAAGCCTTGAACTCTTCCAACTGTGATACATACAGGTATGTAATCTTTCCCACATAAAATCTCAGCTAAAAGGGTCTAAGTTCCAACAACATTTCACTTCCAACAATACTAAAGCGTCAACTCATCAATTCTAACCCTTTGAGGCTGCCCTATGCCTCTTTTTATAGTGAAAGAGAGGAAGTTATAGCTCCAAAAAAGAAGGGATAGGATCCTTCTTCAAAGGGATTAGTTCCTTACATCAAGGGGTTATCTCCTTAATGGATGGGATACATGAACCTGAAAAGAGCAGACTTTCCACCACAGGAATGTTTCTAGAAGCTTCCAAAAATGGCTCAAACTGAGCTTCTAGACTTTACTTGCACCTTTTTTAACCTTTTACAGGGGTCCGCACCCTTAATAAACAGAAAGTGCATTTAGCCCCGCATGATTTAGAGCAATAAAGTGTGGCATCGCAGGCAATACTAAGAGAAAGTGCGGTACAAGAGTTTTTAAGACTTTTATAAGATTTTCTCTTAATTTCAAGGCTTGACTTTAGGAACTTTGATATTGTAAACTTCTAAGGGAGTACTAAAATGCCATGGTGACAAATTTCAATGTAACAAATTGCCCCCTAAAGTGCGAAGTCTGAGAGTATTCGAAGAGTGATGTGCTTTATCATTTCAATAATTAGCCTATGGACACCCTAGTCGGAACCCTATAAAAACATTCAATGCAACACACACACACACACATATATCACCATTGAGGTAGGCATTCCCATACTCAGATAAAAAATAACTAAACTTGTTCTGATACAAAAATGATTTTAATATTACATCAACAGTGTAGACACAGCATGGGCACAACCATCTGTAATGAATAGTCTACTGCATAATGAATAATAAAACTCCTCACAGCCTAGATGGTGGAAACTAGATCCAAGGTCTTGATTTCTGCATCCCGAACTAGTACAATTCTATCTATGTGATTAAATGTGTTGAAGTCGAACATGGTAGAAACCACTTGATTACCAGTTAATGATGTGAAATGTTAACAAGTGTGAGAGAAACCACCAATAATGACAATGGCTCTCAAAGTACTCAGTACAATCCATGAAATGTGAATAAGTGATCTGAAGTCGAGCATTTCATGGAATCGTTCGATCGAAGGTCAATGATGCAACCTGTCGTCGATGGCGAGAAATCTGCCATTAAGGCATGCAGATTCCAAGGTACTGACGGATTCTAGATCAACTTTCTAGATGATGAGCTTTCATCGATAGAAAGTGATCCATCATAAGCAATTTCATGACACGAAACCATAGATCAAGTTTTGAAGAAATATTTTACAAGGACTGACTCAGGGATGGTCAACGTGAATGGAGACAAATGTTTGCAGATGAATGGTTTTTTTTATTGTCCTCTTGAACACATAACGACACTACAGATGGTTTGGCAACAGTTTCCCTACGCTAATACCCATAAACCAGTTGAAGACCTTCAATATGGTTTGATTAACTAATAGGCAAAGGATTTCCCAACCCAGGTAGAAGTGCGAAAAAAAGTGTCGTGTTCAAGAGTGGTATAATTCTTTCATAAATCAAAGTGTAACAAACGAATCTGTTTTCTCTCTTTTCCCCCACCATTTCTAGCAAGTAACTCTTTATTTTTGACAAGCTTGAGGAGGATAACATTTTCTTTTTTATAAGTTCATCCTTCGGATGAGTCCAACTTAGTTTAAAATCAAACCCTAAGAAGGAGTGGTCCATTCTTGTTTGTAATCAACAGGTCCTTTACTGTTAAATTTTAACGAGTCCGGTATAGGATAAACTCGGTGTTTTTCATTTTTAGGGAGTTAGAAGAAAAAACTTAAGAAAAATCCTTGGGTGTACTTTTTCATAAATTTAGTCTCTCAGGCCCGAAAAAGGATAAAATAATGCAAGAGAGAACTCTATTGACCATAATTAGTCAACATATACCTTTTTCGTAAATAGTCCATTTTAGTCTGGAAAAGGGGTGAACTTATATTGAAGGGACGACCGTTCATTTCCTTTAACGAGTTCAAATAGTCAAGTACTCAGCAATCTTCTCATTTTTAGAGAGTTTGAAAAGGGCTTAAAAGAGGACTCCAAGGTTTCGCTTTTTCGTAATTTTCAAGAGTCCGAAAAAGTGATAAAAGTATACTCAATAGTTTTGCTTTTTCTGTAAATTTTAATGAGTTCGAAAAAGTGATAAAAATATACTCATATGACCAACTTTCAATTTAATTAACGAGTAGGAAAAGACGGAAAGAACTCAAAATTTTCATGTGTTTTACGAGAATGAAAGACATCAAAATAATCTCAGGATTTTCATGATTTTAATGAGTCTTGAAAATAATAACCAAAATCGACTCAAGATAGGTTTCATTTTTACAAAAGCTTGAAATAGAGAAAAAATATGCTTCAGATAGGTTTGTTTCATTTTAACACAAGCTTGAAACAAAGAAAACTGTGTTTGAGAATGGTTTCATTTTTGCACAAGCTTGAAACATAGAAAATTGTGCTTGAGAGTGGTTTCATTTTTACACAAGCTTGAAACGTAGGAAAAATTTGCTTGAGATAATTTTTGAATGCAACCCAAGCGTAAATTGCTAGAGCACATGCCCCCCAAGCTTCATTTCATTCAACTAAGCAGACTACTGGTTACTAAAATTTGAATGGAATGAAGGTTCATTTACGAGATCAGATGAAAGACTCGAATTGACTAGGAGAGGATTTGTTTCGTTTTTTAGCAAGGTTGACACAGGAAAAGAACCATCCTCATGGTGACCTGTTTCATTTTTTAACAAGGTTGACACAGTAAAAGGAACTATCCTCATAAAATACTATTTCTAATCTACCTACATAACCTACTGATTCATTTTTTAATGAGGTTGACACAGGAAAAGAACTGTCCTCACGGGTCTGTTTCATTTTTTAACGAGGTTGACACAGTAAAATAACTGTCCTCGTGTCTACTCTCTAAAATCTACCTACATAACCTACTGATTCATTTTTTAATGAGGTTGACACAGGAAAAGAACTATCCTCATGGCCCACTGATTCATTTTTTAACGAGGTTGACACAGTAAAAGGAACTTTCCTCTTTAATCACTGATTCATTTTTTAACGAGGTTGACACAGTAAAAGGAACTATCCTCATCAGACTTGTTTCATTTTTTAATGAGGTTGACACAGTAAAAGGAACTATCCTCATATCTCTGTTTCATTTTTTAGCGAGGTTGACACAGTAAAAGGAACTCTCCTCACATCTAAGACATGTTTCATTTTTTAACGAGGTTGACACAGTAAAAGGAACTATCCTCATGACTCATTGATTCATTTTTTAATGAGGTTGACACAGTAAAAGGAAATATCCTCGCATCTTTGTTTCATTTTTTAGCGAGGTTGACATAGTAAAAGGAACTCTCCTCACATCTAAGACATGTTTCATTTTTTAACGAGGTTGACTTAGGAAAAGGAACTATCCTCACATGACTTATTAATCATGGCTTCCAAATAGAAGAAACACATGTTAATGGATGCACCTCGATCATGGCTTCCAAGATGTCTTTATCAAATGGAAGAACAGTTCTCTGGAAAGAACACATGTCAAGGGACTCAAAATGGATAGGAACATCGCGTTCAAATAATCCCATAGAGTTTTCCATGTCAATTACCGGATCTAAGTCAAAGGAAGTCAAGAAAAAAGTGAGAGGCTCGCTTGCATCAATAATTGAAAACATGGGACTGCTTGCCACATAATTAACCCATGGCGGGGTAGATACCACTTTAGTAGAAGGAACTTTTAGGGGTGTCATATTATTGGTAGTCAAATCAAGACTAGTGAATAAAAGTTGGCCAACAGTCACAATGTTTCCATTATGAGGGAAATACATCACGCGAAAGCATGTCGATACGACAGCTTTCATTGCATAGAAATAGTCTCGCCTAAGGAGTATATTGAAATCCAAGGGGCCTTAAACTACCATAAGATCAATACATATAGTTTTACCTTCCAAAGTAATAGAAAACTTAGGAAGGATACCTAAAGGTTCACTAGTGGTTCTGTTAAAATATTTCATATTCTGTGTAACAGGGACAAGCTGAGGGGAACCCAAAGCTTTCCAAGCAATTGAGGATAAAATACTAACATAAGCACCTTCATCTGCATGTGTGCGGCATATATTCTTATGACAAGCCTGCACAATTATTTGGAAAGTGATGGAAGAAGGAAGATGAGGTTCTGTTAGTCTATTCCAATCAAAGGAAAAGACCTCTGTACTTGGAGGGGGTTCTGTAGAAATAGGTGAAATGCCCCCTGGCGTAGAAGAATCTGATGTAACAAGAAGAACCTGAGCGGTATGAAGTTCATTCTCTTCAGGGAGAGTGGGATCGATCAGATTTTAAATAAAATCGACCACTTGATCAACTAATGGATCATCAACCTGAGTGATATGAGTTTCACTCTTCAATGGAAGAGTGGGGTTGACTGTACTTGGAATTAGATCAATCCCTCCGTCAGTTGACGATAGATTGGGAGAAAGTTGGCGGTAACCAGTTGGAAGTTCTTGCTGTGGAACAGTAAGGTTTTCCAACAATTTTGAGGCTTCATCCATGGGAGGGAAAATGTGAGTTTGATGACTCCCTTTGCAAAACTTACAAGGAAACCTAACTTTACCCTTTTTCCCAAGAACCTGACTATCACTGGTTGATGGATCAACGGTAAGTTGGCAAGATTTTTCTGACCATACTTCCAAGACCTTTGGAATACCAGGACAATTGATAAGGAAGTGGTCACCCTTACAAAGCCTGCAAGGGCATTTGGGCTTACGGTGCATGTTGGAGGTTTCCTCAACACTACTAACATTTACAACCATTGTTGGTTGGTTGAATTCTTTCTTATCTTGCTTCTTCTTCTTCTTCTTCTTCTTCCCTTTCTTCTTCTTCATAGTCACTTGGTTACTAGCGTCAAGGCTTTTACCAATCGAAGAGGAAGAAAGGGAGGAATACATATTGGGCAAAGAAGGTAAAAGGTCAACAGAAGGTTGGTGATGTTGAGATGGTGAACTCTTTTGAGGTGAAGCATTCGGTTGAGGTGGAACAATTGGAGTATTCGGGGCCAACGAAGTTGAAAATAACCATATCGGTAAACCTATTATAAATCTAGGTAATGACAATGTAGCCATATAAGGAGGACAAACATTTCCAAATCAAGGAAAAGTACTAGGATTCTCGTTAAGAGGGGCTCCCTGGTTGGTAAATTTTGCAACAATTGCTGTTAGATTCAACTTCAGTGAATTTTATTAACAATTTAAAACTAAAATTAACAATTCACAATTCACACCTAAACAACCAAAATTCACAACTTACACCTATTATCTCTAAAAGTAAAAACAAACAAATGAACACGCGCTATCAAATCTAGGAGTCAAACCACACACAAAAAATAGATTCCCGCACTAAAAAACACTAGTTGGTGATGAAATCCAACATCGTATAATTTTAATGCAGAAATGGCGGTTGGAACAGCTACCCCGACAACCTGCTTAATGAAACAGACCGGTACAGGTTTCTCCACTATACCATCTTGAGCGAAGATAACCCTCCGGAGAGTCCAAGTGAGTCTAGTTTACATTTGTTCCAGGTACAATGGGATCTTCCCTGCACCTTCACCTTGGGAAAGAATCCTATAGATTATGGCCACTAAGGTTACCAACAGAAACAAATATACCTGGGGGAATAGTCTACGATCTGACACACACACAAGGGTAGAGTAACAAAGCTCAATCCCCTTGAAGGCTCCTTGACATAATCCAAGGTTTACCAACAAGTGATCCCAGGCTCCTCAAAAATGGTCAATCTGAGGTTTACTGTTGTTAATACATGTATATATTCTATTGTTCCCAATGAGGAAGGATTGATTACCTCACTGGTTCGAATATGATCTTGTTCTTGACTCCTTTAGGAGGAGCTTCCCAGAGCATACATGCAACAATTGGAATTTTCCTACCGCAAGATCGAATACTTTTTTGTTTTAGTTGCTTTGGAAAGTTAACTACAACCTATTCCAAAGCACTAATCCTAAGCTAGATTGGTGAAAAGAGCCCTAAAAATGTAAAAATCACTATATGAATTTTATTAAGCACTGTGTTATTTAGGTTGTTATTACTCAAAGGGTAAATGGATATGAAACCAATGGTGTTATGACCCGACCCAAAATTGAATGCAATCGAATATGATAATGTAATATTATCAATTCAATGAATCCTAATTAAAGTAAAGAGAGAGTTTCCATTGACTTTCAACAATGCAAAAACTGAATTCTCTAATGCACTAATTTCATCAAGAAAAACTAATGCTAATCAATTCCATATTTTTTATTTTTTTGTTTTTAAAACAAGCATAAAAACATGTAAATTCAAATTAAAGAAACTGATCTAAATCTACAATGGATTTTTTTAGAATGTAAACTATGTAGTTGTAATCTATGCACAATTCACTTGAAAAGTATGCAAATGTAATCTATGCACATTTTTCATTCATATTCTAAAAATGATAATTCTAATTATGAAAATGTGATCTATGTAAGAGAATTCTCAAACACAAGATGATTCTAATGTAATATAAGAACCAATCAAGTGTAAGTAAAGAAAATTGGGCGAGAGTTCCAAAGACCAAAAAATAAAAACACTCAAAGGCGATTAACACTCATACACAATTTAGCCCCCCCCTGGCGAATGAGGGGGGAATTTTTTTGCAAAAACAAAAGAAAAAAGATGCAAAATTGTGAAAATACTGAGACAAACCTCCAAGTAATGACCAAAGGAAATCAAATTAATAATTTCTCAAAAAAGAGACTCAAAACGCCCAATTAACTTAACGGAGATTGATGAGATGAAAAATTTGCTGAAAGAAAATCCTAAACAAGGCTTTTTGATAGAAAAATATAGATATGGGTAGATGCTAAGAATCCTAAATTAAATATAGACTAAGCCTGAAAAGGAAATTTTAAGTTTTCATAAAATTTTCCCAAGGTCCATAGGCTCCAGAGTAAACAGGTGCGGTACCGCACTAGTTACTCAAGAAAATTGCGGAAATGGCCGCACTGTGCATGAAGGCAAAGTGCAGAGATCAAAAAACTTCAAGAAAAAAAAGTTTTCAAAACTTTTCAAAGTACAGAAAAATTAAACTTATCCACCCAAACTAGTATACATCAATCAAGAACCAGAAAAATCATTTTCTCAAGTCAAGACAAAAGGAAAACAAAAAATCCAATCATTCCCCAGCAGAGTCACCAATTTGTTGGACTGATAAGTCGTTCTTGTGGACAAGACAGACCTCCCAAGTGTCCTATGGACAACTAGCAAAAAACAGACAATTAAATCTATCTTTCTCTAGATATATAGCGATTCATAATTAAATTTTATGAAGGTTTTACGATCTTACCTTTGATCCAATGCTTGTTTGTAGTATTAGTCCTTCAGTCGCCCGAAAGAGTTGCCTCCGAAGATCTGCAATAAAAAACAAACAAACATCAAATAGCACCTACATATGATATATTCATAAATCATATCTATTATGGTGATCAAGGAATCCATAAAATAAACCAATCAATTGACAGCTTATTCAGAAAAAAAGACTTATTTGTATTAACTTAAATAAGAAGAGCCTTACAATTGTGTTTGCCTTGATGTCATACAAGCCTTCCTGGGGTCTGGAACAGGTGTTTCCTTTACTCTTACAAGCCTTGAACTCTTCCAACTGAGATACATACAGGTATGTAATCTTTCCCACATAAAATCTCAGCTAAAAGGGTCTAAGTTTCAACAGCATTTCACTTCCAACAATACTAAAGCTTCAACTCATCAATTCTAACCCTTTGAGGCTACCCTATGCCTCTTTTTATAGTGAAAGAGAGGAAGTTATAGCTCCAAACAAGAAGGGATAGGATCCTTCTTCAAAGGGATTAGTTCCTTACATCAAGGGGTTAGCTCCTTAATGGATGGGATACATGAACCTGAAAAGAGCGGACTTTCCACCGCAGGAATGTTTCTAGAAGCTTCCAAAAATGACTCAAACTGAACTTCTAGACTTTACTTGCGCCTTTTTTAACCTTTTACAGGGGTCCGCACCCTTAATAAACAGAAAGTGCATTTAGCTCCGCATGATTTAGAGCAATAAAGTGCGGCACCATAGGCAATACTAAGAGAAAGTGCGGTACAATAGTTTTTAAGACTTTTATAAGCTTTTCTCTTAATTTCAAGGATTGACTTTAGGAACTTTGATATTGTAAACTTCTAAGGGAGTACTAAAATTCCATGGTGAAAAATTTCAGTGTAACACATGGTTGATTGACTCAGGTGCATACTTTCACTTCACTCCCCATAGGGAGTGGTTCTGCGAGTATGAGAAATATGATGGTGGTGATGTCTTCTTAGGTGATGATAGGAAGGCTAGGATTTTTAGACGTGGAAAATTTAAGCTGAAGCTACAAGGTGGAAGGATTATAACACTTCCTGGTGTGCTGCACATTCCTGCATTGGCTAGAAATCTGATTTCTGTAAGCAAGATGGATGATATAGGTGTAAAAACAGTGTTCGAGAAAGATACCTGTAAGATGGTTCGGGGAGCACTGGTATTAATGCGGGGAGTTCAGATTGGAACTCTGTACAAGCTTCAGGGCAACACTGTTATTGATGGGTGCAACAGTTCTGTGGTTCTCGAAAGTGCAGTGGAAAGTCTAGTGGTCTCTAGAGAAAATACCATGCTATGGAATCAAAGGCTTGGACATACTGGAGAGAAGGGCATTTGGATACTGCATGGAAATGGTATCATAGAAGGCATGTCCAATAGCTCTCTAGATTTCGATTTCTGTGAACATTGTGTGTATGGGAAGCAGAATCGGGTGAGTTTTCCTTCTGGTGCTAAGAGGGCAAACAAGATATTAGAGCTTGTGCACAGTGGTGTGTTTGGACTTGTGTCGGTTCCATCACTGGGTAATTTTGTGTAATATGTTTCATTCATAGATGACTTCTCAACGAATACATGGATATATTTCTTGAGGAAGAAATCTGAATTCTTTTACAAATTTAAAGAATTTAAGGCTCTAGTGGAAAACCAGACAAAGAAGAAGATACAAGTGCTGAGGACAGATAATGGTGGGGAGTTCTACAAGAATGAATTTGAAGAGTTCTGTAAGAAGTGTGGTATAGCACGGCAGAAGACTACTCCATACACACCTCAGTAAAACATAGTTATAGAAAGAATGAACAGAATGCTGATGGAAAAGGCAAGAAGCATGCTCAGTGGTACCGGGTTAGGACAAGAATTCTGGGCAGAGGTAGTGGAGGCTGCATGTTACTTGGTTAATAGATCACCTTCATCAGTGTTGGAGGATAAGACTCCACATGAGGTATGGACTGGTAAGAAACCCTCTCTTTCACATATGAGGGTATTTGGATGTGATGCATATGTACATGTTTCAAAGGAGAAAAGGACCAAGTTGGATAATAAATATGAAAGGTGCATCTTTATTGGGTATAAGGATGGTTTAAAGGGTTACAAGCTTTGGAACCCGGAAACAAGGAAGGTTGTGTACAACCAAGATGTCGTGTTTAGAGAGGTGAAAGATGTTGTTAAACATGAATTCCTACCAAAGGAACCTGAAAAGATAGATTTTGAGCTAAAGGAGGATGAATAGGACTCTACAACAGAAGAAGACTCAGAAGAGGAAGAGCCACAAACTCCAGCTGTGAGAAGATCAGTTCAAGAAATAAGACAACCAGAAAGGTATATTACATCTGCTTTTTGTTCAAATTTTACTTTAACTATAACCGATGATGATCCCAGAACCATCAGGGAGGAAGTAGATTCAAAGGATGGAAAACTCTGGAAGGAGGCCATGGTTGATGAAATGGCATCCTTGCATAAAAAGGAGGCATGGGATCTTGTGGAGTTGTCAGCTGGAAGGAAGCCCATCGGGAGAAAATGGGTGTTTAAGAAGAAGATCAATGTAGAAGGCAAGGTGGAGAAATACAAAGCTCAGTTGGTAGCAAAAGCTTATTCCCAGGTGCCGGGAATTGATTTTGGTGATATTTTTTCTCCTATTGCCAAAGTTAATTCTATTAGATTAATTTTATCTGTTGCTGGTGCATTTTATTTTGAGGCTAAAAGGGTGTTGTTGGTAAAGGTGGACACTTTGAAGAATGTTTCAGATGCATTTTCAAAGTCTGTGAGCACTCAGAAGTTCTCTTGGTGTAGAGAAACAATGGGTGCTGCAAAGCTGGGCTAATGACTCAGCGCTCCTATGGCCCCCTGCAGAAAGAAAACAAGAAGTGGAAGAATGTTGGGTTTTTGTTATATTCTTTCCATGACTAATCACATGCGGGGGGGTAATAGGGGGGGTGAATAATCACCAAGGATGTGGTATCAAAAATTTGATACCTATATATGGGGACTTGGCTTCACCAGAAGCAAGGAGGATCACTGTGTTTATTTTAAATTAATTGGTGACTGTGTTATTTATTTGGTCTTATAGGTGGATGATATGTTGTTAATTGGAAATGACAAAGAAATTATCCGAGTTTTTAAGACCCAACTGTTCTCCAAATTCGACATGAAGGATCTTGCTGCTGCAAACTATATTTTGGGCATGTAAATTAAGAGATATCGGGCAAAGAGGAAGCTCTAGTTAAACCAAAGGAAATATGTCGAGACTATATTACAGAGGTTTTGTAGTGCCCTACTCTAGTTGACTGACAATGATATGAATTTTAACATTATTTAGCCCTAAGACCCGCACTTTATTCTTTGAGGACCTCAGGTTGAGGATCCGGACACATGACTCTATTATTAGTGAATGTGATGGTTATGTATGTCTTTATTGATACTATGATGATGATATCATTTATGGATATGCATGTTATTTATTGATATGATTGTAGCATTAATAGATATGCAGGTTCTCTATTGATATCATGATGATGATAGATTTTATGGATAGATATGTTTTCTATTGATGTTACGATGATAATGCCTTCGATGGATATGTTAATTTACCATTGATGTTATGATTATGATAAACATGATGGATGTGTCCCATATGTAGCTACTTACATTAGTTATGATTCAAAATAAACAATGATGTGAATGACTAGGTCATGATGATGTTTCTATTATGATAATGACTAACACTTAGAACTTTGTTACTGATGATTATTGAGTATGACAGGAAACCACCAGAGGCACTCGCATATGATGAGTGGATAACATCTGGTTTGATAGAAATTAATATTTTGTCTTTGAAATTGTAATTTCATTTTGAAACTTGTTATATATATTACATATACTCTGATGATATGTCAGTGGTTGCAAGAACGTGTTAGTTTCTTGGTCGAATGACTCACATATGGGTGATGGAGTTGTACAATTGGATGGAACAACATGGGAGGGGTGGAACATTGTTCCTGATCTCACTTGCTAGCACTCCCACCGTGACTTAGGCTAGAAAGGTCGAAATACCTTTGCCTTGAAGATCACGATGTCGTGGGGGCAGGTCCAAAATTTGGTTTGCTCACGAGGATTTTCTGGGGGGCGCGCATCAAGGCGGATTCCTTGATCCCCAACACCATTAGTCTCACTATAGCAGGCAGCTTATGAGATGATATGGGTCTCTGTCGTTGCACATATAATTTCCTCTCGTAACCACTGGATACTTGAAGGGCAAGTGGTGTGGCACCCTTGGGATTTCAAGAGAAATTATTGAAGGGCATGACCGACTTGGCACCCTTGGCATCAAAAATAAATTCTTATGCACGAAACCCTTGGAAATTCGAATGGAATTTCTTGAAGGCATGACCAACGTGACACCCTCGACATCATTAAAGAAACTAATAAATATAATCAATATATGAAAATCCAACTAATTCATATCAACTGACATATGATGTTAGAACCAAAGGAATTAAATCAAGAATAAAACTTAGGGTAAAGGGGGAATAGGAAGAGATAAAATATTTTACCATGATAACTCTACCCTTTCCATGTTAGAACAAAAAACGGAGAATTATCAATTAACTTCAGTAATAAACACAAATTAAGGAGTAAAAAGGAGGAATCAAGAGACAACTAGGAGAATAAATAGGAAGCCTTGTTGGGTTGAGGGAAATAGTAGTTTTGAATGAATAATTAAGTAAATTGTTTTTGGAGAGTCTTGATGAGAGGGTGACACATGGGTGGGTGAATAATCAAATTTTGGGTAATAAAAAATAATAATTATTATGCATGAAATTCCAAGTGTCACCTATGAAGCCTTCTATAAAAGAAAGGGAAATGGAAGGGAAAATGACCTTTTTGTTTACCCTATTTTTGGATGGAGGAGGTTATGTCATTTTGAGTGGTTACGAGCTATATTTGAGTTTGGTGGGATAGAGTATTATAAATAGGGGACTCTTGAGCCAAGAGGGGTTCACCTCTATCAGCTAGCACATTCCTTCATTGTACAACCCCATTGCAACTTGGGGGCCTGCGGGGAAGGAGAGTGCCCAAGGAATAGGCTGGGAGGTCAACCGGTGGGTCATTACATTCGGATTAAGCACGACCGCATTCAGGCTTGGAGGTAGACGACGACAAAGGACCTCAAGTAGCGGCAAGTCAAGTTTGGTTCTCGTCTAAGGGTGAACGGTACATGTGTTAGGTTTTTAATTATGATGATTTCATGGTGCTTATAACCAACAAGTTAAATATATGGATGTGTTATGAAGTTAAATTTATGGACATTGATATAAGTGATTTATTTTTACTGAGTTTCAAACTTGTATGATTATGGTTTCATTTCCTAGTTACTGTGTAAAAATAAAAAAATAAAAAAATTTAAAAAAAAAATTTAAAAAAAAAAAATTACGCCTAGCGCCCATCTAGTAAATTATAGGGTTCGTCCCTACACTTGGTATCAGAGCAAAGGTTCAACCTCTAGGACCTATAGGCCCATAAAGTATTAAGGTTTCCTTGTATTATTTTTTTTTGTGAGCTTATGTGTACACAATTTTAAATTATGGAAGTTATAAGACAACAAGAGTTAGTCTTCTTATCCGACTCCACCAATCTTGTCAATGCAATCAATCCAAAGAGTTCACTTCACAATGAGAAAAATCTCTGATTCCACTCATATTTCAATGGCTGTTAATGAACAGACATTATATATAAAATAACAGTACGATGGTAGATGTTAAGCTAATGCCAAAAGTATCAAATAAATCCAAAATTTTCACCTCCTTTTGAACAAATGAGAGCACATAAAGCCACTGATGTATTCATATTTCAAATGCGTAACTTGGGAAAACAGTAAACTACTTATATTTCAGCAATAACGAGCTGTAGAATGTGAAAATTCATGACAATTAACATAAAGAAAAACAATATCATGTGACTGGTGGCTCTTTAAATGTTCTGGAAAATGCATCCTATAGCAAGACAGAATGATCCTGTAGCGTAAATAATGATTGCTCTCTCCGCAACCAACACTAAAGTTCTTTTTGCTTTGAATGTAGAATTCATTGTTTTCATCTATGGAAAATCACTAGTACAAAGTTACCATTCTCCATAGAGATAAATCCCACAAATATTTTGTGAAAACTGAAATACAAATCAAATCTACAAACTGACACATTAAATCAACACCATAACAAATCCCTGCTTAAAAAATCACAATCTCAAATCACTGGAAAGTGAAACTTTGATGTTGATTGAAATGTACATCTATCCTACTAGATACCCAACCTCTCATTATGGTTTTAGAAATATCCATGGTAAGCAAATTTTGGATTCTGAGATGACAAGTTTGAAGTTGTGAGGTCAATACTGAAATAATTTCATGTTTACTAGATAACTACAACATAGTTAAGGGTTAGAACATTTGTGGCCTAACTTTCTAGTAGAAGAATGTTCACAATCATGAGTTCAAATATCATTAGCATTGGCTTAATGCAAGCCATTTAATATGAATAAAATGGAAATAGTATAGGCTCACAATTTCAATTTTAAAAATTATCACAATCATGGAGTCAAAATATTATTATCATTGGCTCATAAAAATCCTTAATCCATCCATCTATTCATTAGTAGTCAGCAAGAAGAGTATGCTATTAGGAAAACTGAGTAGCAAAGACAATTGTGAATTTTTGAATTTCCTGAAGATGCAAAAATCATTGTAAACTATTGGGAGCACCTTCATATGATAAATTTTATCAGCTCCAATAAAGGAGAGACGAATTAGTAGCATTATGCCAAGCGTATTACTGATGCCTCTTCTATTTGCAAAGCATTTCTGAAGTCTCCATTGTTTAAGAGGTGCTCTTGGAGAAGGTAATGCCCCAATCATGAGACTAACATTAATGCCAAATCACAAACTCCTTACTTCAACAATTAAATGTAGTGTTACAACTAACATAGGAATTAATGCTTCCCATAGTGTCAAATTAACTAATTAGAAACTTTCCTTGGCCATTGGATCCTATTTTGGAATCTCCAACATTCATAATATCTCCACTCATTTCTAGTTCTCCATTATTTGTCATTAAGCTCAATAGAAAGGAAGTCTGCAATATAAAGTAGAAAGGGTGAATGCGTTCAGATTGGCAATTACGTCCTTTACCGGAGACCATGATCCAATATGCACGCGCTATACCATGGGCGTTAGAATTTGGATTTGTTTTGACAGAGGCTTCCGCGAGATATGCAGAATGCTGCATTGTATTATAAATGACAACGGCTAAATCCTTTGATCCATTAGTTGCCGTTCCTAATTCCAATCTTGGACTCCAGATCTCCCGGCGTATCTAATACGCAACCTCAATCACGGGCTCCATGTCTCCCGGCGTGACAATTTCCTCGACCCAATTAAATCCTCGCATTAAACCAGGCTTGAACCAGAGTTTCAAATACTCCTTCCTCTATGGCCATAGTTTAGATGAGCTTTGTCTTGCAAAGACTATGTTTTGAAGTCTCAGGGAGGTCTTAGAAACTTTTTGAAGCAGAAAAATTTCGTTTTACTTTGGGTGTCCAAGGGATTCCAAGGAAATTTCGAAGGCTCAGCCTCTCCTTCAATTATTGATCGTCTGCAGTGATGCCTATGGGTATAAATTGGGAGAAACAAGGCCTTTGGCCCAATGGTTTTGTTGTACTAGAAATTGAACGAGTCCTGGGTTCGATCCGACATAATGGGGATGGCTCTCTGGCTCTCGGACCTGAAGGTATCCGCGCGTTTATGTTTGGTCGGTCAATTGAGTTGGTTTCATTTTCATCCTCACAAGCGAAGCCAAGATGCGCGAGTAGAACTTTTGAAAATTAAAGTATGGTGTGCAGGGCCCTCGGCTCCTAAAACCAACAATCTCTGTTTTGTGTGCTTGTAGTTAAGTTGGATATAATTTTATAAGAATCCTCCTTTTCATTCCACGGAAAAACACCGGTTCCTGTCAGTAGCATGCGTTGACATGTTGGTACGCTTTCCAACAATATAGTGTTGGGAATTACATTTAGTGTATATACGTACGAGTATATTACCAAGTTTTCGATCTGTTAAAATCGTAACAGAATCTGTTTTGTTTGGAGGATTGCATTTATAGGTATCAATAGGGTTTAAATTTAAATTGAACAGATAAATGTTGTCAGTATTATGAATAGAAATTGAACTCGATGCTACCTCAATATTATAACGGTGACATGAATTATAAATATTTAATACTAGTTTATTCTCTCAATTAGTAGTCTTTCTTATTAGTCCATTTCCTGTCCTGCTCCCCTTGCTGCATTATGACTATCTATCTCTCCATGCAATGCAAGATTGAAGGTGTTACAGGCGGTTTTAACCTAACCTCCTATTGGCAAGCATTGTTTCTGTTAGTGCTAATGTGTAGTGCCCTTTTCCCTGTATTTATATTCATATTCTAAATTTGATGTCATATGTGCTGTGTTGTGCTAGTGGTGTCCGTGACAGAGGGATTGGGTAATGTACACACGAATATCTTGTTACTACTATTATAATTTTTGTGGCCTCTATGCTCATCATCTATATTTCTTATTGCACTGCTCTGCAGCCCCAGTAGTACTCAACTCCTCCCAACATTTCATCAACATGTTATCTTCTGCTTGAGTAGTTTCCTACTGCAAACATAATGGTTGACGAGGGAAATGAAGATTATCTTTATTATGGCACACCAGTTGAGAGAGAGGAAGAAATGTCAGATATTTTAGAAGTTTATTTTGTTAAGGTATAATAAATTTAAATGGGTAAAATTTAAAAAAATCCAATTCCATGTGTTACCCAATGTGTTGTATATTAAAGTAATAGTTTTTGCAGTTTTAAATTTTAAATTTATTTAAGATGTGTATTAAATTAATAGTTTTATAGTTTAAAAGGTTAAATTTATCTATGTTGTGTATTAAAGTGATAGTTTTTCATATAATGTAGTATTTCAAAATTTTAAATTTATTTATGCTGTGAATAAAAGTAATATTTTTTATGCTGTGTAGTCTAAAATTTTAAATGTAATTATGTTAAAAGATAATTTCTAAACTATCTAAATGATGGACATTTAACTATATGTATATTTATATATATATTTCATGTTTACACATGAAAAAAATATTCAAGGAAATTCGTGTTAAATTTTGGCAGGAGTCATTGGTGAACCATGGTTAGAAGAAGCACAAGAAGGAGTGAGGCAACTAGAGGGTGCAACATGGCGCCACCACAATAGCCAACTTCTGCCACCCCACCCAATGATGAGGAAAACATCTCAACACAAGAACAAATACCATCAGGAGAAGTGTTAAACTTAATGAAATCATTCTAGCACATGTCTGAGGCATTAATAAACTGTCTGGAACGAGATCATGGAGGACCAGTCATACCAAATGAAGCACCCCGAAACACTACAAGAAATTATGTACGTCGAGATCTGGAAAAAGTAAAATTTCCAGAGTTTTGGGTGTCCACAGATGGTCAATATGTGGAGGCATGGTTAGAAAACATGGCTATGTGCTTTACCCTGAGAGAGTATACCTCAAACACAAAGGCCAAGATGGGTATATTCCAGCTAAAGGGAAATGCACTAAGGTGAAAATGTGAAGTTGGGTTACACTTTTTGCCCTTTTTTGAGAAAAAAATTTCATTTTTTTCGGTTCTTAAACTTTCTGCAAACTATAACAATTTTTCTGTTTAGAATTTCATTTTGCGATAAAAGTAAAAGTTGTCAGAAATTTTGTTAGCTTTCTATTACTTATTTTTTGAAATTTTTTTATGCGGATTTGATATGCCAACCTAGCGTTTCTTAACAATCAAAGGATTCATAAGAAGTCATGTTAATACGCAATGTTGTATTCATTGAAAATTTGTGTTTTTGAGAAAACAAAATGTGTTACAATAGTCTAGACAGAGTCTACTTCGGTTTCGTCATATTTACAAAGCCAATGGATGCATATCATAATTACTAGAATTTTTTGAACTGTCCAATATGAAAAAACTGCATATTTTGGATATGTTTCGCGACACAACGAATTTCTTAACATATAAGTTATAAAATAAAAATCTAAAAGCTACCCATTAGAGATGACGGACCAATGTAATGCCCCATAATTTTTTCAATTTTTTTTACAATGTATTTTGGGAGATAAAGAATTTTGATTTCACTGAATCACAATGACCCTCAGAAATTGTTTGCACCCATTTTATTAGAAAATTAATTAAAATTAGTAAATGTTTACGAAATTCCATAAAAGCTATATTTCTTGAAAGTATATTCAATTCTAAAAATTCTTGTCTTGGTTCCGACAGTTAATTCAGAATGTTTCATGGAGTTTAATCAGTCCAAAGTTGCAAAAACGTCAAGCTGCGTGACTGGTGACGCGCTAGTTCGGCCGAAATTTGATTAAAAGTTCGTCCGAACTATTTTTTGCGCTGACGGCCAGTTAAATCTAACGACTTAATAGTTCGACCGAACTATTAATCGAAGTTCGGCTGAAATTTTAATAAAAGTTCGGCCGAACTGTAATCTAATTTTTCGTCGGCCGGAAAATTTCGCGGCTACCCTCCTAAGACACGTTTTGCGGCAATACAAATTGCCGCGAAATCATTCATAATTTTCGCACATTTCTCACATTTGATCTGATTTTATAAAGGTCTTGGTTTGGGTTTAAAGACATGTCTTCGAGGTTTTAGTTTAAGGGCATTTCTTGGAGGCAGACCAATTTTGCAAAGAATTGTTTTGGGTTTAAGGACATTTCTTTTAGACGATTTGATTTTTGAAAAATTTGTTTTGGGTTTAAAGAATTTTCTTGGACGTACATTCAAAGGAAATTTCTTGGAGGTATGTGATACATTTTTTTGGATGTTTTTTTTTCATTTTTTTTGAAAGTATGGAATTGTGCTTAATTTCGAATTCTTGAAGACGGTCTGATTTTGCAAATAATTGTTTTGGGTTTAAGGAATTTTCTTGGACGTACATTCAAAGGACATTTCTTGGAGGTATGTAATACATTTTTTTGGATGTTTTTTGTGCTTCATTTTTTTTGAAAGTATGTGTTACACAGCAATTTGTCACCGAACCTGCAATTCCCCATCCCACACATTGGAGGGCTTATTCCGTGACCCGTAAGCAGTGACATAACATGAAAACACTTTCATGGCATTCCCTTAGACATGGACTTTCATTCCCCTGAAGACATCTCCTTTTGAAAAACCCTAAAAATAGCCTTTTCACCCTTGGCACGACTAGCCTGTGTTATACCTGCGCCAATGGGGGAAATCCTTCAAAGAGGGCACGCCAGTTGGCGCTCTGTCTCAGAGTCACACTCGCACCAGGCTTAATAAAGGGTGTTTTTTAAAAATAAATGGCGAAAGATTGACTTTAACCAACTCCTGAACTGATCTCTAAATTGAGTTGGGACATTTGGCTCCGGATTTCCATGTAGAGGAAGTAGTTTGCCACCTCTCATGGAAGCTTCCTTGAGGATAGGGCCAATCCTATGATTGTAGGGATCCCAACTCCTCTTCCACCATCTATATAAGCTTGCCATTTCCCTTTGCAAGCTAATCTCCAAGAGCCTTCAGATTGCTGCAAGAGCTTTGATAGTCCTCATAGTGCCAAATCCATAGCAAGGAGATTGACGATCAAAGAGAGAGGCTTGTCCCCATCCTTGAAAAGCTTTACCGAGACGTATTCCGCTGTCAACCCGTTGAAGGAGAATTCAGTGTCAGAGCCTGGTTGTATTTTCCTTTGTATGAATTAATGATAAGCGACTATTGGTTATGGTTCCACTCGTATTGTTCATTATGATCATGAGTCGTGTCTTCTCTGACTGATACATAATTGCATATATCGGGTTTTACGCTTGTTTTTGTCGTGTTTCTTGTGTGTGCAGGTGTTCGGTCGCGGTGAGCGAAAGGATTGTGATCTGCCGGAGCAAGGAAACGGGAGCATCATCTCCTCTATAAATGACAACGTTGGACTTGAGGTAGGCCTTCTTCGTGATTTGGTTTATTGCAATTAGGAACTTGCACCATAGCATGTTACGATTGTTTCTAGACCCGATCTAGGCTAGTAGGGATCGCCTCTGTCCGCAGAGGGGATTTACCTCCACAACAAATTGGCGACTCCACTGGGGAGTTAGCTTGTTGTTTGCTTTATAAACTACATACAGAGCCTGACATTAGCCAGATAGCCTTCGAAACGATCTTGCTCTGCATTAGCGAAGTAGATCAATGCTGCTTCAGTCAGTCTTTGGTCTAGTTTATGAACTGAACACTTGGATTATTGTCTTGTCTTTCAATCGACTCTTGACTTTGCTTGCTTGATCAGCTCTTTTGGCTGGCTCTTTTTGTGAGTTTGGCTTTTGGTTTAAGCTCCAACATCACTGGTCTGCTTCTTG
This sequence comes from Pinus albicaulis, assembly GCA_034641835.2. Classification (NCBI taxonomy): domain Eukaryota; kingdom Viridiplantae; phylum Streptophyta; class Pinopsida; order Pinales; family Pinaceae; genus Pinus; species Pinus albicaulis. Next base: position 739,476,643 of record CM076572.1, read on the forward strand.
GATTTCTTATTTTTCATTTTTCCTTAGTAAACTCAGTTGGCGTGCTTTTCAGTGTGACAGTCGCGCCCACTGACGCATGTTGTCAGTGTATCACTCGCGCCAATTCTATTCTGGCGCTAGTTTCAGCCTTACAATCGCGCCAATATTGTAAGGTGCTAGGGTTTACTATGTTTTGAGCCTTTTGAGACTGATCTGGGTGTTTGGTCTTGTTTTTTCGACTGTTTGGGTGTTCTGGAGCCCTGTTTGACTGAATGTGACCTTCATCCTTTGGTCGTTTGCCCGTTTCTATCGATTTTACATATTAGCCCTAAGGCATCTAGGTGCTATTGTGCGTCGAGCCTCCCTTGGGAGTTTTTGGTTACTGTCTGTTCAATCAACTTTGTGATTGCTTCTCTGCACTCGTTTGGTTGTTGTCTATTGTTTCATTGCGTTATTTGAGTGCTTGGCTTCTTCTTCATTCGAATTATGCTTTGTCTCGTTTTGGGCCTAGATCACATGGTTCAACTGAGTCTTTGGGTGTCTTTTGATTTGAGGGACTTTTTGGTCAATTTGAGGTCTGATTGTGTGCTTGCATTGAGTGAAATTTGATTGTTTTTCTCTTTTTCTATCACTTCTCGAATTGCTTGTCTCATTAGTTTTCATTTTGTTTAGCGCTTTTGCTTTTAAACATAGAAAATACAAAAAATCTCTTTTGCGTTGGATTAGTTAGTGTGAATTAAATCTTTTCGGTGTTATTAGTGATTAGTAACTTTGAAAGAAAAGTTTTTAGTTTCCATTAGCTGCATTAGAGATGTCATTGGTTGTTGTCTGATCATTTTGTTGTTGTGTGTAAAGCTCTTAACTCTCTTATAGTTAGCTTTCATCTAATGAAATGATATACTGTGGCATGTAGTGTGCATTTAGGCGATTTTGTGACATAACATTCGCTAGGGCCTGAAAATTAAAACATAATTGAAGATAAACATTAAAATTTATTCAATTTACACTAAGGCAGCATTGAAACATTAACGAAATATTTAGAGGTCTAGGCTAGAGATGTGTTTCGGCGTCTTTAAACCTAGTAGCTTTCGTTCGCCTCTTGGCTTTAGACAACACTAGTACGGACTTGTGCTCCCCGTACCGTCACGTATATAAAGGGATACCCCACTAGGTATCTATCCTTCATCCATAGGAAGCTGAGTCTGCCACCCTATACCCATGATACACTGGACACAACATTCGGGGAGATTGTCTGCACGTACGTTAAGTCCTTGGTTGATTTCTCTTTCATTTTGAAACCAAGGTGTATATTTTAGTTCACGGTTATTTGGTACACCCTTTGCCTAGTATTCATGAGCAGTCATTTTGATCTTATCTGACTCTTTAAATTGGAAAATATCACCAAGTGCTTGTCCTTTCACACTTGCTTCAAAACTAAAAGAGATAGAGTCATCTTCCATCCGTTTCTCGACTCTTAAAACATGAAACGGTGAAGTTTATAAGTTTCAATGTGGTAAAATAAATCACTCGCGATCACACTCCCTGTTAGATTTTGCTTGTTGGCCGTTTGATTGTGTGCCTTGGTTCTTTTTCAGCCCATGTGTGTGTTTTATCTTTTTCTCTTGTCATTACTACCACAGTGGCGAAACCCTCAGTTTCGTCTACTGGTAGTCCATATACGGACGATTCATCAGAGGTTTCTCAATCCTCTGCTGAACCTCAGCAGCCCATCGTTTCTGAGTTTCCCGACGGGGGATCGGTTTTGTCTGAGCTTCCCTTTGGAGGACCAGTTGAGTTCAATTGGCCCTTATCCAACCCTTGGTCTGGATTTGGAGTAGGGTAACATTTCCCTCCTCTTACATCGGGTTCGCCTTTTTTAGCTGTTGTTATTCCTCCTAGCCCTCGCCGTCTATTACGAGATCTAGCGGCAGGTTCAAATATGAGTGAATCCAGTCATTCTGCTAGCGAGGAAATCCCCACGTCTAGTGAAGATTACCAGCTATTCCCAGAAGTAACCCGGAAGTTATTCCTCGAAGACAACCCTGAATCATCTGTTATGTCTTCGCCTGGTCCCTCACTACCAGCAGGGTATAGATCCTTAGTTCAGATTATTGTCGCCACTGCCTCTATGGGGGTATCAGCTCCTTCTACGAGGGTGGTTGTTCCTTTGTTTGGGATGTCTCCTCGGACACCCGTCACGTCATCCCCTCAGGTCACTTTTGTACCCGCTAGGCCCACTGTTTGTGTGGCTGCATCCACACCTGCTGTTACCACTCAGTCCGTAAGGACCACATCGCTTCCCGAAGACGTATATATAGCTTCTGCTATGCCGGAGAACATCTCTCCTGAGGAGTATCAATTTTCCCTACAACAATCAAACCCCGAGGTCAGACAACCCTCTCAAGATCCCAACCGCTCGTATTTTTCGCATTATGCACAGGATGGTACCCTCGTGTATGTCTTTCCATATCAGTACGATGAGCACGGGAATCCTCTATGTTTACCCGCTCTTGAGGCTCAGCTTCATGCTCAAGGTTTACCATATAACCAGGCTAGGCAGCTTTATAACCCGCAAGGATAAACTTTTCAAGGCCAACCTTCGGGCTAGCCTGGCTATCCTTATGACCCACAAGGTTACCCTGCGGGCCAGCAAGGGCCATTATACGGTCCGCAAGGACAATATTACAACCCTTCAGGTCAACTCATGCAGCCTCTTCCTGGAGTCCAACCAGGGCAACCTCAAGGACTCACAGGCCAACCGGGGTACCAACCAGGGCCGGTATATGGCCCTGGGGGGCAAGTCCAACCTTCGCAACCCATGCAACCTCAGTATCTTGTTGCTCCAAATGTTGCACACCAGCCAGGGCCATCTTATGGTCCTGTCGCAGGTCAAAATGGTTACCAGCCACCACCTGGCTCCATTCCCCCATCAGGCCAACCGGTCCATCCAGAACAACCCAGTGTTTCACCACCAGGCCAACCGGCCCATCCGATACAACCTGGTACTCCTCAACAGCCAGGGCAACCTGCATAACCGGCGCCACCTTTTCATCTGGGTCAACCTGTTCAACCAGGGCAGCCCATTCAGCCAGGTCAGCCTGTCCAACCAGGCCAGCCTACACATTCTATCAACCGTGCCCAACAGCCGATTTATTCGATGCCACAACTGAATCAACCGGTGCACCCTAATTATCAAGCCCAACAGGGTCCCACCTATCAGCAGCCCGCTCAACCTCAAGGCATTTACTACTCTCACGGTCAATCTCAACCAACTTATAATCCGCCCCAAGGTTCCCATTATTACACTCAACAACCCGGCTACACCTATACTCAGCAGCCAAATCCACAGGCTTCCCAAATGGGGCCGACATACAATCAGGCTCCATAATCTGGTTATCAAGCCCCGTACACTGGTTACCAGCAACCGAATCAGACTGGTTATACACCCTATACCCCCTACGGTCAGAATCCTGTCGGACAAAACCCATGGGAGAAAGGATATTCTCAACCAGTGTGGAGTACAAGTACTGGTCCTTATCGAGGGCTTGGCATGCCATTTAATCCGCAATTTCCGTTCTTGGCTACCTTGGAATTACCGGACGTTTCTAAATTAACCAATGATCTGATTCTTCATAATCCTTATTGGCCTCCAATTCTGACCAAGGTACCCGGCGACTGCCCAAAGTTTGAAGGTAAAGCTGGTGAAGACCCCCAAGCTCATGTAATGACCTACCATTTGTGATGTTTGTCTAATTCTTGGGTTGATGATTCAATTCGTCTACGTCTCTTCCAACGCACTCTTACCGATGCTGCCGCTAAGTGGTATATTGAACTACCCCGTGGCATCTTTCAGGATTTCAATACTTTAGCAATGGATTTTCTCACCCACTTTCAGTTACCGGTTCGTTATGAAGCCGGGACACATCTCCTGACCTCCTTGAAGCAGGATAAAGCCACCCACATATCCGATCATATTCATGAGTGGCGACGTCGTTGTAGGCTGATCAAGTTTGATATACCTGATCAACTACTAACTCATTGGTTCACCACGTCCTTCGTTAACAAAATCACTCAAGATATTGCAATGGGGGCATGTGTGACTGAGGAACAGGCCATTATGCATGCCCAGTATCTTAATCTAGTATACTCTCAGTCCGACACGCTGTATGATATTTTGACTGATGCTCCACGCCCAGGAACCTCTAATGCTCCACCTACCCCGGCGGTGGATGGCTTTATTGGTTCCGTGTCTCAAAATTCTTGGAAATCTTTGAATGGGAAGTAGAAGTATAATTCTTCCAATAATTATGCTCTTCTCGCCCCTCCAGATTCTGGAAAAACTGCGGAGGTTAACGCCGTTCAGGCTAATCCTACGGAAAAGCCTCCAAAGGGAAAAACAAGGGCAAAGGAAAATCCAAACCCGACACCCCAAAGTCAGAGTCTTCTAAACCTCGTACTGATGATGGTGCCCAACGTAAACCGAAGTACCCCTGCCTTATTTGTGAAGGAGATCATTATACCAAGGATTGTCCCAGAAGATTTGAAATTAGTCAACTTCTCAAAGGCTCTAAAGGGACTCCGGCAGTTCTTAAAGAACTGTTCCCATCTCAGCAGAACCATATGGTTGAACAGCCGTCACCATCTACACCATTTGGGTCCCAGGTCTTTATGAAGAATGGTGTTGCACCTGTTTCGATTGCTACGTGTTTGAAGGATTACGCTGGATCGCATCAGGTAGCTGGAAAGGAAGTTGTGGATGGCCCACCTCCTCCACCTGTCTCCGGTTCTTTGGAAATTGAGAAGTCTACTGTTGAACCTGTTGTGAGGCCACCCTCTAAAGGTGTTCTACGAAGGTCTTCCTACAATCCAAATGCCCGTGCCGCTCAGCACTACAATATTGTTGAGGATTTGTCTCAGGCGCCTTCTGCTATGTCCGCATTGGAAGTCCTTCAAAATTCCCGTTCGCAACAGAAATCCCTGTTGTCTACAATCGGTGGAATCGATCCCGCCAATTCTAGTCTTCTCACCTTCGACTTAGAAAACTTTACCCCCTGACTTCTGCATCAAATTGCTCTTGTTATTCAAGTTGGGATCAACGGTCTTAATATCCATAGGGTCATTGTGGATGAGGGTGCTTCTACCTGTGTCATGTCATCCGCCTGCTGGAAGGCCATTGGCTCTCTGACTCTTTCATCATCTCCCAATGCCCTAGAGGCAATCGATGGTCGGGAATCTAAACCCCTGGGTGTTCTTGAGAGTTTGCTGATTACATTACAGGGGAAGACAGTCAATGTAGAAGTAGAAGTGGTTGACGCCAAGCTTAACTACAATCTGCTTCTCGGCCGTAGTTGGACTCACGCTATGCTATGCGTGACATCCACCCTCTTTCGACTTCTTAAGTTCCCTCATGAGGGAAAAATTGTTACTGTGGATCAATTGTCTTTCTTCACCTCCACCTCTTAGAACAACGTTCCTTACGTGGATAAGATCCCTAATCCCCCTGACAGTGTAGGACCTGGTCTCTTCAAGGACCCTGTCCTCATGGGTATTTTTCCCGCGCCACCACCACACACCGTTCAAGTTAATATGATCTCTAGGTCTGACGACCCATGGATCATCCCTTCGCCTGAACAGGTGACTGATTTTGGAGAATCGATGCCCTTAACTCTAGTAGAGATTAATTACTGTGAAATCGTCGCCGCATCCAATCCTCCTCCCTCTCAACATGCTCCCTCGAGCATGGCTTTAGTTATCTATTCTCAATCCCCCTGGCTCGGTGAGGCCAACTCGCCTGATCCTCTTAAAGAGACTTTTCCTTCTGATGAAGCCATTGTTGAAGCAATTTTTGAAAATGCAACAAGATGATGGAGCTTAGTGAAATGAATTTTCCTTCACTAACTGGGCCCGCAGGCTATTTTTGGCGCAAAGTCTATTTTTAGACTATGTCTATTTTTAGACATAGGGATCATGGTCTATGAGTTGCAGGATGCTATTTATGGATGATTGGTCGAGTTGGTAAAAATAGATGGACCTCTATTTTTAGACATTGGGCGGTTTCTATTTTTAGACTGCCAAGCTAAAAATAGAACAGTCAAATATTATTAACCCTTAATAATATTTAGACTATAAACATTATCTTATCCTCTTGGAGCACTTCAGTTTGATGTTTGGATGTGGCACATGCAGCTAACAGAAGGAATTATGCTATTCCTAGGGGTTAGTTGAGCTATTGCATGGTTGACTTCAGTTAGAACTCATGTGGCAGAGTTTGGTGGAGTTGATGAGACGGTTGGTGGAGTTGTGTTCTGTTTAACTTAGTTGAACTAGTTGTATTTAGTCTAACTGACAAATACACTAGTGATGAGTGGTGTGAATTAATTATTAATTAATTCACTAACTATTAACTCATAAATCAACTAAAGAACACATCAGTTAACTGCAATGCATGGACAGTTCAGTGGAGACCAGTGTTAGAGGTGGGTGAAAGGGTGAGTCTACTATCAGTTGTGACTATTGGCTGTGCATGAGATTTGCACACACATTGATGGAGATTGCCAATGAGGATTGCGCAGTTGGAGCTAGTGGGATTTGAACTTGGATCTCATCATTAATCAACTTGGATTGCGTAGTAGAGGCAGGCAAACTTGTGGAGGAGATTTGAACCTGTGACTTGTTCACTTTCTATACTAGTTTTGTGTGTAGCATGTGAGATAGTGCTGAGAGCTGTGAGAGCTTTGTGCTATGTATTGTTACATGTTCTATATCATTATAATATACAGATAGTTGGGGGTTTTCAGCTATTGATTTCCCCATTACATACTGTGTTGATATGTGTGCTTGATTATGTTTTAATGTGTGCATGCGACTGCTTCTATTTCCGCATATTGATGATCAATTGTAGAAGAGGTTATGTATTATGCATGAAGCTTAAATAGTGTGTAATCAGGATAATATCGGTGAATAATTCAGCTATTATTCAAATTTATACATGGTATCGGAGCGAAATTGATCATCGGATCTATTACAGTGATTACAATTTATTTCGATAGACAGAGTCTGTAAGCGGGCCAGGTAGCCTCTGGATCCATCCTTTCTTTGAAAGGTGATATATCCAGTAAATGCCCCTACAGTCGATCTCTGTGCTAGAAATAATTTGTTCTCACAGATCCAGAAGCAGTTGAGTTTTGAGCTTGGAATTCAAATTTTGCAGCAGATTGTTTTCTTGGTGCCGGAGTTGAAATGTCTTTCAACGGTTTGCGACTCGAGTATGCCCTTGAAGGCAGTTTGAATTATGTTGCATGGAAGGATCGGATGGAGGTGGTATTAGATGATAACAGGCTGAAGGATTTCGTAGATATGGATTTCCAAAAGCCTACTAATCCTGCTGAAGTTGAGGCTTGGAAAAAGAAGATGGCAAAATGTCGAAGGATTCTGTTGGAGGGCGTGAAGGATCACATTGTATCTAGCCTGCATGGAAAAGCTTCTCCATATTTGATGTGGAAAGCATTGACAGATCTATTCCAGAGCAAGAGCGACCAAAGGAAGCTGGCGCTCAAGGATAAACTCAAAAACATTAAGATGGAGAAAGGCGACAGTATCGCCAAGTACCTCACGAAGTTCACTCAATGCAGAGATGAGCTGGGAAGTGTGGGGGTGACTGTCGATGATGAGGACTTGGTGGACCTAGCTCTCCTTGGTCTTCCGAAGAGTTGGCATTCCTATCAGGACTCTGTCAATGGTCGGGAGAAATTGCCGGGATGGGAGCGACTTTGGTCGGATCTCATGCAAGAGGAGATAAGGCAGACTACCAGGGACGGATCTTCATCAAAGGTATCTGATGAAGAAAATTGTGCTTTGGCTGCCAAAGCAAAGAAGGGGAAGAGCAAGAAAACTCAATCGGGTGTGAAAGGCAGAAGCAAGACATGTCCAAAATTGATTCTTTCATTTTGTCTGAATAATTATTATAACACACACAAATTGTCCATGGAGGAAGAAGAAAAATAAACATCTTCTTTGGATCTACTTTTTGTGAGAGGCTATAGCCTGCGATTTGAGCTTCAGATTTTTGATGATCACCGTGCTTGGTCTCAAGTGTGATGGGTTCAGTGTGGTTTCTGGACAGTGGTGCGTCTTTTCACATGACAGGAGATCGAGATTTGTTTTCTGACCTGGATGAGAAAGATCTTGAAGTGCACATCGAGATGGGCGATGATGGTAGATACAGTGCGACCGGTATCGGTACCATTTCCTTTGAGAGGGAGTCTGGTAAACCCTTCGTATTGAAGGAAGTGATGCATGTTCGAGGATTGAAGAAGAATCTTATCTCTGTGGCGATGTTAGAAGACAAGGGATATGATGTTGTCTTTAGCGAGGGAAAGGCTTTCTATGATGAACAAGCTAAGGCAAGGCTGGAAGACAGGGGTTAGTCAGGAACTATCGGTTGCAAGTAGATGGGCTAGCAGCCGACAATAACACAAGGCGGAAGGAGTGGTGGCTGGCACAGAGATTGGGCCACATTCACCATGGGCTTGAAGATACTGCAGATTTCTCTTTGGGCTTCCTAAGGGTACTCTTGCATAGTCAGATCAGTGCAAGGGATGTACCTTGGGAAAATTTTTGAAAGCCACCTTTCACGAGAAGGATAGTCTCGCCACGACAATCCTTGAGAGAATTCACACAGACGTGTGTGGACCTTTTTCAGTAGCTTCGACAGCAAAGCACAGGTGCTATGTGATATTTTTTGATGATTTTTCTCAGAAGTGATGGATCTTCTTCATGCAGAAGAAGAGCGAGACATACTCAAAGTTATGTGAGGTCAAGCGATGGTAGAAAAAGGAATGGGAAGCATGAAGGCTCTTAGGAGTGACAATGGTGGTGAATTCATCTCGGCTGAATTCAAGGAGTTCTGCAGCGCAGAAGGGATTCGGAGAGAGCTCATCGCACCCCATAACCCACAGCAGAACGGGGTGGCTGAGCGGAAGAACAGAACGATCGTGGGTGCTGCACGAGCGATGTTGCATGATCGGGGCCTACCCCTTCACTTGTGGGCTGAGGCATGCAATACAGCAGTGTATGTGCAGAACCGTTGTCCTCACAAGGTTCTTGGCATGAGTACACTGGAGGAGGCTTATTCTGGTAAGAGACCTGACATTTCTCATTTGAGAATTTTTGGTTCTTCTGTCTACATGCATGTGACGAAGGATGCCAGAAAGAAGCTGGATCCAACCGCAGAGGTTGGAATATTTGTGGGGTACACTGATACACCTCACAACTATCGGGTGTATGTGCCAGACAGTCGCAAGACTGTTGTGCGATGGGATATCAAGTTTCAGGAGGAGAAAGCCATGCAGTGTTCGCTTGAGAGGGAGCCACACTTGCATGGAGATGAGGAGCTGTTAGTTCCTAAGGAGGAGCTTCCGGATGTGGATCAGCCACAAGAGGAAGTTCATGGGTGGAAAGAGACCACTCATGCAGCGCCAACCATCAGAGGGCACAAGCGCACTACAGAAGCTGAGCGACTGGCTCAAGATGCAGAGAAGGTTGTAGGAGCACCTACAGCACAGCGCAGACAGAGACAGTCACTGGACCGGTACACTGGATACATGGCTCTTATGAGAAAATGTGTTGTGACAGAGCCATCCTCTTTCGAAGAAGTTGTGGAGGATCCCGCATGGGTAGATGCCATGGTGGAAGAGTATGATTCGATTGTCAGAAACAGTGCATGGGAGATTGTCCCGCGACCGGAAGGGAAATCAGTGGTGGGTTCGCGATGGATCTACAAAGTGAAGCAGGCGGCTGACGGGAGTGTGGAGAAGTACAAGGCAAGATTTGTTGCCTGTGGCTTCTCATAGATCGAGGGGATCGATTATGAGGAGACCTTTGCACCTGTCGCAAGGTACTCTTCCATACGGATGATCCTAGCTCTCTCAGCGCAGATGGGGTGGCACATCCATCAGATGGATGTGAAGACTGTGTTCCTCAATGGAGTCATTGAGGAGGAGGTGTACATAGACCAGCCCAAAGGTTTCGAGATCTTCGGCAGTGAGTCGCATGTGTGTAGACTCAAGAGAGCACTCTACGGGTTGAAGCAAGCACCTCGTGCTAGGTACACACGGATAGACAGTTACTTCACCGGACTTGGATTCTCCAAGAGAGAGGCGGATCCTAACCTGTACCAGATTGTGGTGGAGGGGAAGTTGTTGATCATTGTACTGTATGTAGATGATCTAATTTTGATGGGTGATGAGTTGTTGATACTTTCATGCAAGGAGGATCTTGCTAGAGAGTTTGAGATGAAGGACTTGGGCCTCCTTCATTATTTCCTGGGATTGGAAATCTGGCAGCGCAGTGATGGACTATTTGTTTCTCAGGGTAAGTATGCCCGAGAAATATTGGAGAAGTTAAACATGCATGGCTGCAAGCCTGTTGATACTCCTCTTCCTGGAGGTTGGAGGAAGGAGGATGCTACTTCAGCGGAGGTAGTGGATGCCACTGTTTATCGACAGTTGGTGGGGTCGCTTATGTATCTGGTCAATACACGACCCGATATATGCTATGCTGTTAACCAGCTTTCACAAGCTATGGTTAAGCCTACGAAGCTCTTCTGGAAGGCAGGCAAGCATGTATTGCGTTATCTTAGAAACCTGTGGATATGATACACATGGTAAAGGCAGAGGATGAGGTGAAGCTATGCCCAAGCTACGAATGCGATTGGTAGAGGCCAGAACTGAAAGAGCACATGCAGGAGGGATCTTTAAAGTATCCAGTCGACAGCCAGTTTCTTGAATGCAATGGGAAGCGGGGGTAAGTGGCACTGATTCAGTGATAGAAATTATGGCGACAAGCTTGTGCATGCGAGCTATTTGGATGAGGAGATACAGTCGGGTTATTCGGGTAAGTGACCCAGAACCTCATGATTTATTGTGATAACCAGAGTTGCATTAAAATCTCGGCTAATCCAGTATTTCATGATAGATCCAAACACATCGACATCAGGTACCATCATATCAGGGATTGTATGCAGCGGAGAATCATGTTACTTTCATATATTCCCACGGAGGATCAGGATGCTGATATCTTGATGAAGGCGCTCACCAGGAGAAAATTTGAATACCACAGAGGCAGGATAGGGGTTGCAAACAATCCATATCTTGTTGAGAGGGAGTGTTTAAAATGCAACAAGATGATGGAGCTTAGTGAAATGAAGTCGCCTTCACTAAGTGGGCCCGCAGGATATTTTTGGCGCAAAGTCTATTTTTAGACATAGGGATCATGGTCTATGAGTTGCAGGATGCTATTTATGGATGATTGGTCGAGTTGGTAAAAATAGATGGACCTCTATTTTTAGACTGCCAGGCTAAAAATAGAATAGTCAAATATTATTAACCCTTAATAATATTTAGACTATAAACATTCTCTTATCCTCTTGGAGCACTTCAGTTTGATGCTTGGATGTGGCACATGCAGCTGACAGAAGGAAATACACTTTTCCTAAGGGTTAGTTGAGCTATTGCATGATTGACTTCAGTTAGAACTCACGTGGTAGAGTTTGGTGGAGTTGATGAGACAGTTGGTGGAGTTGTGTTCGATTTAACTTAGTTGAACTAGTTTTATTTAGTCTAACTGACAAATACACTAGTGATGAGTGGTGTGAATTAATTATTAATTAATTCACTAACTATTAACTCATAAATCAACTAAAGAACACATCAGTTAACTACAATGCATGGACAGCTCAGTGGAGACCAGTGTTAGAGGTGGGTGAAAGGGTGATTATACTATCAGTTGTGACTATTGGCTATGCATGATTGCACAAGGTGATGGTGCCAATGAGGATTGTGATTGGAACTAGTGGGATTCGAACTTGGATCTCATCATGAATCAACTTGGTTAACGTAGTTGAAGAGACAGCCAGACTTGTGGAGGAGATTTGAACCTATGACTTGTTACTTTCTATACTAGTTTGTATTAGCCTTTGTATGAGATAATGTTTAGAGATGTTGAGGCTTTGTGCTATGTATTGTTACATGTTATCTATCATTATAATATATAGATAGTTAGAAGTTTCAGCTATTGCTTTCTCCATTACATACTGTGTTGATATGTGTGCTTGATTATGTTTTAATGTGCGCATGCGACTGCTTCTATTTCCTCATATTGATGATCAATTGTAGAAGAGGTTATGTATTATGCATGAAGCTTAAATAGTGTGTAATCAGGATAATCTCAGTGAATAATTCAGCAAATTATTCAAATTTCTACAGCAATGTCTCTTGAGGAGCTGCCTTGGAGCGATGGACATCATCGTTCCTCCTTCATGCCCAGCCTGGGGGCAATGTCTAATTGTCTAGAGCGTGATGTATCTGGCTATCCCCCTCATGAGTCTCCTCTGTTGAGCTCACCGGAGCATAGTTCCTCTTCTTGTGCCAAGCTCCTAAAACAATGAAACAAGTTGCTATGAGGACAGTTCTTTTAAGTGTGTCAACCTCGTTAAAATAATGAAACATGAGCACGTTCAATTCGAGTTTTCAAATCTCTTATGTTTTCAACCTTCACTCCATTTCCTATGGACTGAAGCTTGGGGGGCATTTACCTCGAATTGAGACAACATGCTGGGGGCATTCTCGTCTTTCTCAAGCATAGTTTGTGTTTTAAGCTTGCATAAAAATAAAACTCATTTCCAAGCATAGTTTGCATGTGTGTTTTCATGTGTGATTTTAAGCTTGTATAAAAATAAAATCTGTGATTAGATACATTATGTGAAAATTTTCATTGGGTTGTTTGTTATGCAACTGATACATTAGATAACATTATATTAGACATTTGCATAGCATATAAAAAACATTATCACATGTAAAGAGATCCATCCAGAAATAGGTATATATATATATGTGTGTGTGTGTCGAAATTTTTACATAGTGTGCATCACATAAAATCAAAAAATATACATGTTCGTCTTCATACAGCCGGAGATGACATGTCTCTCAAAAAATATGCAATAAAACCCTAGATGTCTAATCTGCATGGTGCTCGTGGTAGCACGCCACCGCGCACACTAAGCGTCTCAGTAGTCGGTGGAGGCGACTAGGCACCCCCATAGTGTGTCATTGGTATGCTAGCGGGACATCTACTAGCCGTGCATAGTTCGGGATCCCCCGGGCGATGTCCTCCAAGTTCTAGATTAGTTCGCCACCTTCGCCACCCTCAGCCTGAGGGTCATGTACGGCATGGGTTCTCCGCGCAATGGGAGACATGCCCGTGGGCCTCTCTGGGCTAACAGCTGCATACACGTAAAAATGTTGTTAGAATGAACATGTATTACCAAAAAATCATAAATACAAAAAATCAAAAAGAGTATCGTACCCAACTCCTCATCCCAATCCTCCCCCTCCAGGAGTGGAAGATCGGGATCTACAGTGAAATCGGTCCCAGCATAGGGCCAATCCTTGACCACGATCAGCTATCGCCATAACCACCCAAAGAACTCCGGCCTCCAGGACATCTGTTGGCCCCCTCCTGATCTGGGCATAAGTGCTACCCAGCGAGCCATCCTCGGCTCTCTTGGTATCGGCTCGGCAACTATGGCCCCTTGGCCCTGAAAAATGGGTAGTCGTTCCAGGATGAACGACACCAAAATGGAACCGTATCCAAACTACTTTAGTTTGACTTGCTTGCATCTTGTCAGCTACCTCTTGATATTTCTCGTCACTGCAGTAGCCAAATCAAATAATGTGGGGCTCATACACTCGGAGGCTAGTATGATTTGGGCTTTGGTCGCCTCATGTGGAGCTTGCAACCCTGCAGCTCGTGTAATAGTGTGTAGCACTACTCTGAGTGCTAGATCGCGGATAGTGTGGATGTCCACCTTCCTGCTTCCCGATCCGGTTCGTGCCCCCGGGCACACCCTCGCCATTACTTGCTCCATATTTTCTTCGGAAGGTCTGCTACCCATCAAGATGGGTACTGGGCCTCTGCGTGATAACCCAGTGATAAAATACGCGTCGGAAACCTCAAGTTCCAACACTTGGTCCCGAAGTTTAAATAATTCCTCATTTTCATCCCATATGCTAACCAAGTACTGTAGCAGCTTAGGTTGAGCTCGTAAACATGGAGTAAGGAAGAATTTTTTGAGTCCACAGTTCTTCAGTGCATTCATACAGGCTTCGTTTTCCATAGCCATTTCATCCTCCTCCCCATGTTCCCTCTCCTTCCATTCAATAACCATTGTGCTTGGTTACTTGCATCAACATGATAAAAAACCCTTGTTAGATCTCTGTCATGCTTGAAAATCCATATGGATGGCTCACTGTTTAAAAATTTAAAGTGGAAGATTATGTTGCGCCATTGGCGCGACCCCTTTGTGAGAAAAATTCCACTGGCGCGGGTTCGTGCCCGATACTCGCGCCAATGGTAGAGCCCTAAAATTTTAAAATGTCTCCTCCAGAGATCGACTGTGAAATGAAAACTCATAAAAAAATGGATTAAAATGGAGCTTAAGGGAACGCCTTTTACCTGGAACAAACGAGGAGCTGAATGACGTCCCGGAACAGTCGCAATCACTGCCACAAGTTTGCACGCAAATAGACCACTGTTGCTCTCCAAGTAAGGTAAAAAGTAAAAGTAAATTTGTTTTACCATTTGAAGCCTATTTATAACTTTTTGAATAAAAATTAGGTTTTAAATGTCATTTTTCTCAATATTTTAATATATTTTGTCGAAATTGGATTTTACACTTGCTTCTATGTGCAGCAACAGGTTTTTATGCGACTTGAACAGTGATACGAGTTGTATTTTATAATTTTTCGGACTCGGTAAAAACACAAAAAAGTCATTTTGGAGTCATCTTTCAGCTCTTTTCTGACTCTCTAAACATGAAAAGATTGCCGAGTCCCTTATCTTTTTGATCTCGTTAAAGTGGTCACGAAACGACATCTACCCAGTATACGTTTACCCCTTTTCCAGGCTGGGATAGATTATTTACGAAAAAGGAATACCCTAGCCTATCGCGACTAGGAGGTTTTCTTAGATATTTACGAAAAGGGACTGTTGGAGTTTACTTTTCCGCTGTCTTTTCAGACTCTCTAAACATGAAAAGACGCTGAGTTCTTCCTTTGTCAGACTCGTTAAACCTTGATGACATTGGATTCAGTCATAATGACGATATTCGATTTTCTCCTTCCTAGGGCTCGTTAAATGTACTAGGATGGACTCGTCCAAAGGACGAACTTATATGACAAGCATATGCTATCCCCTTCAAGCTTGTTTTCAAAAATAATTGGGGCACTCGCCAGAAATGGTGGGGAAAAATGGAACCAGCATCATTTTTGTGTCGGCAGTATGTCGCTCTTGAACATGGCACTTGTGTGCATTCGTGTCGGGTTGGGGGCATCTCATCTCGTTTTCCACTTTCCTACGTGGGTTTGGGTGATCCATTTCAGCCTCTCATATGCTCTTTGCCTCGTCATCATGACCTCTGATATTTTGATGTCAAATACTGCCAAATCCACTGTTGTGCCGCCTATATGTTCAAGAGAAGTTGACCTCTGCAAGTTTCAACCTTCCTATGATTCTCATTTGATCCTTATTCACAAAGACATTATGTTCGTTTCGATGATGTGGTAAACATTATGGCCCACCTTCGATCAAGGTTACTTCCTGTTGACTTCAGCTCATTATCCAGGAAGCTGATCTAGAGACTCCCTTCTGGTACCTTGGAGCCTGCATGCCTTAATGGGAGGTTCTTCGCGTTTGACGTGAGGTTTTCATCATTGGCCTTCGATCGAGTGATTCTACAGGTGTTCGATGCCAGCTCACTGATTCACATGCCGTAGATTGTACCTATAGTACCTTGAGGGCCATTGTCATTATTGGTGGTACCTCTCGCGTCTGTTAACAACTTTCATCATTGGCTGGTAATCAGGCGATGCTCTTGCATGTTCGACTTCAGCTCACTTATTCGCATGCTTGAACTTGTACTTTGTTCAGGTCGAGATGGAGCGCAAGACCCTGGATTTTGTCTGTTGGAATCCAGGCTGTGATTTTGTGGATTATTGTGATTGGTTACATGACTCATTCACTGGATGGCTGCAACCATACCTGAGTCTATTTATCGATCCTCACTGGATGGCTGCGACCATACCTTGGATCTGGATTATTGTATACTCTGTTATGGATGGCTACACCCATACCACATATATCATGTATTTGAGATATCAATTGTACTTCTCTACGCAGGTTTTCCAATGGTGGTGTTTTCGGTTGGACACGTTCTCGTAAAAAATTTCACCCTTCTCTCTCTTTCAGGCCTCATGCTTTAGGGGGCATCTGTTACACAGCAATTTGTCACCATCCCTGTAATTCCCCATCCCGCACATTGGAGGGCTTATTCCATGACCTGTGAGCAGTGACATAACCTGAAAACACTTTCATGGCATTCCCCTAGACATGGAATTTCATTCCCCTGAAGACATCTCCTTGTGAAAAACCCTAAAAATAGTCTTTTCACCCTTGGCGCAACTAGCCTGTGTTATACCCGCACCAATGGGGGAAATCCTTCAAAGAGGGCGTGCCAATTGATGCTCTGTCTCAGAGTCGCACTCACGCCAGGCTTAATAAAGGGTGTTTTTTAAAAATAAATGGCGGAATATTGACTTTAACCAACTCCTGAACTGATCTCTAAATTGATTTGGGACATTTGGCTCCAAATTTCCATGTAGAGTAAGTAGTTTTCCACCTCTCATGGAAGCTTCCTTTAGGATAGGGCCAATCCCATGATTTTACGGATCCCAACTCCTCTTCCACCATCTATATAAGCTTGCCATTTCCCTTTGCAAGCTAATCTCCAAGAGCCTTCAGAATGCTACAAGAGCTTTGATAGTCCTCATAGTGCCAAATCCATAGCAAGGAGATTGATGATCGAAGAGAGAGGCTTGTCCCCATCCTTGACAAGCTTTACCGAGACGTATTCCGTTGGCGACCCTTTGAAGGAGAATTCAATGTCAAAGCCTAGTTTTATTTTCCTTTGTATGAATTAATGATAAGCAACTATTGGTTATGGTTCCACTCGTATTGTTCATTATGATCATGAGTTGTGTCTTCTCTGACTGATACATAATTGCATATATCAGGTTTTATGCTTGTGTTTGTTGTGTTTCTTGTGTGTGCAGGTTTTCGGTCGCGGTGAGCGAAAGGATTGTTATCTGTCGGAGTAAGGAAACGGGAGCATCATCTCCTCTACAAACGACAGCGTTGGACTTGAGGTAGGCCTTCTTTGCGATTTGGTTTATTGCAATTAGGAACTTGCGCCATAGCGTGTTACGATTGTTGCTAGACCCGATCTGGGCTAGTAGGGATCGCCTCTGTCCGCAAAGTGGATTTACCTCCACAATAGTATGGAGTTGGGTTTAATTTCAAAAAGGCATTTTCTGAAAGTAAGTGACTTTTTTTAAAGTTGGAGGCATTTTTTGAAGTGACATTTTTTTAGAGTACGTGTTTTGAGTTGAAGTAAATATTTTGAGCTTCATTTCATTTTTATAAGACATTTTTTTCTCGAATTTTTGAAAATAAGTGTTTTGGATTGGAGTATGTATTTTTTGCAAAAAATTTAAAATGGTTTTTTTTTTAAATTAAATATTTTGTAATGATTTTTTTAATTGAGTTATTGTCTAATTTTTTGAAGGAAATTTTTTGAACTTCATACTCTATTATCATGGGAAATCGAAGGACTTGTGTGAGAAAATATGATCGAAAAAGAGACCCTGAAGAACGTAGAGAAGAGACGAGACAATCTCGCAAAAGAAAGATAGAAGCCCTCTCAAATATTGAAGGGGAAAATCAACCTCAAGAAGAAATTGAAGCAGGTATGTAAATGTAAATATTATGATCTATTGATATATTTAAAATTTTCCTAGTGTAAAATGTGAAGCTTAATTTTTGTTTGATGAACTAATTTGAATTTAAATATTTTGTTTAATGTAAACAGATAGAGATATTCCTCAAAACATTGATGATGCGATACAAAATTTTGAAAGAGAAAGTGAAAGAGGTATTGAACCAATGATTGAAGGTGGTGAAAATATTGAAAGAAATTCAAATGAAGAAATTGAATCAAAAGGTATGTACATATATATATATATTGAACACATGCACGTATTATTGTTCAATTATACATATATTTATTAATTTAGTTATTTATTGTTCATATGTAAGCTTATTATGTACTATTTTTTCGAATATGTACAGATGAAATCAATGTCGATGATGAGATGTTAGAAAATGTTGACATTGACACATATGGAGAGAAAAAACCTGACCATGTTATACGATATCGTGTTAACTGCATTTTTGAATAGTATTTCTTAAATGAGTAGGTGATAGTTCAAGCTCAAATGTTGAAAGGTCTCCTATCATTAAGGAAAATAAAAGAAGCTACGACACTACTGGGTATTCGAAAATCAACCAAAGATTAAAAAGAATGAAGGAAAATGTGATACAAAATATAAGTAGTACTATAAATTCAATTAAGAGATCTAGAGATAAAAATATTTCAATTGTACGTAGAGGAATACATATGGCAATGGTTTCATCAAGTACTAAAAAGAATCGTTTGGTAACATCTATGGCACGAGCATTAGGAACCTCACGAAAAACTTTGCATAAACATTGGAAATTTCGGCTGCAAGTAGATGTAAATGATGAACTCGCTTGTTGGAGAGCTATTTGTAGGCAACCATACAAATATAGACTTGGAGAAAATGTTAAAAAAATAATATATGAATATTGGAAGAACAATTCGCGTGCTTCGCCAACTGCAAGGCATGTGATGCGAAGAAGAATATCACGAAATCAGTACAAAGAACATGAAAAATATTTCTTGGAAACCACTCAGATAGAGTTATTCAACATGTTCAAAGAAGAGAATCGTCAAATTCATGTTTCAATCAGTGCTTTTGTTCAACAAAAACCATGGTATGTAAAACCTATCACCGTACATGACACTTGTTGCTGTCATTATCATGTGGAATTTGAGTTATATTATGACACATTCCTTGATTCTGGTAGAACATTATGGAAGGATTCACCTCCTCCTTCCACTATCCGTGATTTCATATCTCAAATTCTATGTGAAAGAGAAAGCGATGAACTATTTTACAAAAATAAATTTGTTGGTGGTAAAAAATGTGATGATTGTGGAAATTTGACTAAATTTCAAAACAAATATTGTACTGATATAAATGATCAATCATTTTCCAACATGAAAGTGAAATGGAAGAGATATGAATATATCGGTACATTGATTCAAGGTACAAATAGTGTTAAAAGAATTGAATTACTAGAAGACAAAATTTTTGTGATAGACTTTTTGAGAAAGTTTGAGGCAGAAATTTACAAATACACCGAGCATTCCCATAGAGCTCGATGGCAAGACTTGCAATTCAAAAAATCTCGTGAATTTTTTCCACCAGGGACCATTTTGTCAGTGATTGATTTTGCAAAAAACTACACATTTGTTCCACAAAAAGAAATTCAGAGTGAATACTATCATTATGACCAAGTCTCCATGCTCGTCCATATTCTATATAGACATGCTGAACAAAATGTCGATCATATAGAAAGCATGAGTGAAAATTGACATATCATTAAAGAATATCACTTTTATATCAGTGACGATCGTACACATGATACATATTTGTACAACATTGTTTTGGAAAAATTTATGTTTCCTTGAAAAATTGTGGAATAACATTCAATGAACATTGGATATAGTTAGACGGATGCGCATGTCAATTCAAATCTACACGATCATTCTTTTGGTTGTGTTTTCTTCATAAGAAAACCTGCATTAAACATTGTTGGAATTTCTTTGAGACTGGCCATGGAAAAGGAGAACATGATGGTGTAGGAGCATGCATAAAACGAGCACTTCGAAGATATCAAATGAAACCCTCTGCAAGCTGACTTGTGAACACTAAATAAGTTGTTCAATGGTGCATCGCTGCTCTAAGCCATGAGATTAACCCATCAAAGGAAGTGCAAATGTACATTCAATTTAATTTTTATTGGAAATCTAATTTTAAACATTGTGTACATTTATCGTGCAATGATTATATTTGATTGTATTTTGATAGATCATATTTAAAAATTCTCCTTTTAATTTTCCATATAAAGGTTTTTATGGCATATTGGGATCGAAGACGTAGATAGATCAATTGGAAATGATGTTGAAACAATAAAATGGACTCGAAAATTGCATTCAATTAAAACAAAGTCGTCCAGAAATGTGTTTGCATTGGATAAAAGAAAATATTCTTGTTTTTGTGATGTTTGCATAGACAACACAAAATCCAATGACGTTTGTGAAAACAACATGTATGTAAAAGATTGGAAACATTCAGAGCTAAATACAAAGGGAAAAATGTTTGTTGCAATGTTTGAAGAAATGAAATCAAAGGAAACTACAATATCATCTGATGGTGATCGAGTTTCTAATCTTGTTAGAGAAGGTAACATTTGAATTGCTTTCTAATGATTTAAAGATCTAGAAATAAATTTAAATATGTATAATTTTGTTTAAAAGTTTTTTTTATTGTGCAGGAGATGTTTTTGCTGTAATTGCACCTATTGACAACGATGAAAATGTTAAGTATTATTTGATGCGTTGCATTGAACGAAAAATGAAATTATTAGAAAACTATAATGATCACAGATTTCAATATGACAGAGGATCTATTATACTGAAAGGTTATTTTTTCAAACAAACTAATCAAAGTGAGGACTTTGTTTACTTTGAAGATTATGAACCTGATTCCATAAGTTGTCAATATAGTCACTTGGTGTGTGCAGCACACATAAAGTTGATAGAGGTTCAATCAAAGAGAAAAATGAAAATTAAGAAATGGAAAATGTCAAAATCCGATCATGAACATATTATTGAAGATGGCATTCCATTGGAATTTTTTTGACTGAATTTCCCAAAAATTTATTCTCTTTGGATTAAATATGTTTTAGAACTTCCAGTACACTTGAAACTAAAAATTGAGCTGCTTTTGTTATTTGTGCAAGTGTTTGCACATGTACAAATTGTTTTGGTACATCTGCACGTGCTCTAGTATCAACTGAAAGTATCAAGGATAAATACATGTGCATTGATGAAAAATGTTACAAGGATATATATATATATATATATATGTTCTAGAATGCAATTAACTGGAACTAGTTTTTCTTATGTGCATTGATGAAAAACTAGTTGGATTTTCTAGTAAAAAGTATCCACAATGTAAATAAATCATCCATAGTATAGTTTTGTACGAAGATTCCTTTCAGACAAGAGACTCGGAGCACTTCTCCGACTTTTGGTGGGATTTGACCCACATCTCTATTCCTGATTGAAAATCTAGTACAAAATTTGTTTGTCCAATGGTCGGATATGTTCAATGTGCATTGATGAAAAATGTTACTTACATATTGGATATATATACATTCTAGAATGAAATTAATTGTTCAATTAGTTTTACTATGTGCATTGATGAAAAATGATTTAAATGTACTCAATATATATGTTCTAGAATGCAATTTTAACTAAAAGTAGTTTTTCTATGTGCATTGATGAAAAATCGTATTGGATATTTACACGAACTTAATGTGCCCAATTTTTCTTGTGAGCTTTTCTGGTAAAAAGTATCCGTGAAATGTAAATAAATCATCAACAGTATATTTTTGTACGAAGATTCCTTTCAGACAAGAGACTCGGAGCACTTCTTTGACTTTTGGTGGGATTTGACCCACATCTCTATTCCTGATTGAAAATCTAGTACAAAATTTGTCTATCCAATGGTCGGATATATGTTCTATGTTCTAGAATGCAATTAATTGAATGTCATCAATTTACCAAATTATAAATCAACAAGGCTACCTATTTGAGTGAATTAATGACATTGACCCAAATTCAACAAACATATATGTACTAGACTTATATTTCCAATCAAAATTAAAGGGATAATTTGTACATATATCTACTTCTTTAAACTCTTTTTTCAATTAGAGCTCAATTGATACATGGTTAGTTGCATTGAAAAGCTATGTTCTTCCTATTGGAAATTTTTTCATTCAAATAAGACTACATGTAGAGATCAAAAGCAATCTTAAGATTCCAAATGTACTTCAACCATCCAAAACTTGAGTTTTAAAAACTTTCTGATTAAATCAAAACAATTTACAAATCACATAGGAGTCTTCTATCTAAGCCAAATGTAGATTGAAACCATCCAAAAATTAGACAAAAACATTTAACAATATATCAAAACATTTAAAATTTAACATTAAATCAAAATTAAAGGGATTTACATATAAATGCTTCTTTATTCTTTTTTATTAAATCAAAACAATACTTCACATGGGAGTCTTCCATCTAGGCCAAATTTAGATTTAAACCATCCAAAACTTAAATAAAAAAAATTAACATGTTATATCTTGAAACATTTAACATTAAATCAAAATTAAAGGGACTTACATATAACTACTTTAATCTTTTTGAATATATCAAAATAATACTTCACATGGGGGTCTTCCATTTAGGCCAAATGTAGATTGAAACCATCCAAAACTTAGATCAAAAAATTTAACATTATATCAAAACATGTAACATTTAACATTAAATCAAAATTAAAGTATTTACACATATATAACTGTAATGAACATAATATACATAGCAAGACCCGTCTCTTGGGTTGCCTAACTAGCCAACACCAAAGGGGGTATGAATAAAAAAAACAGAAAAGAGACTTCCCATAACCGAGAAAAAGATAAAGAGTACCTGACATCAAGCTAGCTATCGATGTGTGTAGGAGGATTCTCCTCCACAATTGGACAACCGTAGTCCTCCGGATCATCATCTACTCCCTTGGAGTGTTGGGAGTAGTTGTCTTTGCTTGCGCCATCGCTGCTGGAGCTCGTCGAGGTGGATTTGACTGGAAGAGCTGCCAACTTTCTGGTGTCCTGGAGTTGATGGGATGGGATGGTGGACTTTCTCCACCACCTTCTGGAACTAGAAGCACCTTGATCTTGCGGCTTCTCCTGAAAAGAGATGGAAATGGTCGTTGTAATTCGCGGTCTGACCATAGCACTGGTGAACTGAAATTGTGCTACAACTTCACCCTCCTCCAACCAACAAACCATCCAAAACTTCACCCTCCTCCAACCTCAATTCTGTAAGCTGCAACTTGAAAGGAAGCTCCAACTCCCATCAATTTTCTACAGGCACCAACCTACAGGAGGCTCCAACCTCAGTCAGCTACAACTTGATAGGGAAGCTCCAACTTCCTCATTCTATAAAAAGAAAACATTTGTTGATTTACCTTGGATATCAATTCTATTCTGTACCATCTTCTCTGCTTTCCATCAGTTCTCATATTTTCCCTATATCATCTCTACATCTTCTTAGACTCTCTACCAGCTCCTCTTTCTTCTCTGCTTAGTTACTCCTTCTCTGCCTCACTGCTTCATTTCTACATTCTCTGCTTTTCTATTAGCTACTCCTTCTTCTTTGCCTCACTGCTTCATTTCTGCATTCTTTGCTTTTATATCAGCTCCTCCTTCTTCTCTGCCTCACTGCTTCATTTCTGCATTCTCTACTTTTCTATCGGCTCTCTTCTTCTCTGCCTCACTGCTTCATTTCTACATTCTCTGCTTTTATATAAGCTCCTCCTTCTTCTTTGCCTCACTGCATCATTTCTGCATTCTCTACTTTTCTATCAGCTCCTCCTTCTTCTCTGCCTCACTGCATCATTTTTGCATTCTCTTCTTTTCTATCAGCTCCTCCTTCTTCACTGCCTCACTGCATCATTTCTACATTCTCTAACTTCTCTATGCATATCAAGTTGATATTATATATAGAGTTCATCACATGACTATTTGTATTCCACAAGGAATTTGGAGTGAACAGCCATGACTCTTTGGCTTCTTCCTTCTCATTCCTTTGTCCAACTCATTAAAAAAAATATAACAATATGTACAAATTTCAATGTTACAGTGGGATTTTTCTTTTCCTTCGAATACTTTCCTTTGCATCACAAACAATATAAAACAATTAAACCATTTACATTTTCAGTTTCAAAATACAAACTTCACTCAACCCTTGGCTTGTTGGTTTTTTCCTTTCTGTAGCTGTCATGCAACTGTCCTGCATACCTCTGTTTACTGCAAGTTTGATCACCTGTGCATGTACACATGTTCAGTGCAATTTTAAATCCCTTCACTGCATACCTCTTCAATTCTGCAGTCTCTGTTTACCTCTGTACATATTCTCCAAGACCACTGTGGTTGTGTATATGATATATATATTCCTGTTTTATAAGTTTAGCTCACCAATAAATCTCAGAGTCTCATGCATCAATTAATCATTCAAAAAGGGTCCACAATCTGTCTAATCTGGGCAATTTCAATACTCCATTTTCTGAGCTGGAAATTTAATTAAATAAATGCGGAAGCTGCCTTTGGAATCAATGGTTAAAACCATGCAATCCCTATGATATATATATAATATAACTCCAATATGGTACACACCATATACGTGGTCTTTATTTAGGTGTTTCACGTATAATTCAATTCACATTAAACTTTCTCTATGCATATAAAATGCATTTCCTAATTTATGACCAATTTATTTCAATCTGGGAAACTCCCAACTTTTATTTCTATGCATTTGAAAATAATGCGCTCCAAATAATCTCTATCTGGAAATTTAATTTAGTGCAGAATCTTCATTATTCCATGGTTATGGAACAGATCTGCATATACAAATTAAACCAAATTTCACCTTGTAATTAAGGCCCACCTAGCCTTCGGTCTTCGATTTATGAAAATGCAACCATATGTATTGGACCTTGGACTAAAAACCTAGTTTATAAGTCTCCTTCCTTTGGCATTCCGCTATCGCATTCTATCATCGAACCTCACAATCCATTAATATTTTCAAAGAATACAAAACATTCGATTCTATATTTAAAGGAAAAAATACCCACAAGCGTAGGACTGTTGGTCCCACAGCCCGTTCATAATTCACCTTTCAAACTTTAATAAAACCCATTATCAAAATGATTATATGGTCCATTCAACTTTTAAACACTATCTCATTTAAATTACGTTTGCTGTAAGACTTTAGATAAGCCTTGGGTTTTATATTATGACCCAATCCAAAGTAAATTGAATCACCACCCGGATTTCCAATAAGCTAAGGTTCTTCATGCATTTCTTTGACTTTGGACAAACCCCGTAATATAGTACATCTCCCTGCTCAGATTATTTGATTTAATACCAAAGTATCTGAATATAAATCAACTATATCGTATGGTCCTTCGCACACTATACACTCATTATTACATAGCCCCGACTTGATAAAAAATCAATCACGAATAATACAATAATATTGGACCACGGCATAGATACATTAACTATCACCCTCATCTAAGGGCTACAAGTCTAACACACTACCCTTCGACTATCCAATGGTAGTTGCACGGTCACACAGTCCGGAGGTTATCACTCCAACCTCACACAATGAGCTGGTCCGGTCCTTGAATCACCCGCATCATTCGACGACAAAGAAGTCGTCGCACCAACTGCCTTGATCCGACAGACACAACCTCATATCGCGCGAGTTAGATGCATGGGCTTTAATTCACGATGAGAGCAGATTCTCCAAACCGCTTAAGACCACGTGTCAGCTCCTAGCATACATCGCGTTCGAATTGTAAATACAGCTTACCGTACAAAAGTGGTGTGATATGAGTGGATTTGGTTTTGCAAACTGCTTCCGGTTTTGAATTAACACGAAAACCGTCGAGTGTTCCAAACCCACTGTCACTGTTCACAGCGCTTGTGGTTCCTCTCCTTTTCCCTCAGGGTTCCGTCGTGCTCTTTAACAATGTTTCATTTGAAGTCAAATCGCTTTGTCGCACAGTTCTAATGTTTCATTCCAGGACCATGCCATCGCTTCACAGTTCCTTCTTTCCAGCAAACAAAGAGCTTTTCTTTAATTTAGTTTCATCTTCCATTGTTTTGATTCACGATCTCAGCCAAGGATAGAACCTCCGACCGGTGTCTTTCTCCCGTCAAGTGCATAGCTCCACTTCTACGGTGCTCAAACTCTGCATACCGTTTATTCATCAGCAGTGTCACTTTTGAACACTCTTCTGCAACACTCCGTTATATCATCATCCCCCAACAATCTCATTCATCCTTCATAATGCAGTGTAGCCCTTTTTTTTTCGTATAATGTTGGGGTTGACCCTTGTAAGGTATTTACACACAGTGATTTGGCTTAATCAGGGTCTGAGAGGGTTAAACCTCTTCACATCGAGGCCACCAATTCAATTTTTTCCACAATATAATAACTCAGACATCTAAAAAGAATCAGACACCATTCGAGCAGGGATTACTTAATTCAATTTATTCCATAATGCATTTAACTTGTCACATATAAAATTGAGACATCTGATTGAAAGCCTGTGGGAATCGATCCTTCCAGTGATCGATTTACTCAATTTACAAGTCAATTAATCACACAGTCACATATACAGATTGGAGTGATCCTGAATTGCTCTGTATAATTAAACTTCAATTAATTTCTCCATAAAATATACAAGCCTTAATCACATCTAATTCGAAACATAAAATCCACCTAAATTGACATCTATTCCTCCTTCAATTGCAGGGTTTCATCTCAGAGCCTATTTCAGAGGTTATCATATATCTATTGAATTTAGGCATATTCATTACTTTGTCTCTCTAGATCTGCTATTAAATGGCCCTCTTATGTTTTCCTCACTACTCTGCACCTTGAATAGTTCTCTGCTTCAATTCACTACTTTTGCTTCCTCTGCTCCTTGACTGATGCTGCTCCTTACTTCTCTTTTTTCTGCCTCTGCTACCTCTCTGCTACCTCTATTCTCTACTACTTTTCTTCTCTCTTTTCCTTGTTTCTATTTCCGGTGCTCCTCCATTGCCATCTCCTTTGCCATCAATGACAAAATTTCCAACACTATGAAATTGAGTGCAATATCTATGTGGGAAGGAATAGAAAGAATAACAAAAAGCATATGATTGTGTCAATAATTTGAAGTAGTAAAAAAAGATAACAAAGGATTGGATAAAAATTGAGTGCAATATCTATATGATTGTGTCAATAATTTGATAATTTGAAGTAGTCAAGAAAGATAACAAAGGACCATCAAAATTGAGTGCAATATCTATGTGGGAGAGTACACAATAACTAAGGGGGAGAATACAATATATGGAAGGAATAAAAATAGTAACAAGAAGCATATAATTATGTTAATAATTTGAAGTAGTCAAGAAAGATAACAAACCTAACCATCATCAAATTCAAATTGAAAGATCAAGTAGTCTTCTTCATGAAGAATAAGCATTAACTAGGTTCATCATTTAAAGGGTTCATTTTTTAATGAAAAAAATTATGAATAATATGGAATGAATCATTGTACATTATGAATTTATGAATAATATGGAATGAATAATTGTACATTATGATAAATCTTGTATTTAAATGACATTTGATCTATGAATAAAAAATAAAATGGGATCATCTCTTAATATATATATATATGTGTGTTTGTAAGAGAGAAATAAAAAGAAAAGTTAATTCCACCAAGCCTAAAGGAACATGTCCTAATACATTAAATTATGTTTGGTTTCTAGAAGCATTAATCATGAAAGAAAAGGTAATTCCACCAAGCCTAAAGGAGCATGTCCTAATACATTAAATTATGTTTGTTTTCTAGAAGCATTAATCATGAAGAGTCATGAGATCCACATTTCGACCATGTACTATTTTCAAGTTAAAGGAGCATGTCCTAATACATTATTATGTTTGGTTTCTAGAAGCATTAATCATGAATTTTCTTTGAGATCCACATTTCCATCATACTATTTGCAAGTTCACATTTCCATCATGCTATTTGCAAGTTCTATATGAAGATATGTAGTCTAATAACTAATTAGTTCACATTTCCATCATGCTAAATTTGCAAGTTCTATATGAAGATATGTAGTCTAATAACTGATTAGCAAGTTGTGATGTCCTAATAAATTATTATGTTTGGTTTCCATCATACTATTTGAAAGTTCTATATGAAGATATGTAGTCTAATAACTATACAGTATAGCCCATCTAACATATAACGACCTTTGACAGTATGAGCAAAGAGTCAAAAAACAAAGAGGCCTCCCAGTAGAGTTCCACCTGTTCATCAAGGTAAGCAACATAACATCAGAAGTGAAACAATGACACCACTAAACATATGTGAATTTAGATATTAAATTGACATTTATTGCAAATGACATGTGCATGGTTTATCTTAAAGTTTGACTTAAAAAGTTTATGGTAGAATTCACATCTAAAATTAATGGGTGGAAGCCTTTAGTTTGTGGGAGAAATGACGTGCATGTAAACAGTTTAACTTAAAGTGGTTGTGTTTTATGGATATTAAAATGAAGAGCTTCTATTTAGATCTATTCCAGAGATTGATTGTAGGGGCATTTACTAGATATGTCACCTTCCATAAAAGATGAGATCCAGAGGCTACCTGGCCCTTTACAGACTCTGCCTATAAAACTTGTAGAAGTTGAGAAATTTACATTGACAAATTTACTTGTGAGAAATTTACATTGACAACATATAGAGATTCAACTAGGCTTGTGAATTTAGTACAAGTGGACAATGTATAATTCTACTTAGAAGAGTCTTTGGTTTAATGGTTAAGCAAGAAAGAGTCGTTACTTTCTCTATCTAGAGTAGAAGCGGAATACATAGTAGTTACTTCTTTTTGAGTGTTTTGGATGAAATGGGCTCTACAATATATTAAGGTAAAAGCATATGATTTTGTCAATAATTTGAAGTAGTCAAGAAAGATAACAAAGGACCATAAAAATTGAGTTCAATATCTATATGATTGTGTCAATAATTTGATAATTTGAAGTAGTCAAGAAAGATAACAAAGGACCATCAAAATTGAGTGCAATATCTATGTGGGAGAGTACACAATATCTAAGGGGGAGAATACAATATAAGGAAGGAATAGAAAGATTAACAAGAAGCATATGATTGTGTCAATAATTTGAAGATCTAAGGGGGAGAATACAATATAAGGAATAGAAAGAGTAACAAGAAGCATATGATTGTGTCAATAATTTGAAGTAGTCAAGAAAGATAACAAAGGACCATCATCAAATTCAAATTGAAAGATCAAGTAGTCTTCTTCATGAAGAAGAAGAATTAACTAGGTTCATCATTTAAAGGGTTCATTTTTTAATGAAAAAATTTATAAATAATATGGAATGAATCATTGTACATTATGATAAATCTTGTATTTAAATGACATTTGATCTATGAATAAAATTTAAGAAAATGGGATCATCTCTTCATATATATATATATATATATATATCTGTGTGTAAGAGAGAATAAAAAGCAAGGGTAATATGTGTGAGCATAAAGATGAACTAACTTCTTAGTTAAAAATCAAAATTTTATAGTTGAAAAATTACTAAGAAGTTTGCTTTGGATCACAAATCACTATACCATAACAATGAGACAAAGCAAACCATAACCCACTTATAATAGAGGGATAAAGGGATAAGGAGCCCAATCTTGCATTTGAGAGATTGAGCATTTATAATTCCTTAGGATGAGGTAGTTTATTGCTTGTTAAGGTTGGAACAATACAGGGCTCCTTTTATGTGTGGAGCATCAAGTGCTCTAGGAATTAGGTGATGACTATGGGGTAAAGCTCATACAAGGATTTTTCCCACACACTAAGTTTTGTCCCAACCATTTTTTCATTTTTCATTTTTCCTTTATCGTGGCTTTCTTTTCTTTCATCATTCATTTAGATGCATGAAACTCTAGTGAAATTTTCTTTGGCCCAAACACAAGGATGGGGATGAGTGTGTCAATCTCCATGATCAAATATTACTTTCACGAAGAATGGATATGGAATAGAGGGAATGATGGAAAGTGGCAAGTATGGAATATCATGGCCATCCTACTTCAATTAGAGCCTCAATAGTATTATCCTTATTATAATACTAAGGCCTTAGAGGAGGTCCCATTGGACTAGGATCAAAGACTAACCTCCCAAGTAAATTGAGGGAACAAGAATACAATGAAGATCGGTCAATAATTTAGATCACCCTTTGATTCAGATTAGTATCCCACAAATTAATAAGAAAAATCATAACTAAAAAATGGTAAAAGTCCCTCCTAATGAATGACCACCTTCCTTCAAGAAGAAATGACAGATGGGAGAGAGAAATCTAACTAGAGCATATATTTGGAGGGTCCATGGCATCATGTCAAGAGGAACTACAGTGGAACATCACATAAAGGAGAAACTACAAATTATGATGATTTTCAACCTATGGGTAAACATAACATCGAAGGGAGGAGGAATTCTGACAATGAGGATGAAAGTTCAATGGGAAATTCTCTTCCTGCAAATCTTTCTTTGTTATTGCCACAAGAAAGTTTGCTTGAAGAAGGACATGAAGATGAAGGAACTAGAAGTGATTTTGAAATCACTAAAGATGAAAAGGATGATTTAGAGCATGGTTTTGTATCTTCAGAGGATAAATCTAAACCGCCTAATGAATCAACATTGGACTCAGTTAAATCTAGTAATATCAAGGAGATTTCCAACAATTCCATGGTCTTGCATGGATCTACACTAATTGGGGCAGATGAGAGGATGCTTTTGGAAATTCTAGCAATGATGGTCCAGCCATTGAGACTAATAAAGGGAAGATTTCAGGTGAGTGTGTTTCCATTGAAGTTAAATGTATGGAACCTCTTGATAAATTGCTTCCATGTGCACGTTGTTGATACTTTGTTTTGTCTCCAATGCCTTCTGATTTGGCAGAGTATTTCTGTTATTATTTATTTCTTCTTTTGTTCAACCAAATTTTTGGATGTAGTATTTATGATTTATTTTTTGTATGTGTACTTGCTAATATAACTAATTTTATGTTTTTGTGCTTAGAATTTTGGTTAAAACTTTGCAATTTTTTGCTAGTCTTCCTAGACTGTAATTCTTCTAAATCTATGAAGAGTGGAAAAATGCTAAACATAAGCCATTCAATTGTTGTGACAAGATATTAAAGGCTTGTGATAATTCTAGTCACTTTTATTTTGTATGACTAGATTGAATAGTTTGTAAATTATTATATATCAGCTTGTTGTGTGAGTCATGTTACATCGGTGTGAAATTGAGGTAACTCCATTGATTTATTTTTATAAAGTTAAAAATAGGGACTGCATGATTATATATTTTACAAATATTACGCCATTATGTGTCGAGCATTTTTTTAAATCAATGCCTATAAGAGAATAATTTTAGGACAGTGAGTAAGCATGCCCAACTACTGAAAACAAAGCAACTAAAATATGAAATGAGATGAGTAAATATAGCTACCATGTTAGTGAAATAGCAGCTAGACTATATTTCAAAATAAGATATGATTAGTTCTAAATAATATGAAATTAGAATCTTAACTAGATTATGAAAGTGAATGTAATGAATCCAACTATCATAATATTAAAAACTAGTTAGATTATAAAAGAAATGACAGAAAATGATACTTAAAACTAGTTACATTATAAAAGAAATGGTTGAAAGGAAACATGACAGAAAGGGTAACATAGCGATATCTGCACCTACCTAATCACAACTACTGAACCTAATCACGGCTACTGATCATGATGGAAGCTAGCCCTTGTTTCAGTACTTAAAACACTTAGCATATTGGACAATGTTAAAAGGTTTACAAAAACAGTAAAGAGGTTATTTTGACCCAAGTCCTGCCCTTAAACTCAGAAAAAAGAGGCCCTTCAATGTAGAAATTTCCCAACTACTGAAAACAAAGCAACTAAAATATGAAATGAGATGAGTAAATATAGCTACCATGTTAGTGAAATAGCAGCTAGACTATATTTCAAAATAAGATATGATTAGCTCTAAATAATATGAAATTAGAATCTTAACTAAATTATGAAAGTGAATGTAATGAATCCATCTATCATAATATTAAAAAATAGTTAGATTATAAAAAAAATGACAAAAAATGATACTAAAAAATAGTTACATTATAAAAGAAATGGTTGACAGGAAACATGACAGAAAGGGTAACATAGTGATATCTACACCTACCTAATCACAACTACTGAACCTAATCACGGCTACTAATCATGATGGAAGCTAGACCTTGTTTCAGTACTTAAAACACTTAGCAGATTGGACAATGTTAAAAGGTTTACAAAAATAGTAAAGAGGTTATTTTGACCCATGTCCTGCCCTTAAACTCAGAAAAAAGAGGCCCTTCAAAGTAGAATTTCCCAACTACTAAAAACAAAGAAACTAAAATATGAAATGAGATGAGTAAATATAGCTACCATGTTAGTGAAATAGCAGCTAGACTATATTTCAAAATAAGATATGATTAGCTCTAAATAATATGAAATTAGAATCTTAACTAGATTATGAAAGTGAATGTAATGAATCCAACTATCATAATATTAAAAACTAGTTAGAGTAATAAACAAATGACAGAAAATGATACTAAAAACTAGTTATATTATAAAATAAATGGTTGAAAGGAAACATGACAGAAAGGGTAACATAGCGATATCTACACCTACCTAATCACAACTACTGAACCTAATCACGACTACTGATCATGATGGAAGCTAGCCCTTGTTTCAGTACTTAAAACAGTTAGCAGATTGGACAATGTTAAAAGGTTTACAAAAACAATAAAGAGGTTATTTTGACCCATGTCCTGCCCTTTAACTCAGAAAAAAGAGGCCCTTCAAAGTAGAAATTTTCCTTGAAGAATGCTAGCAGAATATCATTTTTTTATGATCCTGACTAGGCATTAGATTATATTAAAACTATACTAAAGGCAATTGAGGAGAAGTACAGTTTATCGTTCCTGCTAGAAAACAAACTTTGTTTCCATCATATCAAATACTAGTATAGAATATTTTCCCAATAAAGTGCTCAGAATATGAATTTTAATTGGATATTTTGTGAGCCTCTTGTTCCCGTGTTTCACAGAATTTGGGGCTACAAATATGTAATTTAGTCATGATGATGTATTGTGTCTAGTTGAAGTCCAATGTTGGGTTTATGATGTAAACATATGGATGGCTATTTCATTACATCTGGAGGTATTTATCATGCATGCATTATTCACCTTCACAAAAAATAACAAAAATTACATAGAATGATGTATTAATTTGGGTAATTTTGTAGTGCATATGATATTTACCACTGTTAAATATTTAAATCTTGGCATTCACATGATACATCTAACATCACTCCTACAGCTGAAGCAATATGCAGCACTACAAATACATAACTACTAACACAGATAAAGAGCATGCCAAATATGTTGAATAAAGAGCAAAAAAATACCTAGTATTGAAGTCGCTTGAAGTCACCGCAGACCACCAGCGCGGATGGAAGCAACAGACCAACAACGCAGACGTAAGCAGCAGACCAACAACGCGGATGTAAGTGGCACACAAACAAAAACGCGTGAACAAACAGACCAGCAACAACACAAACAAAAACGCGTGAACAAACAGACCAGCAGCAGCACAGACAAAAAAACCCAACTACTATTCACCTTCACAAAAAATAACAAAAATTCCATAGAATGATGTATTAATGTTTTTGTAGTGCATATGATATTTACCAATGTTAAATATTTAAATCTTGACATTCACATGATACATCTAACATCACTCCTACAGCTGAAGCAATAGGCAGCACTACAAATACATAACTACTAACACAGATAAAGAGCATGCCGAATATGTTGAATAAAGAGTAGAAACATACCTGGTATTGAAGTCGCTTGAAGTCGCCACAGACCAATAGCACGGACGAAATTAGCATACCAACAGCGCGAACGTAAGCAGCAGCACAGAAAAAAATGTGCGAACAAATAGACCAGCAGCAGCATAGACAAAAAAAACCCGCGAACAAACAGACCGACAAACAAATAAACTTCGCAGGTGATTTATTTATAGAAAATCGTTTGGCCAAACTATTTTAAGAGTAAAAGTTCGGCCGAACTTTTGTTGCCGGTTTTCCCATCTCCAGCAAAAATTCTGTTTTCCCACGCTGTCAGTGTGCCGTCAATCTAAACGGAATCACGAGTTCGGCCAAACTATTGCCAAAAAAAAAATTCTACCCCCGATTCTCACAAAAGTGTAACCCATCTTCACATATCCACCCACTACTTTGGTGGAAGACTTTATTACCCCAATTGGGGATGGATATCTCAGCAGTAACTTGGGAATTGTTTGAAGAAAAGTTTAAATAATGCTACCTATGAAAGGAATTTCTTGAGAGGCAATTAAATGAATTCAATGCATTAAAGCAAGGGAGTCGCTCAGTACCAGAGTATGAGGCTCGTTTTATGGAATTACTCTATTATGCCCCTCACTTAAACACAGAAAGACTCAAGGTGAAAAAATTTGTGTATGGATTAAATGGTAACATCCAGGCTAAGGTTAGGATATTAACGCCTCGCACCTTGCATGAGGTAGTTCAACGAGCAATTATCGCAAAGGAGGAGATCATGAATAGTGGATCTAGTAAGACAAACAAGCCTGCAGGATTAGGAGTAAACAATGGAAATAGTATGGAACGTAGAAATTTTCAAAGGGGCCCTGTGCTCAATCATCAAAAGTGGTCTACCGGAACACCATATAGGCATCCAACTCAGCAGCTGCATAGGGTACCTCAGCAAGCTCGGAAACAACAACATCATCGTCTTATGCGACAACACCAAGTCACACCACCTCAGCATCGATCCCAATATTCTGGCTCTTTCCAACAAAGTTCCATTCCAACTCCCAGTTCAGTCAATAATAGAAGCCAAGCTCCTAAGAGGGAGTGTTGGACTTGTGGAGGTGCTCACTACGAGAGGGATTTCCCTCAAAAGATAGGTAATACCAACTCAACTTAAAAAGCAACTACAGTGGGAGACCTAGGGAAGGCTTATCACATCCATGCAGCGGTGAACAATCGTCAGGTCGAAGACCAGTCCACTGTGTTAGAAACCACAGGTAATATTGATGGTATGAGTTTTGTCATTTTAATAGATCCAGGAGCTACTGATTCTTTTATTTCTTTAAATGAATTATCAAGGATTAAACACAAATCAATTGCTCAACATGATTTTAGACATGTAGAAATGGCATGTGGTATGAAAATAAATGTAGGAAAAATGGTAAGGGATTGTGAGGTGGACCTGGGTGTATGTAAAACCAAGGTATCCTTGTATTCTACGATATTAGGAGTCTACGACGTAGTTATAGGAATGGATTGGTTGGAGCGACATGAGGCACTCCTAGATTGTAAAGACAAGGTACTATATTTCACAGTTGATCAAACAAATCCAAAAATTTCACCTCCTTTTGAACAAATGAGAGCACATAAAGCCACTTATGTATTCATATTTCAAATGCGTAACTTAGGACAACAGTAAACTACTTATATTTCAACAATAATGAGTAGCAGAATGTGCAAATTCATAATAGTCAACACAAAGAAAAACAATATCATGTGACCGGTGGCTCTTTAAATGTTCTGGAAAATGCATCCTATAGCAAGACAAAATGATCCTGTAGCATAAATAATGATTTCTCTCTCCGCAACCAACACTCAAGTTCCTTTTTCTTTGAATGTAGAATTCTTTGTTTTCATCTATGGCAAATCACTAGTACAAAGTTACCATTCTCCATAGAGATAAATCCCACAAATATTTCGTGAAAACTGAAATACAAATCAAATCTAGAAACTAGCACATTAAATCACCACCATAACAAATCCCTACTTAAAAAATCACAATCTCAAATCACTGGAAAGTGAAACTTTGATGTTGACTGAAATGTACATCTATCCTAAGAGATACCCAACCTCTCGTTATGGCTTTAGAAATATCCCTGGTAAGCAAATGTTGGATTCTGAGATGACAAGTTCAAAGTTGTGAGGTCAATACTGAAATAATTGCATATTTTCTAGATAACTACAACATAGTTAAGGGTTAGAACGTTTGCGGCCCAAATTCCAAGTAGAAGAATGTTCACAATCATGAGTTCAAATATCATTAGCATTGGCTCAACGCAAGCCATTTAACATGAACAAAATGGAAATAGTATAGGCTCACAATTTCACTTTAAAAAGTATCACAATCATGGAGTCAAAATATTATTATTGCTGGCACATCAAAATCCTCAGTCCATCCATCTATTCATTAGTAGTCAACAAGAAGAGTATGCTATTAGGAAAATTGAGTAGCAAAGACAATTGTGAATTTTTGAATTTCCTAAAGATGCAAAAATCATTGTAAACTGTTGGGAGCACCTTCATATGATATATTTTATCATCTCCAATAAAGGAGAGACGAATTAGTAGCATTATGCCAAGCGTATTACTGATGCCTCTTCTCTTTGCAACGCATTTCTGAAGTCTCCATTGTTTCAGAGGTGCTCTTGGAGAAGGTAATGCCCCAATCATGAGACTAACATTAACGCCAAATCACAAACTCCTTACTTCAACAATTAAATGTAGTGTTACAACTAGCAGAGGAATTAATGCTTCCCATAGTGTCAAATTAACTAATTAGAAAGTTTCCTTGGCCATTGGATCCTATTTTGGAATCTCCAACATTCATAATATCTCCACTCATTTCTAGTTCTCCATTATTTTTCATTAAGCTCAGCAGAAAGGTAGTCTGCAATATAAAGTAGAAAGGGTGAACACGTGCAGATTGGCGATTACGTCCTTTACCAGAGACCATGATCCAGTATGCACGCGCTATACCGTGGGCGTTAGAATCTGGATTTGTTTTGATAGAGGCTTCCGCGAGATATGTGGGATGCTGCATTGTCTTCTAAACGACAACGGCTAAATCCTCTGATTCATCAATTTCCATTCCTGATTCCAATCTTGGACTTCAGATCTCCCGGCGTATCTAATACGCAACCTCAACCACGGGCTCCATGTCTCCCGGCATGACAATTTCCTCGACCCAATCAAATCCTCACATTAAACCAGGCTTGAACCAGAGTTTCAAATACTCCTTCCTCTGTGGCCATAGTTTAGATGAGCTCTGTATTGCAAAGACTATGTTTTGAAGTCTCAGGGAGGTCTTAGAAACGTTTTGAAGCAGAAAACTTCTGTTTTGCTTTGGGTGTCCAAGGGATTCCAAGGAAATTTCGAAGGATCAGCCTCTCCTTGGAGTCTTGATCGTCTGCAGTGATGCCTGTGGGTATAAATTGGGAGCAACAAGGCCTTTGGCCCAATGGTTGTGTTGTACTAGAAATTGAACAGGTCCTGGGTTCGATCCAACATAATGGGGATGGTTCTCTGGATCTCGGACCTGAAGGTATTTGCGCATTTACATTTGGTCGGTCAATTGAGTTGGTTTCATTTTCATCCCCATGAGCAAAGCCAAGATGTGCGAGTGGAACTTTTGAAAATTAAAGTATGGTGTGCAAGGCCCTCAGCTCCTAAAACCAACAATCTCTGTTTTGTGTGCTTGTAGTTAAGTTGGATATAATTGTATACGCGATCCTCCTTTTCATTCCATGGAAAAACACTGGTTCCTATCAGTAGAATGCGTTGACATGTTGGTACGCTTTCCAACAGTATAGTGTTGAGAATTAGATTTAGTGTATATATGTATGAGTATATTACCAAGTTGTCGATCTATTAAAATCGTAATAGGAGTTATTTTGTTTGGAGGATTTCATTTATAGGTATCAGTAGGGTTTAAATTTAAATTGACCAGATGTGTTGACATGCTGGTATGCTTTCCAACAGTATAGTGTTGAGAATTAGATTTAGTGTATATATGTACGAGTATATTACCAAGTTGTCGATCTATTAAAATCGTAATAGGAGTTATTTTGTTTGGAGGATTTCATTTATAGGTATCGGTAGGGTTTAAATTTAAATTGACCAGATAAATGCAGTCAGTATTATGAATAGAAATTGAACTCGATGCTGCCTCAAGATTATAACGGTGACATGAATTATAAACATTGAATACTAGTTTATTCTCTTAATTAGTAGTCTTTCTTATTAGTCCATTTCCTGTCCTGCTCCCCTTGTTGCATTATGACTATCTATCTCTCCATGCAATGCAAGATTGAAGGTGTTACAGGTGGTTTTAACATAACCTCCTATTGGCAAGAATTTTTTCCGTTAGTGCTAATGTGTAGTGCCCTTTTCCTTGTATTTATATTCATATTCTAAATTTGATGTCATATGTGTTGTGATGTGCTGGTGGTGTCCGTGACAGAGGGATTGGGTAATGTACACACGAATATCGGGTGACTACTATTATAATTTTCGTGGCCTCTACGCTCATCATCTATATTTCTTCTTGCACTGGTCTGCAGCCCCAGCAGTTCTCAACTCCTCCTAACATTTCGTCAATGTGTTATCTTCTGCTTAAGTAGTTTCCTACTGCAAACATAATGGTTGACGAGGGAAATGAAGATTATATTTATTATGGCACACCGGTTGAGAGAGAGGAAGAAATGTCAGATATTTTAGAAGTTTATTTTGTTAAGGTGTAATAAATTTAAATGGGTAAAATTTAAAAAAATCCAATTCCATGTGTTACCCAATGTGTTATATATTAAAGTAATAGTTTTTGCAGTTTAAAATTTTAAATTTATTTAAGATGTGTATTAAATTAATAGTTTTATAGTTTAAAAGTTTAAATTTATCTATGTTGTGTATTAAAGTGATAGTTTTTCATATAATGTAGTATTTCAAAATTTTAAATTTATTTATGCTATGAATAAAAGTAATATTTTTATGATGTGTAGTCTAAAATTTTAAATGTAATTATGTTAAAAGATAATTTCTAAATTATCTAAATGATGGACATTTAACTATATATATATATATATATATATATATATATATATATATCATGTTTACACATGAAACAAATATTCAAGGAAATTCGTGTTAAATTTTGGCAGGATTCATTGGTGAACCATGGTTAGAAGAAGTACAAGAAGGAGTGAGGCAACTAGAGGGTGCAACATGGCGCCACCACAACAGCCAACTCCTACCACACCACCCAATGATGATGAAAACATCTCAACACAAGAACAAATACCAGCAGGAGAAGTGTTAAACTTAATGAAATCATTCCAGCACATGTATGAGGCATTAATAAACCATATAGAACGTGATCATGGAGGACCAGTCATACCAAATGAAACACCCCGAAACACTACAAGAAATGATGTACGTCGAGATCTGGAAAAAGTAAAATTTCCAGAGTTTTGGGGGTCCACAGATGGTCAATCTGCGGAGGCATGGTTAGAAAACATGGCTATGTGCTTTACCCTGAGAGAGTATACCTCAAACATGAAGGCCAAGATGGGTATATTCCAGCTAAAGGGAAATGCACTACTTTGGTGGAAGAGTTAATTACCTCAATTGGGGATGGATATCTCAGCAGTAACTTGGGAATTGTTTGAAGAAAATTTTAGAGAACGCTACCTATCAGAGGAATTTCTTGAGAGGCAATTAAATTAATTCAATGCATTAAACCAGGGGAGTCGCTCAATACTGGAGTATGAGGCTCGTTTCATGGAATTACTCCATTATGCCCCTCACTTAAACACAGAAAGACTCAAGGTGAAAAAATTTGTGTATGGATTAAATGGTAACATCTGAGCTAAGGTTAGGATCTTAACGCCTCGCACCTTGCACGAGGTAGTTCAACGAGCAATTATCGCAGAGGAGGAGATCATGAATAGTGGATATATTAAGACAAATAGGCCTGCAGGATTAGGAGTAAACAATGGAAATAGTATGGAACGTAGAAATTTTCAAAGGGGGCATGTGCTTAATCATCAAAAGTGGTCTACCGGAACACCATATAGGCATCCAACTCAGCAGCTGCATAGGGTACCTCAGCAAGCTCGTCAACAACAACATCATCATCTTATGTGACAACACCAAGTCACACCACCTCAGCATCGATCCCAACAATCTGGCTCTTTCCAACAGAGTTCCAGGCCAACTCCCAGTTCAGTCAATAATAGAAGCCAAGCTCCTAAGAGGGGGTGTTGGACTTGTGGAGGTGCTCACTACGAGAGGGACAGGTAATACCAACTCAACTCATAAAGAAGCTATGGTGGGGGACCTAGGGAAGGCTCATCGCATTCATGCAGTGGTGAACAATCGTCAGGTCGAACACCAGTCCACTGTGTCAGAAACCACAGGTAATATTGATGGTATGAGTTTTTTCATTTTAATATATCCAGGAGCTAATGATTCTTTTATTTCTTTAAATGAATTATCAAGGATTAAACACAAATCAATTGCTCAACATGATTTTAGACATGTAGAAATGGCACGTGGTATGAAAAGAAATGTAGGAAAAATGGTAAGGGATTGTGAGGTGGACCTGGGTGTATGTAAAACCAAGGTATCCTTGTATTCTATGATATTAGGAGTCTACGACATAGTTATAGGAATGGATTGGTTGGAGAGACATGAGGCACTCCTAGATTGCAAAGACAAGGTACTATATTTCAGAGATGATGATGCACAAAGAAAATCATTGAGGGGAAAGAACAGAGGGGTGTCCCTGTGGTTCATCTCCTCCATGCAACTAATGAAATATAGACGAAAGGGGTGTCAAATTTTCATGGTGTTGGCTCTAAATGATAAGGGTGATTCTGAAAACTTTGATAAACATCCAATTCTTGTTGAATTCAAGGATGTATTTCCTGAAGAATTACCTGGCCTACCCCCAAAAGGGGAAATTGATTTCACCATCGACCTTAAACCAGACACTGAGCCTATTGCAAAGACACCTTATCGTATGTCAGCTCTAGAACTAAAGGAATTGCAAACACAATTAAAGAAATTGTTGGACTTGGGGTTCATACGAACCAACATATCTCTGTGGGGAGCTCCGGTGATTTTCGTTAAGAAGAAGGATGGGTCTTGGCGACTGTGCATTGACTATCGCCAGTTGAACAAAGTGAAAATAAAGAATCAATATCCTTTACCTAGGATAGATGACTTGTTTGATCAAATGAAGGGGGAAAATGTGTTTTCAAAAATATATTTGAGGTCAGGATATGATCAATTAAGAATCAAGGAAGAAGATATTCCGAAGACAGCCTTTAAGACAAGATTTGGGCATTATGAATTTGTAGTTTTACCCTTCGGACTGACAAATGCCCCGGGTGTTTTCATGAGTTTGATGAATGGGATATTCCAGGATTACTTAGACAAGTTTGTACAAGTATTTATCGATGACATTTTGATCTACTCAAAGACCCCATAAGATCATGACGAACACTTGAGGATAGTTCTTCAATATCTTAGAGAAAACCAATTGTATGGAAAACTGTCAAAGTGTTCCTTTTACCAATCAAAGATTAATTATCTTGGGCACATTATCTCTGGGGATGGCATCGCGATAGACCCAAAAAATATAGAGGCCATCATGGAATGGCCAGCACCAACCAATGTTCATGAAATACGAAGTTTCATGGGCATGGCAGGGTATTATCGTATATTTGTCGAAGGGTTTTCGAGGGTAGCAAGCCCCATTACCGAGCTCCAAAGAAAGAACAAGAAGTTCATTTGGACTGAAAAATGTGAAGAGGCATTCCAAAGGTTGAAATTATTGTTAACGACGGCACCAATTTTGAAAGTGCTAGATATGGAACAAGAATTTTTGGTTTGCACGGATGCCTCCATGCAAGGTTTAGGTTGTGTATTGATGTAGAAGGGAAGAGTAATAGCATATGCATCAAGAAAAATTAGAACCCACGAAGAGAAATACGCAACCCATGATCTAGAAATGGCAGCAATTTTTTATGCACTAAATATTTGGAGACACTACCTTCTAGGAAGGAAGTTTGAACTTAGAAATGACCATTGTGGGCTACAACACATATTCACTCATGACCACTTAAATGCAAGGCAAAGAAGATGTTCTGAGCTAATCAGTGAATATGATTTTTATATTACTTACATAAAAGGAACAGTAAATAGGGTGGTTGATGCTTTAAGTAGGAAGC
Source organism: Pinus albicaulis (assembly GCA_034641835.2). Taxonomy (NCBI): domain Eukaryota; kingdom Viridiplantae; phylum Streptophyta; class Pinopsida; order Pinales; family Pinaceae; genus Pinus; species Pinus albicaulis. The sequence continues at coordinate 739,518,779 of CM076572.1, forward strand.
CTCGAATATTTTCAGTGATTCCCTTAAAGACAAACTTAAGGGAGAAGTTGCTTGACTTGAAATTTAAGGACACCTGGTAAAAGGAGGTTAGAAATAGTTTTAGGGAGGACGAAATTAAAATCCCAAAATATGAAGAATACTCCCTTGATGGTGATGGACTTCTACGATTCCAGGGAAGGATATATGTGCCACCAAATGAAGATATACGCCAGTTGATCTTGAATGAAGCACATCGTGCAGTATACATGGCACACCCTAGTGTTAAGAAGATGAGTGCACACCTGAAACCACTTTTCTTTTAGAAAGGAATGAAGAAGGACATTGTAAAATTTGTAGCAAGATGCTTAGAGTGTCAGGAAGTAAAATCTGAACACAGACATCCAACAGGGTTATTGCAACCCCATGAGATACCAGAATCTAAATGGGAAGTTATATCAATGGACTTCATTGTGGGACTACCAATGACCTCAAGACAACATGGTTCCATATTTGTAGTGGTGGACACATTGACCAAGAGTGCCCATTTTATACCAGTTAAGACTACATATAAGGCACTAGAGATAGAAAGAGTTTTTATTGATGAGATTGTAAGATTACATGGAGTTCCTAGGAAGATCATATCAGATAGGGGAGCAGTGTTTACAAGAAGGTTTTGGACCAGTTTCCAAGAAGCCTTGGGAACCCAATTGAACTTCAGCACTGCATACCACCCTGAGACAGATGGTCAGACAGAGAGGACTAATCAAATCCTAGAAGACATGCTACGAATGTATGTGATGGACCAACAAAAGAAATTGGAGGAGTTTTTACCTTTGGTGGAATTTTCTTACAATAACAGTTATCAAAGTTCCATCAAGATGGCACCATTTGAGTTCTAACAAAATAAATGGGAGGAGTTTTTACCTTTGGTGGAATTTTCTTACAATAACAGTTATCAAAGTTCCATCAAGATGGCACCATTTGAGTTCTTGTATGGAAGATCGTGCAGAACACCTCTTAGTTGGGACTGACTAGAGGACCGAGTATTAATAGGACTAGAAGTGGTGCAAGAGATGGAAGAACAAATGACTATGATTAAAGGGAGGCTAAAAGAAGCACAAGATAGACAAAATATTTATGCTGACTCTCATCAAATAGACCGAAGTTATGAAGTGGGAGATCAGGTGTTCTTGAGAGTAAGGCCCCAAAAGATCTCTATAAAAATTGGAAAGGGAGCAAAATTGTCTCCACGGTTTGTGGGACCTTTTGAGGTTTTAGAAAGAAAGGGCCGATAGAATATAGACTTGCATTACCTCCATCCCTAGCATGTATTCATGATGTGTTTCATGTTTCTGTTTTGCGTCATTATATTTCAGATCCATCACATGTTATTGACTTAGGTCACTTGCAGGTTTCAGACGAGGGCAAGGTGATGGTCGAACCAGTTCTCATATTGGACCAACGCACTTTGCAGCTTAGATGACGATTATTGGACTAGGTTAAGGTCCGATGGGACAATTACAGTCCTAGTTCAGCCACTTGGGAGGATTCCAAAGAGATGCATCATCATTTTCCTTATCTATTCCAAGGACTTCGAGACGAATTCCACTATTAAGAGGGGGTGTATGTAGTGCCCTACTCTAGTTGACTGACAGTGTTATGAATTTTAACATTATTTAGCCCTAAGGCCCATACTTTATTCTTTGAGGACCTCAGGTTGAGGATCCAGACATATGACTCTATTATTAGTGGATTTTATGGTTATGTATGTCTTTATTGATACTATGATGATGATAGTATTAATGGTTATGTACGTTCTCTATTGATATAATTGTAGCATTAATGGATATACATGTTCTCTATTGATATCATGATAATGATAGATTTTATGGATAGATATGTTTTCTATTGATGTTACGATGATGATGGCTCTGATGGATATGTTAATTTCTCATTGATGTTATGGTTATGATAACCATGATGGATGTGTCCCATATGTTAGCTACTTACATTAGTTCTGATTCAAAATAAACAATGATGTGAATGACTAGGTCATGTTGATGTTGCTATTATGATAATGACTAACACTGAGAAACTTTGTTACTGATGATTAATGGGTATGACAAGAAACCACCAGAGGCACTCGCATATGATGAGTTGACAACATCTGGTTTGATAGAAATTAATATTTTGTATTTAAAATTCTAAGTCCAGTTTGAAACTTACAGATGATATGTCAGTGATTGCAAGAACATGTTAATTGCTTGACTGAATGACTCACATATGGGTGATGGGGTTGTACAATTGGATGGAACATGGGAGGGATGGGACAGTGTCCCTGATCTCACCCACTAGCATTCCCGCCGTGACTTAGGCTGGAAAGGTTGAAACACCTTTTCCTTGAAGATCATGATGTAGTGGGGGTAGGTCCCAAATTTGGGTCGCTCACGAGGAATTTTTGGGGGGCACGCATCAAGGCAGATTCCTTGATCCCTGACACCATTAGTCTCACTATAGAAGGTGGCATACGAGATGACAATGGTCTCTGTCATTGCACCTATAATTTCCCCTCGTAACCACTGGATGCTTGAAGGGTAAGTGGCGTGGCACCCTTGGAACTTCAAGAGAAATTATTAAAGGGCATGACCAACTTGGCACCCTTGGCATCACAAATAAACTGTTAGGCATGGCACCCTTGGAACTTCAAATGGAAGTTCTTGAAGGGCATGACCAACTTGACACCCTCGTCATCATTAAAGAAACTAATAAATATAATCAACATATAAAAATCCTATTAATTCATAACAAGTGATATATGATGTTAGAACCAAGGAAATCAAATCAAGAATAATACTTAGGGTAAGGGAAGAATAAGAAAAAAAAATAAAATACTTTACCCTGAGAACTCTACCACTTTCCATGTTGAATATATATATATATATATATATATATTGAAAATAATATTAAGTAGATAATGTACAAAAGTAACTTAATTAAGAAAAAGGGGGAAAGAGGGACAGAGTTAAGTATAAAGGTTAATCATAAAATAGTTAAAAACTTCACTAAGAGAAGAGGGTGGTGAATTAAAATCAGACTAATAAACTAAAATTGGAGAAATTTAGAGAACCTCCATGTGGCAAGAGCCAACATAAGAATATTCATCTAAGAGGCAAATTGAGTTAAATTAGGAGGTAATTAGGGGACCAAATCTGAGACTTATCAGTTAAATTCAGTAATAAACACAAATTAAGGAGTAGAAAAGGGGGAATCAAGAGACAACTAGGAGAAGAAATAGGAAGTCTTGTTGGGGTGAGAAAAATACTATTTTAAATTAATATTTAAGTAAATTACTTTTGGAGAGCCTTGATGAGAGGGTGACACATGGGTGGGTGAATAATCAAATTTTGGATTAATAAAAAAATAATTATTTGTGCATAAAATTCTAAGTGACACTTATGAAGCCTTCTATAAAAGAAGGGGAAAGGGAAGAGAATGGGACTTTTGCTTACCCTATTGTTGGATGGAGGAGATTATGTATTGTTGGATGGAGGAGATTATGTCATTGTGAGTGGTTACAAGCTATAGTTGAGTTTGGTGAGTTAGAGTATTATAGAGAGGGGACTCTTGAACCAAGAGGTGCTCACCTCTATCAGCTAGCACATTCCTTCGTTGCACAACCTCATTACAGCTCAGGGATCCATGGGGAAGGAGAGTACCCAAGGAGTAGATTGGAAGGTCAACCGGTGGGTCATTACATTCAGATTAAGCACGACTGATATAAGTGATTTATTTTTACTGAGTTTCAAACTTGTATGATTATGGTTTCATTTCCTAGTTACTATGTAAAATAAATAAATAAATAAATAATTTTAGGCCTAGCACCCATCTAGTAAATTATAGGGTTAGTCCCTACAGGTTCAATATGTAGGATAGTAAATCGGTGAATGTTCTGATTCCTGTAGGTACAAATTTGTATGCTGAACAGTGTCCCAAGACACAAGAAGAAGAGGAGGATATGTCTCATGTTCCTTATGCAAGTGTAGTGGGTATCCTGATTTATGCAATGGTCTGTACTAGACCAGACATTGCACATGTAGTGGGAGTATTGAGCAGGTTTATATCGAACCTAGGGAAGGAGCATTGGACAACAGTGAAGCGGGTTTTTCAGATATTTGCGTGGAACTAGTGATTATGGCTTGTGCTACCATGGAAGACCAGGATTGGAAAGATTGTTGGACATTCGTGGTTTTGTTGATGTAGACTAGGCTGGAGATCTGGACCAAATAATATCTACAAGTGGGTATGTGTTTAGCCTATTTGGAGGTGTAGTCAGTTGGATGAGTAAAATACAGTCTGTAGTGGCTCTTTCAACTACAGAGGCAGAATACATGGCAGCCACTCATGCAAAAAATGAAGCAGTTTGGTTGCAAAGATTGTGTTCAAGTATGGGGTTGGTGCAACAAGCTATAAGGATATACTGTGATAGCCAAAGTGAAATTTTCTTGCCTCAGAACCCTACTTATCATTCAAATACAAAGCACATTGATGTTCAATATCACTTTGTGAGATATATGGTTGAAGCTAAAAGGGTGTTGCTGGTAAAGGTGGACACTTTGAAGAATGTGGCAGATGCATTGACAAAGCCTGTGAACACTCAGAAGTTCTCTTGGTGTAGAGAAAAAATGGGTGCTGCAAAGCTAGGCTAATGACTCAGCTCTCCTATGACCCCCTACGGAAAGAAAACAACAAGTGAGATAATGTTGGGTTTGCGTTATATTATTTCCATGACTAATCATGCACGGGAGGGTAACAAGGGGGGCAATAGCCCCCCTTGTTGGGGTCTGGGGCAGCGCCCTGAATTTTTTTTTTTGGTCCTTATTTTCCGGTGGGCAGACCTACCCATGGTTTTGGGGCATGATGGTTTTTGGCCCCAGGTATTTTGTAGATCTGGTGAAGGGAACTACGGTTATGTTCTAATCCAGGGTTAATGGATTAGGGTTTATGTATTCTTCAACATGTAGATATGTGTGTTGTAACACTAAAAGGAATATAATGAAAAATCAAGCTAGTCGTCCCAATTTGGGATCAAGGGGAAAATCTCTGTGTTTATCTGTTTTATGTTTTATGCTCTCGCTATTGTTTATTTTATATTTTAAGATTCGTTTGCAGATAATTTCTGTACAGGGTTAAAACCTACACAAAACACCTGGAACATCCATGAAATGAACTCAACTATGCTTATACACAAAACCCTGATTCAAAGGATTGTAATGTACGATCAGTGTCTGCGGTCAACCATTTAACAATGAGATCACTGAGAATAATCTTCGAAAGACTAAAATTTCATCTTTTATTCCCCAATCACATGGAGGAGGATTCATTTGTGCGACTATATCTTTGCAATCACTCTATTAATCATGGAAATCGTCCAGCTGGGGTCGAAACTGGATTGTAGAAACCCTAATCTCCTGGTCGCATGCACAGATTATTATCCGTGAAACTGAAAGGCTTCAGTTACACTCATGAGACCATGTGGGAGTGACTAGGGTCGAAATATTCCTGTTTTGTTCCTATGATTGTGCCCAAAACCCTAAAGAAAAGATGTGAGCTTCAGACTTGCAACTTCACCTCAGAGCGAACTTAAACCTCCATGGACAAGCCTCAGACCTGTGCGAGCCAAAAAAAATATAGAATTGTGTCTCATCATTGTATCTAAATGAGGTAAATGTCACTTGAATTTATAGCCTTCTAATAGTTCCACTTTTCTTTAGGGCCGACCTGATCCAATATGCACATGTGTGTAGGGCCGACCTAATCCAATGTACATGAGAGGGTTCATAAATTCAAAAACCAACTTTTTCTTTTCCAAATGAGGTAATCTTTAGGTCGATTTTGGTCCTCTAAAAAACAGGAATTCAATGCTATCATCATATCTATCCTCTGAGCTATCTAAGGTGGAATTTTACCCTAGTTTCAAAAATTAACACTCCTTCTCAACTAGGAAGTGTTGAAAAGTGTAACTAGGTCGGTCTTCATATTGACTATGTAATTATGTAAAGAAGAAAAAGATAACAAAATGCATTTTGTACTTGCTTCATGGGTTTCATGAGAAATATTTTATTGTAGGTTAAATAGACTTATTTTTTATGCCTATCTAAGGTTTTGTTTTCTAGATAAAAATGTAATTAAGTGTCATTTATATATGAAGGATCTAGTCAAAAGAGATGCTCAAAGACCTTGAAAAAAGATTCGTGAAATAATGGATTGAAAATGATTTAACTCGTTGCTGGAGATGGATGATAAAATGTAGCTACACGTCGGCCTAATTATCAGCTGAGAATTCAGCCTTCTAGCTCACTATATGGTCGGCCTATTCGACTGGAAAAGTGCACTATATATACACACCTCTGTGGTTCATTTGTGGTAGATATTTTTGGTGGTCTCTGCTATAATAAAGTGCGGTATCTCTCAGAGATTATGTGTGGATACCCTGAAGAAAGAAGTGTGAATAGAAATGTGCATACCATGATGAAAGAAGATTGCGGATTGGTCTGAACAACATGTAAATTCAGCTCTGGAAAAAGGTGTTGATATTCTGAAGTTAATTGTGGATTCTAGAAGTGGTTAAAGACAAGAGAATTGTGAATCAGAAGGATAAGTTACGTGCATATTTGAGGATGGACGTTTAAAGTGTTTCAGGATTGTTCAACATATATATTATCATGTGATATCTATGTACCAAATAGAGTTGTGATTTACCAAGAACAATATGCGGACTGTCTCTATTTTTTCATGAAAGATTCTGTGGATAAACCCGAAAGTAGTTACAACATATAGTGTTTGACTAATGCAACGTTTAAGGGTTGTGATTATATATTGAAGTAAAAATTTGTATGGGAACAGTATGCAGACTATCCTGAAGCTAAATTGCAGATAAAAGGGTAAAGTTGGTATTCATCTCCAATTCTTGTAAAGTTGAATCAGTGATCTGGAAAATTCTTGTAAATATTCCACATAGACAGTGGAGTAAGAAGGTGATAGAAAGTAGGAAAGTAAATCTGAGATTTACTTTCCTAAACTTCGGCATATATATATATATATCTCAAGTAACAAAAGATTCAACTGAATGGTAAAAGGAATTACTGGTGCAGAACAGTGCATCTTGGCGAAGAGAAGGACCAAAATTGAAGGACATCAAAACAGTAAGGACAAGGTCTTGGATGCATGAATAGGTAAGGATTCTAATTCTGGGTCATGGTACTTTTCATCTAAAATCTATAAGAAGAACTTCTCATGGTTTTTCCTCTCCAAGAGGGAGAGGTTTTTCCCTGGCTCTAGGAGCCTAATTTGTGTGTTTTGTGTATTTTGATAACAAACTTGATGAAATATTAACTAAGTTAAATAAGAGAAGACATAAGTAATCCAAGTAAGCTCACAAGTAATTATCAAGAAGAAAATTTTGTAATAATCACCAACCTTCAAAATTCTCAACAAGAAGAATTCCACCTACCAATATATTTTTTTTTATCATCACATCATCCTTTCATGTTGTCGCCATGTCATGACCATCTCAAATATCTCATCATTTCAAATCATCAATGTTAATCTCGATCCGTCCCTTGCTTATTCTTATTTACCTCTTGATTGTCCTTTCTCATATATTGAACATTCTCGAATCTAAAAGAAGAATAACTTGTTACCGGATGGGAGCTTAAGCTACCATGCTCTATTCATTAGGCTACTACTTGGAATCCCATAAGTGGGGAGTCAATTCACATCATCATCAGATAACATATCATCAGGGTGCACAACTCAACTGATAACCATTGGGCAGCACATATCAACCCAGAGTCTCATGGGGGAGTTATAAATCTACCACCCCATATTGAGCAATAGGATATCCAAACACATGGGGGGTCACATCTCAACCCTGAAACCGCATTGGGGAGCTCATTCTCAACTCAGAATCGCATAGGGGAGAAAATCGCAATGTATTCATATTTCCTATTGATATTCCCATCGATGAATCTAACTATTCATGTGGTATAACACCTGCATCATAATATATCTTGGACGAGATACCTGATTTACCAAGAGGTAAGGATCATACACCTCCAATCCTCCTCAACCCGTTGGCCAGATGGGGAGGGAAAATCCCAAAAGTCTTTGCTTGTGGGTATGATTCCAACCAAGGTATACTCTACAATGACCAAAGGTGGGGTCAATACCCAACCTGCAAAAACGGACAAGGATCACACACATCCCATAGGTGAAAGATAGGGGATCAACATCCACGAACCTATTTTCCAGATTTCCCTCAACCCCAGGAGTCCTCTATCTCAATTCCACACCCTGGGAGCTCAAACAAGGGATGAAGTGTTGGCTCAATGTCCTCAATTAACATTGCTCTCATCATACTCATATATGATAATAATCATGTATCAATAGAATTTGTATCCTATTCATACAAGAAATAAAATCACATATAATGTTAGAACATAAATATTATATAAATCACAAAAGGAAACCATATTCATCCTCCCTCTCAAGGTGGTGCCAAACACAAGCATAAGATTGTCGCATACAATTGCATTGTCTCAATATATGAAAGTATCTTGGTACAAATTATATATGGGATTATCTAGAATTCAGATCCCATTCCTTATCATCGCAATGTGTCGATGTCATATACAAATCCTGCTCAAACGACTATAAGGAGCTTCTTCATCCTAACTCATAACTAGTAATGCTATCAGCATCGTGATTAATCTCGGTCATGTGTAAAGTTGTGGACCTCTCATCTAGAAATATCATGGAATATATCATACTAAAGCAACGCCTAGATGTGATCATCAATCAATACATTCATGCAGCCACATAATGTAGGATGAATATCTCAGATGAAAATTGATCTTCTCAAGAAATTATCTCGAAGGGTGCTCGATGGCAACTCAATGTGTATGAAGCAGCTCAATCGACTCAGGTTCTATTAACATCATATATATATATATATATATTCAAAATGAAACAACAATGCTTCAATTAACTATTGGTTTCCAAGTCAACTTCTTGAAATTCAATTGGAGTGTCCAAGGATTTGCATTCCCACTTTTCAATACATCTTCAATAGTTTCACAATATAGATTTAATTTTCTTAACTTTAGAAGTTGATGCCATGATCCATATTTTAGAGCTTCAGAAACCATATCCCTCTTACTTATATAATCAAAGGCTCATTACTTGACAATAGTAGATAATCATTATATAAAACCAAAACCAAAATCAAAGCCATACCTTGGAACACTTCTGAAGTAGAGGCTTGGATCAAAACATCATCCTGACTTCATTTGATAATTGTGAAATATGGACATATTAGGATCGGGGAGCTTGTTGCATGCAATTCTCTCTGCAAACATAACACTTTACCAAACCATCATGCTTATCCTTACATAAATCAATTTGTTTAATCAAATCAACTACGTCAGCTCAACAAAGCTTAGAATCTAGATCAAAATTAATATCAAAGTCATCAATATGACAATATCAATTCTTTAGACCAGGTGATAGGTAATTCATGAAATCATCTATTTTCATGCCAAAAAGTTGTAATATATTGCGTAATATCAATCCAAACTTCGTCAAGTCATTCCCATGATCATAATACAAGTCATTTTTGTCACTAGATGCAAATGTATACACCAAGGGTAAGTAATGTAGGTTTCAGCTTCATACTTAATCACAATTGTCAATACTTCAACCATTGTGCTAGGAACAAGGATGCCAATACAAAACGATTTTTCAGAATACTCATAGAATTCATTGGAAGTCATTGTGCTCAGATATAATTTTCATGAAGTTAAGTCATCAATTGTCAAATAAAATCATTAGTCATCGGGTCAAATCTAAATTTTCTATCATAGATATCTCTATAGTCCAAAACATATCTCAATCATTGAGTCAAAGTTCTAATTCATTATGAGGCATCATACAACTCATTTATCCAAATCATGTCAAAATCTTGTAGTACAAAATTTAAACATAACGACACATATATATATGTGTGTGTGTGTGTGTGTGTGTGTGTGTGTCTTGATCACTTGCAAACACAAGTTCAGTCTCCATGTTCATATTATAGAAAACATTCAAACATTCATGCTCAAAGATCTTTCTATTATCTACACCACATCTATAGAACTGACTCCCTTCAAGATAAAATCTGATTCTATGCACAAAAATTCATTTTTGTGTTCTGCAGGCATAGTCACACCCATGTACCTTCCTCTCTGTGGTTAGGAGAATGTAGTCGCACTCTCCAAGACATTATGTGAGTGACTAAGGTTGTATTAGCCCAAATCTTATCTCAGTGTCTCGTCACACCCTTGAGCTTGCTTCCATGAGACTGGGAGGTTACAGTCGCACATGTAGGATTTCTTCCATGTGAATGAGGCTTAGAGTCAAATATAACTCTCTTACCTCAAATCAAAACATTTTTATAGATCAACAATGTCATATGCACATAAAGCACACTTCAACAATACATAATATACATATAATGAAAATGGTAATGGGAGAAGGGATCTTATGGAGGGATTATCCCTCTACATGGGAATCCACTTTATTCATATTCATTCATTCCATCAACCTATCTATAATATTTCCATGCACCAACATATTTGTTAGATCATAAATTCAAACATATACCCATCATGGTCATAACATGCTCACATCAACGACTACATCATCACATCATCACATCAATATTTCATAAATGGTTAGAGTCACATGATAGGGGAAAATGACAAGTGTGACATCATACTTCAAATATCATGAACACAATATCACTTCTATCAAGTCAATCCATCAAGTTAGGGCATTCAGTTTTACCATATGTCATATTTACTATTCACATCAAAACATTACCACAATTAATGAAAAATTTATAATATAAATCTCATATCTCATAGTGATACTTCTATCATCATTGTTACCATGTTTATCATGATCAATAGGATCAATTCAATTCATTCAATAAAACTTTACCAAAAAACAAGAGTGTCAACTCTTTTTCCATACTTTAATCATGCTCATCACAACCATTACCAAAACCATTGTATATAGAAATCAATGAGGTAACCTTCTATATGAGATTCATCATGTCTTATGCATGTCAAGTGTCAAGATTATCATTTGCTAAAGTCAAGGTGCTAGCCTTATTTATGGGATCAAGATATCCAAAATTATGGATGTTAGTCAAACATCAAGTATACCATTATATCAAAGATCAACACTAAGTAGCCTCATAGAATCAAGAAGTTCATTATGTAAGGTACTTTTTTAACATCAAGTGCACCATTTCATAATAATAACCATGAATTCAAATCACTTTCATATGCATGCATGGACCATTTGAGAAGGACATATTATCATCATACCTTAGGGATTACCTTGTCATTCAATTTGTAGCTGAAACATAACTTTGAAACAATATGCCATGCATACATTGTAGTATTCAAATACTTGTGCACCTTCTCATTTGACATAGGAAAATTGTATTACTTTGTCACCTTTTCATCAGGTGCCTCTTTACCTTTTTTAGCTCTAGCCAACTTTCCTGCATCTAAAATGATCCTAAAGAAGGATCCTCTTATTATATCTCATCAAGGAGGTTATAAGCATCCAAATACTCAAATATACATGAAGGAAGTATTGATAATAATCATAATAATCATATCCATAAGTATAAACAAAATTAAATACACAAAGAAACATCATAAGTCAAGAAATACTTATATTCAATGAGAGGTGATCCTCTCCCTCTTGAACCAGCCTTCAAGAGCCATCACTATCCATAGTTCCATATAACAATGTTTCCCTCAATCAACCAACCAGGCCTTCTAGGGACTATCCCATCTAGGAATTCATCAAATATTTCACAAGAGCACCTTCATATTGACCATTCAAGGTTTCATATCTTTTCCATAAAACAGGGTTTCTCTCAAACCCTAACCCCATTGTATCCATCAAACCCTAAAACACAAATTGCCTAAGATTTTCTTCAAACCCTAGATTTATTTTAGGTCTCCACCATCCTCTTCTTGCTTCCATCAATGGTGTCATCATAGGGGTGATATCCCTGACTTTTCTTCAACCCAACTCTGATACCATGTTAATTTTACACAGGGCTATATTTTTCTTTGATTTGATAATTTAATTTCTTCATTAACACATTAATTTCACCCCATAACATCATAACATTATTCAAATTTACATCATAATTCAGCAACATGTGAAACTATATAGAAATAACAATATCATCATCATCATCATCATCATCAATGCAACAGAACATAAAGGAACAATAGAAGAAAAACATGCACATGTAGAGACACCTGGATTGGTCAGAGACTAGGGAAAAACCCACTATGGGGAAAACCATTTCAAATTGTTCTTCTTCTTCTTATATTGTCTTCAAATGATTCAAAAAAAGAGAGTACAATGATCCTTATCTTCATCTATATAACTAACCAAAACAACACCTATAACATCCATGAAATGAAATCAACTATACTTATACACAAAAACCTAATTCAGAGGACTCTAATGTACTACCATTTCTATGGTCAACTATTGAACGTTGTGGTCACTAAGAAGAATATTTGGAAGACTAAAATTTCATCTTTTAGTCCCCAGCTGCATGGAGGAGGAGTCATCTGTGCGACTATACCTTCCTAGTCTCTCTCTTAAGTCTAGAAAGCATGTGACTAGGGTATAAACTAGACTGCAGAAACCCTAAATTCCCGGTCACATGCACAAATTGTTATCAGTGTGACTCAAAGGCTCCAATAAAACTCCTAAGCCAGTGTGGGGGTTACTAGGGTTGAAATTTTGATTTTATGTGCCAACAACTAGGGCCCAAAACCCTACATCATAGATGTGAGCTTCAAACCTGCAATTTCACCTCAGAGTGAACTAGAACCTTCGTGGACGAGCCTCATACCTGTGTGAGCCAAAAACAAGATAGAAGTGTGTCTCATATATCCCTCCAATGGGTCCACTTTTCTTTAAGGCCGAATTGATCCAATATGCACATGAGTGTAGGGCTGACCTAATCCAATGTACATGAGAGGGTTCATAAATTCAAAAGCCAACTTCTACTTATCCAAATGAGGTGATATTTAGGTTGATTTTGGTCCTCTTGAAAAGAGGAATTCAATGCAATCATCATCTCTGTCATATGAGTTGTCCAAGATGAATTTTTACCCTATTTTCAAAAATTAACACCCAACTACTGATCAAATTCTTTCTTGAGTGATAAAACTTGTTGGTGAGTGTGTCCCAAATGAGATTGAACTGCTTCTTTATATAGCCTTCTTAAGGTGTCAAATTCCCTCCTTAAGGACGACTAGTAGTTTCCAGGGACGACCTGTACTTTTGGAGTTTCCAAGACCTTCTAAACTGACCTCCCCAAGCATCAACATTCTCATGGTCCATCTCCACTCAAATCTGTTGAAGAATGTAACTAGGTTCAGTCTTCATAAATTTTACTTCAGTCAATACTTATTGTACTTGTCAAAAGAATAAAGAAAATAATTTTATATTATTATTAAATGACTTACTAAGCATGGCTTTCATGCTTGGGTCATATTTATTTTAGGTCTAATTCCCACTTGTGGACTTCTAGGTTTTATTATGAGTCTATAGGATTATTGCAAATTTAAATTGATTCATATTGGGATTTTGAATCATGAAAATAGGTCAAGTATTGAGTAAAATATGATTTATGAAGCCTCCACACCAATTCGGAATTAAGGTGATCAAGTTGGCGTCAAATCTAGTAATTCGAACCCATCAGAAGGCTATATATATAGGCATATCGAACTCACTTGGAGACATTTCACTACAACACAAAAAATCGATTTTGTCGCTGCAACAGGAGAAATTGTGAAATTAAGGAGAAGGAATTTCTCAATTTGGTTTTCGGTACACTTATATATTTGAAGAAAATAAAAAAAATTGCACCACTCTCTCTGCATTTGGAGCTATAGTTTGCGAGATCGAATTTCTCAAAGTTTTGTTGCAACAGTTACTGCCAAGAAAGGAGGAAGTCGAAGTTTTTTTTGTTGAATGTTGCTGCTTGGAGAAGTTGTACTGGTCATAAATCGAAGTCATTGAAGATAGATAGAAATGTCTACCTCAAGATATAAGTCTCAAGAAGCAAGGTCAAATTTCCAGGTCATCATAGTGTCGTAACTGCTTTTCGTGCTGCGAAATTCAGGAAGGATCACAAGGAAGGTTGAATTTGTGTGGAGGAAGTTTGGGTCAAGGTATAGAGTCTCAAGAATCACTATTGAAGGAAGAATTACTGACTGGGTTTTCCCCTCGAGGGGGGGCTTTCCTTGGTTTCTGACCTACATCTGGTGTCGTTGATCTATGCGTATTTTTTTTTTATATTTTCTCGATGAATTGATAAGAAGAAAGATAAGAATAACATAATAATAACTAAATAATATCTCAAGTAAATAATAAAAAACAAGAGGATCTTTCTGCCTTTCTGATTCTCTAACATGGTATCAGAGCTTTGGTGAAGAAAGGAGGAAAAGGAAATCTCAAGTACTTGATCAAGGGAGTCATAAGAATTTCACTAGAGGGAAGAAGTATCCACTATCTTCAAGAAATATGTCTAACACTATCAAGGGAGAGAAAAATCTTAAAGGAGATGAAAATTATAGATCTTGGAAGAAAATGGTTGACATAATCCTTGAAAAGAACAAGGTCTTAGATTTAGTCAAAGGAAAAATGAAAAGGTGTTAATTTTGGGCAACTAGGTCAAAAATCCATGTTGCATTGCTCATATGATGATGATGATATTTTCTTTGGATTCCTCTTTCATAGAGGTGCAAGATTGATCTAAAGATCATATTGTTTGAATGAGAATAACTTATATTTTGAATTTATTTTCCACACATGTGAAAATTGTCAAGGTCGGCCAAATTTTTAATGTAGGCTCGCAAGCCCCAAAAGATGTTTCACACACCCTCATTGATGGATATAAATTGGAGAGAGATGATGCTCATTTCATAATAATCTCATCACACACATTCCTCTTCATCTGATGGTTCGCACAATCGTTGGAGGCTTCTCTCTCTCTCTCTCTCTCCCATGTGTGAATATGAAGCTGGAGGATTTCAGACTGTTTTTAGGGCATTTGCTGAATCGTTGACCAGCATTGACCATGGGTCAAACTTTGGAGTTTGGCTTCGATTCTTGCATATAAATTCCAATTTTTGGAGGCCGTACAGGAGGGTACAAAAATTGAGGTTGAACGTTGACTTTGACCAAATCCCCTTTGACCGTAGCGTTGACCAACATTGACTTCTACGTTGACTAGTTTCTGTTGACTTACATTGACATTTTGGGAGTTGTCTTTGAGGTGTGTGTGACTACTGGAGGAAGGCTGATATTGTATGTTGGAAGAGTTGGTTTGGCCAACCAAAGTCTTTTTTGGCTAGGGTATCTATTTGACTGTTGTAACAAACACTTCTCTCTATATTTGTTGGACAAGAAGAATTACAAATTCTTATATATTATTTGGCTTTTCTTCTATTGATCTATTATTATGTTCTATCATAATTTTAATTTGATGTTTATGTGATTACTAAAATTATATTGGGCCTATAAGAAATATTGAAGTAAAATTGCATTAAGCATAGAACATACCATGGTTATCTAAAATTAACATGGAATCGGAGCTAAGGTGAAGACAAAGCCCAAGCTAGTGTGAAAATCAATCACCGAACAAGTTGTCTTATTAAGGACAAATGGCCTCCTCAACCTACAAGGTTTTCAAATTTAATGGTAGGTTGTCTGATAAGTCTGATTATCATTCTTGGAATATGTATTTGGATTTAGTATTATAAAGATGTCATGGATTATGTGTAGGGTAAGATAAATGAGCCTCCATCAAATGCATCGATTTCCACAAAGACGAAGTATAGAAAAGGGGAAATCAAAGCAAAGATAATTATCAGGGATTCTATACATAAGCACTTGGTTTCTTATATCTCCGAGCTAGGCACATCTAAGGAGATGTATGATAAGTTGGTTAGCATGTTCAGGGCTAGCAATGCTAATCAAGTTCTCTTCTTCAAGAACAAGTTGAAGAATATCAAGAAGGGAAAATATGAATCCATTCAATCCTATTTTATGAGTATCACAGAAATCAAGAATGATCTCCTAACTATTGGAGAAGAAATAGCTGACCGAGAACTCATCCTCATTTCTCTTGGAGGACTTCCCTGCGACTGGTATATATTTAATACTACGATTATTAATAACAATGTGATTCCTGATTTGATTAATTATTGACGAGAAGCACTAAAGAGGAAACAAGGATGATGGAGAGAGACCATCCCTCGAATGGAAATGTAGGTGACCCTACCGCCTTCAGCGCTCATGAAAAGAAGAGGAACAATAGTGGTCCGAGAAATCAAAACCATGGAAGAGCAGTTACCAAAGGAAGAAAAGGAAGATGTTACACTTGTAAAAAATTTGGTCACTATAAAAGAGAGTGCCCCAATAGAAAGGAATCTCCTAGAGATTATGACAAAAATGCCTTCAGGGGGAATGGAAATCAAAGGAACAACAGGTTCAATGGAAAGAGGAAGGCTACCTTTGATCGAAGTGGAAATGGGAAACCTTTCAAGAGGTCAAGGAATTCTAGGTATAATGAATATAATCTTGTTGATAGGAAAAATGAATATATTCTTATATATGCCCTCTCTGCTGCATCTCCTTCCGATACACTGGATAATTGGTTGATTGATAGTGGTGCCTCAAGGCACTTCACTGGATATAAGGAAGCCTTCTCTGTTTTGATTGAAAAGGATACTAATTTGGAAATTATCCTTGGAGATAATGCCTCCTATCTCGTGAAAGGGACAAGGACTATGACCCTTCATCTAAATCAAGGTTAAGTCCTCTGCTTGCAAGATGTGTTGTACATACCTGAATTGAAAAAGAATATAATGTCTATCTCGACAATGGAAGACAAAGGATTCAAGGTGGAATCCATCGATGGAAAGGTACACATTCGAAAGAGGAACTTCAAAGAATCACTCACTCTTGGTTTTAGAGTTGATACACTCTATCAGATTGGTGGAAGTCCGTTGGGGGCCATGACATGTGACACAACCCTTCAATCCGAGCTATGGCACCGGAGGTTTGCACACCTTAATTTAAAAGCCCTTCCCGAAGCAAGGAAGGTGGTGATAGGGATCCATGAATTCAAAGATGATCATGAAGGTGTATGTCAGAGTTTTGTCGAAGGGAAGCATACAAGGGGATTGTTCCCCTCAAGTGTCACAAAGACATATGATATTTTGCAATTGATATATTCTGATCTATCTAGTATGTTGCCCGTAACATCCTTGGGAGGATGCTTATATTGTATCACTTTTATAGATGACTTATCTCGCAAGAATTGGATATATTTATTGAAGAATAAGGAAGAAGCATTCAAATGGTTTTGAACCTTCAAGGCCTTGTTTGAAAATAAAACAGGGAAGAAGATCAAAATTTTGAGTACCAATAATATGACCGAGTATGAGTCAAATGAATTCAATGACTATTGTAGGGAAGTTGGCATTAAGAGAGAGACCACAACTATGTATACTCCCGAGAAAAATGGTGTTGTTGAAAGGAAGAATAGAACCATTTTGGAAGTTTCCCGCGCCATGCTTTATGAAAAAGGTATTCCAAATTTTTCTAAGGGGAGAAGTTGTCAAGAACGCTGTGTACATTCAAAATAGATGCCCACATTCCGAATTGGACTCCAAAACTCTCGAATAATTATTCTCTAGTAAGAAGCCTAATGTCTTTCATTTTAGAGTTTTTGGAAGTCCTATTTATTTTCACATGCCGAAAGAAAAGAGGAGCAAGCTTGATGCTTCTGGGAAGAAGGGAATGTTTGTGGGCTATAGTGAAACCTCGAAGGCATATAGAATCTGCGTGCTTGGTCAAAGAGAAGTTGAGATATGCCACAATGTCACATTCGATGAAGATGTTGCCCACAAGAAAGTGAAAAATCTTCCTAGCTCAAAGGAAGACAAAGAATAAGAAGAAGAAGCTAAAAGGCAGGAAGAACCGAAGGATGAACCGATGCCCAATGTTGAAGGCCTAATGGATCCTATTGATCCACATTCTTCAAATAAAAGGATACCCTCATGGCATAGGGACACTCTCGAATATGCCAAGAGACATATTACTCCAAGGGGAACATTTCGTGAAAGTAAGAAGCCAAATAGGTACCAAGGGTACCTAGCAACCATAAGTACTATTGTACAAACTAAGCCTGGAACATTTGAAGAAGTCATAAAGCATCAAGTTTGGAAGGATGCTATGCATGAAGAATATGAGTCCATTTTGAAGAATTATTTCTTGGATGTGGTCTTGAGACCAGAGGACAAATATGTTGTCACCTCTAAATGGCTCTACAAGATCAAGCATAGAGCCAATGGAAGTGTTGAAAAGTACAAGGAAATATTTGTTACCTAAGGCTTCTCTCAAAAGGAATGCATATATTATGATGACATATTTTCACCTATTTCACACTATACCACCATCTGATCGATCATTTCCCTTGCTGCAACACAAGGATGGAGTCTCCATCAGATGGATGTGAAGACTTCCTTTTTACATGGTTCAATTAAGGAAGAGGTTTATGTGGAGAAACCTCTGGGGTTCGAAGTCCAAGATAGAGACACATATGTATGAAGGTTGAAGAAATCCCTTTATGGGTTGAAGCAAGCCCCCAAGGCTTGGTATGAAAGGATCGATAGCTACTTGATGAAGTCAGGCTTCACTCGAAGTGATGTTAATCCAAAACTTTATTTTAAGGTTGATAAATAAATACCTCTCATTCTGGTTCTCTATGTGGATGATCTCTTCCTGACAGGTGCTGACCCTCTCATTCATCAATGTAGGAGTGAGCTAGCTTCCGAGTTCGAGATGAAGGACCTAGGACCGATGCACTATTTCCTAGGCTTGGAGGTTTGGCAAAGGCCAAGTGAGATTTTCCTTTCTCAAGGAAAATATGTCGTGAAGTTTTTGGAGAGATTTTGGATGGTGGACTTCAAGTCCGTGATGACTCTGATGGAAATTAACTTTAAGAAGTTGTGTGGAAGTGTTATTGGGCCTCAGTTGGGAAATCCCATCAAGTATCGTCAACTCATGGGGGCCTTAATGTTCTTAGTGAACTCATGTCTAGACATATGTTTTGCAGTGAACACATTGAGTCAATATATGGTGGACCCTCATCACGTTCATTGGGTTGGTGCCAAGAATATCTTGAGATATCTTTAGGGCACAATCAAACATGGGCTGAGATACATTGTCGGGAGTATGAGGCTCCATGGATATACTAATGTTGAGTGGGCAGGAAATGTGGTGGATCGTAAGAGAACATCTGGATTTTACTTCACTCTTGGTTTTGCTTCGATATATTGGATGAGCAGGAAGCAGAAATTGGTTACTTTGAGCACTTCCGAGGCGGAATACATTACAACAAGAATGGAAATTTTTGAAGTTGTTTGGTTGGGAAAGCTCTTTAGTGAATTGTTTGGACATGTGCTAGATACCACTGTTATCCTTTGTGATAACCAGAGTGGGATTCGTCTTTCTGAGAATCACGTGTTCCACGATTGATCCAAGCACATTGATATTAGGTACCACTTTGGCCAGGAAACAATATAGCGAGGCGCCTTAAGGCTCCATCACATTGGGACTGATGAGCAGGTCGCAAACATTCTCATGAAGCACCTCGGGAAGGTTAAATTCTTAACTTTCCATGAGAAGCTTGGTATCGTGGACAAACCCTATTTTGATGGTATCGCTTGAGTTGGACTATGAGCTCTAGGGGATCTAGGGGGCTTGGAGATAGCTTCTTAGAGCTATAAGAAACCACAGGGCCCATTCGTGAGTAGTAGTACGTCTCATATACCCCAGAATCCACTTTACAACCACTGGAGTTTTGGACTCATGGGAATTACCTTTCATTTGGCCAATAAGGTGGGAAATGTGGATAGAGACCAATAGCATGACCGATGGATTCATTGGGGATTGTCGTAATCTCTATGTCTAGGATGTGATGTGCCCAACACCTTGATCTGGGATCAAGTATGATGAGGTTCTTACCTCTAAATTAACTTTGGGTTAATATGTGGCTCACTCTTGATTCTGATTGAGGTTTTTACCTCTAAGCTGACTTCGGGTCAGCAGAGTGTGATGTATTTGTGACTCTCTCTTGTTATCTTTCCCCGAGAGCCAAAAAAGAATGTTGCATCAGGATGACACAGGATTGAGGTATGATGATGATGATATTACATGATGGTTCTGGATGACAGGATGGCACAGGTGTGAAAATTTCTGAATGTTACTTATGCATAAATCCATTGTTAGATCTGGTTATACTTCTCCTACTTAAGCAAGTTATTAATGTTGAAATCTCTAGATTAACATCAAAGTAAACACATAATATACTTTCACTGAGTCAGATCTAAAGTATAAATTAAATGAACATAGAGACAAAGTGACACAAGATTTTCTAGACAATAGTTCTCGGAAAAACCCAATGCGATAAAACCGCTCTTTTGGCTGCTAGAGGATATTTATTATTAAGTATATTTCTTAATACAACAAATTTGGGAACCACACTGGTTAACCTAGTAGAAAAATATATAGATCTGAAGCTAACCTGTTGTTCTGAAGCCAAAACATTGACTGATCCACACCCTTAAACAATATTTACAAGACTCAGCCAAATTCTAACCCCAGAAACCCCAGCGTTGCCCCTGAATCCCCTACATTAGTCTCTTCATCCCCTGTTTGCCTTTAAGCTAGCTTGGAGAGGGCTGCATAACCCAAGAATGGGTTACACAGACACTACCCTACCACTAAGGGTCTCTGCGTAACCCATATAGGTCTTCTGGTGCCCAATGATGCCCTAGGAGGTACTGCGTAGCACCTACGTAGCTGAAGCTGCCTTTACGTTGCACTAATGTTGCCTCTGCTTCTTTGCGCTGCCTTTGAAACCTACTCCCTACCTCTTGCTGATTCTATGCACTGGGATCAGACCATCCCCTTTGCCTAAAGTACCCCTCTCTGTATCTGAAACACTTCTAAAAGTTCTTAGCAAACCCTGCCTTAGAACTTCAACTTAGTCTCAGTGCTCTGCCTTTATGAGTCTCTTCCAAATGACCCCAAGACTTTCCTTTATAATTTTCTAGTTGGGAAAACAACTCCCATGATCAGATCTTGAATAAATGGCTAAGATTAAAAGAAAGCTTGATCTGTGTGACTTAAGACAATTTCATCAAATGTTTTAATTAATTACCTTTAATAATTTAATTTTCCTAAGTTAGACTTAGGGCCCATAATTAAAATTATTAATTAATTAATTATCTCCCAAACTGGATTAAATTTCCCAAATCCATTTCTGGGTCTTGGATATCTCATGTACTCTAGTCCCTCCACAAATTTTTGGAGCTAGAGTACATTCGATGCTACCCCATCACTCAAGAAAACTCAACACTCCCTCTTAGCAAGGAATGTGTTCTAGTACAAACTCTGCTTCCTCCCAAAGCTCTACACTAATATCTGGTGTGCGTCTTTACACTGATGCTAGAATTGCTACCCTTCATCACTGTGTTGTTGCTGCCATTCTGTATTGTTTCCCATGACGTTGCCACCGTCACTGCCACATATGTACTACAACTCCCTCTCAATATACCACCTCTGTGTTGCCATCTGCTACACTACAAATTCATTTGATGATAGAATCAACTAAATCTCCTGCCCAATGTTTGTCAGACAAGTAATTTGGGCTGCATCCTCATCATTGAAGCTCCATCGGTTGTTGATATGTGTTGTCATCTGGAGGATGATGTACAACTACAGCTCTGCATTGCATAAGCAGACTCCCTCTGCACTGTTGAAGTCACATCAGCCCATTGTGCTGAAGTCTCTCACGCTACTGTTGCACTGTACTATCCTTCTGAAGCCTCCACACCACTATAGCTCTTCTCTGCATAAGCAGCTCTGCTCTGCGTTGATGAAGTCCCATCAGCCCCTACACTGCTACTTCATCTGCACTGCGCTACTCCCTTCAGCCTTCAGATCTGCCTCTGCTTCATCTATGATTCTCTACACCAACTTCTCCACTTGTCTTGCTACTATATTAAGGCTCCCATAGCTTGGATTTGATCTAAGAGATGAGCTACTCAAGGATCTCGCCCCTACTCTGTATCTTCTCTACAGATCCATGTCGCCCCACCTTCGTGGTTCATGAGTGCTCATGGATGCATCATCTCTTGACCCATCATCTGCCACATCAGCCTTGGAAGTAGAAGCTTCTTTTTCCTTCTTCTTCTACAGACAATTGTGTGAGGACCTAAATCCAAGATCTTTTAACTAAACCTAGAATTATCATTTCAATTAAACACAATAAGAAGGAAAATATTCTATTTCTAGCTCAACATTTATATGATGATAACATACAAGTAAAATTCATTTGCAACATATTAAAAAAGTAAGAAATTTCATTACAACAATTTAAATAAGCAATCAAAAATCGAAGAATACCTGTATCAATAGTTGGTTTAAGATGCTCTTGATTTTGTTGAGACGCTCCCGCTGGGCTACCAGACTGGATTTACCTCCCAACCAACTAGGAATGATTTCTTAGCCTAGGGAACCTCCACGGGCTCCCTAGCCCTCTGAGCCCAAGTCCAACCAACTGAAGTGTCTCCAAGTTAGAATCAACACTCTCCAATAGATCTAAGTTTGATTCCTCTCATTTTCTCTCCATTCTCTCCCTTGTCTTTCTCCATATTTCTCCTCCAAAATAAATTCCTTAAATTCCAAACAAAGACTAAGGATCCTCCCCTCTCATCTCATCCTCCTCCCTTTTATTTATCTTCCTCTCACCCACCTCAAATACTTACCATTGATTCCATGACTAACACCTCATCGTTTTAATTTATTAATCTTAACTTTCTTACCCTTTCTCATCCAAAAGTATACGTGAATGTAGATATTTGATTTAGAAATAAATGAGAGAAGACATTACCTTATCTAGAAATTGATTTGAGAAGACATATTGGGTATACAAAATCTAGATATTTGATTTAGGAATAAATGAGAGAAGACAAAAAATAAATGAGAGAAGACAATACCTTATCTAAAAATTAATTTGAGAAGACATATTGGGTAAAAAAAATCTAGATATTTGATTTAGGAATAAATGAGAGAAGACTATACCTTTTCTAAAAGTAGTTTTGAGAATACATATTAGAAATGAAATAACAAATAATAAAATTCATATCAGTAAAAATAAAATAAAATTACAAATTCACAAATGTAGATATTACTCAAAAAATATAAGTCATTATTAACAGATTAATTAAACACTAATCAAAATTTTCCTTATAGGATCAAGTGGGGCATTACATACACTCCTCCTTGAGGAAACTTCGTTCCGAAATTAGAGTGAAAATGACACAAGGATTTTGAAATAAGTTTGAAAATAAAGCATAACAAATTAAATAAAGAGAGATATAGTAGTCAAATTAAGTCAAGAAATGATACCACCTTTTTAATTAAGAGTCTCCAAAATATCTTATAACCTCATATCCTTCCTAACCTACTTCCGCTCCCATCCTATCTATCCTCTGCTGCAATATAATATGACATCACCTATACTGATCTAACCACTGATAAAACCAATATGGTGTAAGCGTCGACTATATCGACCTAAATTTCCCACCAAACAACTGGAAATCATCATCACATGTCTAGGGGAGCGTGTCCATCACTTTTATCCCACGATTCCAGGCTTGGAGGTTACACGGTGGGAAATGCCTCCACCCCTCCTCAAAACTATGGTCAACACCCTAACATGGGCCACACTACGAAGTTGGTTGGATACTTGTCATCGATTAATCCATTCAGGTAGTATTGTCTCCTATATCATTTACACTTTACCTATGTCATAATAGTGCATATCAAGTAGATACAAAATGTAACAGAACACTGTAAATCTTACCATTCCTCGTTAGATATGTCAACATTTCCCATCAAAATCATAAATATTGGTTATCATATAGGTCTTTCCAATATGCAGGTTAGTTCTCATTCATGCATATACATAACAACAAAAACATATATAGATAAGTGATCTTAATCCTCATGTTATTAAGTCCAACACCCATGTCTCAATCTTGCACTTATAAAAACATACTAGAAATAAATCTTATATTAGATAAATCATAACCAAGTAAGTCATACATCAGGTAAATCATACATCAAATAAGTCATACATAAAATATTTTAATCAGTAATACCTAATATATCTAATGATTTATATAAGTAGTTTCATCAATCCAACTAAAATGCAACAATATTACATAGTGTTCATAAATAAAATAATATGGAGCTACAAATAGATTATTATCATAGGAAGCTATCTAAGTCAAAATGGGCCTCACATATGCTCAAAAAGTGATGGGTAGTCACGGAGTATAGTCTCTACATCCTCCCAGGTAGCAGATCCCGGGCTGTACTTGTCCCATTGGACCTTAACCTAGTCCACCATGGGACATATGAGATGTCTAACCCTATGATCCAATATGCATAATGGTTCGACCATTACGGTTCCCACGTCCAAGACCTGCAATTCCCTCAAATCTATTTTGTGAGATTCATTAGAAACGTAATGTCGTAAAATAGATACATGAAAAACATCATGAGTTTTATGCAAATGTGGTGGCATTACAAGATGATAGGGAACTGGTCCAATATTCTCCTTGGTTCTAAAATGTCCTATAAACCGAGGTGACAACTTTGTCCATTTCCCAAACTATATGGTTCTTTTGTTGGGTCGAATACGAATAAAAACTTGGTATCCTACCTCATAAATATGATCAGTCCTATGTGCATCGACATAACTCTTATGTCTATATTTTTCTTCCTTTAACCTTTCTCGAATCTGTCTTACCTATTCCTCCATTTCTTGTACCAACTCTGGCCTAACTATTACTCAGTCCTCTAATTTTCCCAACTCAATGGAGTCCTGCATGGCCTACCATATAGAGCTTGATAAGGAGCCATCCCAATGGAACTGTGGTAACTATTATTATAGGCAAACTCTACCAATGGTAAGTACCTTTCCCACTGAGTCTGATTATCCATGACGTACATTCTGAGCATGTCTTCCATAACCTGATTTACTATTTCAGTTTTCCCATCTGTTTCTAGATGATATGCAGTTCTTAGGTTCAACCGAGTCCCCGATGCTGACTTCAAACTTGTCCAAAACGTAGATGTGAAGTGAGAGTCTCTATCAGAAATTATCCTTGTGGGTAACCCATGTAGTCAAATAACTTCACTTATAAAAAATTGTGCCACATCAGTAACATCGTAGGTGTCTCTCACTAGAATGAAATGGGCACTTTTGGTCAATTTATCAACTACAACCAGTACAACATTGTGCCTCTGTGAAGTGAGTGGAAAACTTACAAAAAAATCCATATAAATGACCTCCCATTTAGACATAGGGATGTCATGTGGTTGTAGGAGTCCTGTTGGATTGTGAGCTTGTTGACACTCAAGACATTTGGCGACAAACTGGACTATGTCGTGCTTCATGCCTGCCCAAAAGAAGAGTTTCTTCATGTCAAAATACATCTTCTTCACTCCAGGATGTGCACAATAGAGTTCTCTATGTGACTCTTCAAGGATGGTTCTTCTTATACTCCCTTCCTTTGGGATGTACATTCTTCCTTGAAATCTAAATATTTCGTTTGGGTCAAGGACATAACCATCAAAATTTGGTTCTATCTGCTTCCCGCTCTGGAGTGCTGATGTAACCTTCAAATACCAACTATCTTCAAAGAGTTTTTCCAACACACGTTCCCTCAAATTAACCCTCAAGGGTACTAAAGAGAAGGTTTGTGGCCTCCTTCTTAGTGCATCAACCACCACATTCTCCTTTCCATTAATGTATGAGATCACAAAATCATACTCACTCATGAATTCACTCCACCACCTCTGCCTAGCATTCAAATCTCTCTAAGTGAAGAGGTACTTCAATCTTTGATGATCTGTTCTTAACTCAAAGCTTCTCCCAAAGAGCTAATGCTCCAGAGTTTTAAAGCTAACATCACTGCTGCTAATTCTAATTCATGGCTAGCATATACATACTTTCTGGATGTGTAAGATATTATTCTGCCTTCTTTCATCAACATTGCTCCCAATCCTTTATTTGAAGCATCAGTGCAGAAAATGAAGTCCTTTTCCATGTCAGGCACTCGAAGGATTCATACACTAGTTAGTAACCTTTTTAATTCGGTGAATGCAGTGTCACATTCATATGTCCATTCATACCTGACCCCTTTTCGTTGTAATGTGGTGATGGGTTTTCCAATCTTTGAAAAACCTTCCACAAATATGTGATAATAACCTACTATCCCCATGAAGCTACACACCTCATGAGAATTTTTCAGCACTGACCAATCCATTATGGCCTTTATCTTTTCTGGGTCTACTGAAATCCCTTCTCCTGAAATGATGTGCCCACTGATAATGAATTTTTCTTTGAAAGAAGGAAAATTTTGACAATTTTCCATACAATTGATTTTCCCTTAAGCAGGTTAATACAACCCTTAGGTTCTCTTCATGCTCCTTTTCATTCTTGGAATACACCAGAATATCATCCAGAAATACTTGCACAAATTGGTCCAAATATTTCCTGAACACAACATTCATGAGAGTCATGAATACTGTTGGTGCATTAGTCAAACCAAATGGTACAAATACGAACGCGTACTACCCAAACCCAGTTCGAAATGCAATTTTTGGGATGTCATCTTCCTTTATCCTCAATTGGTGGTATCTAGATCATAGATCGATCTTTGAGAAAATTGTTTCTCCCTTCATTTGGTCAAATAGGTCATCTATTCTAGGTATCGGGTACCTATTCTTTATTGTGGCTTGATTCAAGTCCCTATAATCTATGCATAGCATAATGACCCATCTTTCTTCTTGACGAAAATTACTGTGCACCCAAAGGTAAAATACTAGGTCTAAGAAATCCCAATTCTAAAATCTCTTTTAACTGTATCTGTAACTCACAAAGTTCTGGGGCTGTCATCCTGTAGGGTGTATTGGAGATTGGTTTCGCAACAGGTTTTAAGTCGATTGTGAAATCGATCTCCCTCACGGGTGGTAATCTAGGCAATTCCTTAGGGAAAACATCCTTGAATTCTGACAAAACTGGGTATTGATCTAGGGAGGGTCTTTTTTGGTCACTTACAACCTCAACCACATATAGTTTACAACCTTGTCAGAGACAACGTATTAATCTCGATGTGGAGATTAATCGTAGGGACACTCCCCTCTTGATACCACAAATGGAAATCGACCTACCTTCATCATCTAAACAAATAAACTTCTTTTTGAAACAGTCTACCAAAGCTTGATGAGATTCTAGCCAGTCCATTCCGATGATTACATCGTATGTCCCCAATGTTGTGACGTGTGCCTTCAACTTAGTTATACACACCCTGATATTCACTTGACATTGGTTAACACTAGGTCCTATTGCTTGTTTTATCCCAGAAGCTAGTTTGACTTGTTTAAAGTCATCGTGCTCATAGGTTGCCAACCCACATTTTTCTAATGCAACATGTGAAATGAAACTATCTATAGCACCAGAATCAAACAAAATTTTAACTTTTACATTGTTTATCATACTTGTGGTTTCTACCATGGCATAATAATGTTCAACTTGATGGCTATCAACTGCTGCATAGATTCGATGGTGGTTGCTTGCTTCCCCAATTGGTGCTTTTCCTTCTCTACAGTTTTTACCTATTTGTAACTCAGGACAATCATGTTGGTAATGAGGTCCCCCACATCCCCAACAAGTGATGCGAGGTAGACTTTGAACGAAATGTTCTGGATTTCTTGGAAAGAGCTTCTTCCCTGAGACCCCTACCCCTACTCGTGGCTCCTCGTGTATGACTTTGATTTTGCATGAGTCCTTGAAGCTATCAGTGAAGCTACATTAGCAACCATTATTGAGGACTTAAATCCCCTCTGCAGACAGAGGCAATCCCACTAGCGCTAGATTGGGTCTAGCAACAATCGAATCATGCAATGACATTGGTTCCTAGTTACAAGAAAGACAAAGATCGCAATAAGTAGCCTACCTTAAATCCCACACTGTTGTTGTCGAGGAAGAAGCGGTGCTCCTTGTCCCTAGCTTGACAGATCACAATACTTCCGTTCGCCACATCCGGACACCTGTACACATGCAGAGAAATGACGACATACAACGTAATACTTAAAGCATGTAACTATATATCAGTCAGAGAAGATATAATTCGTTGCATCACATAAAAGAGTAGACACACGAATGGAACCAAAATCAGAGTTGCTTATATTATAGATGAAAAAAAGGGAGATTACAACCAAGTTCTCTGACGCTATGATCTTCCTTCAGTGGGGCTTTCAGTGGAGCGCGTCTCAACAAAGCCTGTCGGGGATTTGGACAAAGCTCTCTCCCTTACGGGGTTCTCCTTGGCTATAGTTTCCTTCCCAAATGTTCAGCTTCCAAGCGTTCAGCTAGCTTGTAAATGGAGAGGGAAATATTTTATAGAAGGAGGAAGGGAGGTTGGGATCCCTATAATCATGGGATAGAACCCTATCTCTTAGGAAGGTTCGATGAGAGGTGGAAAACCACTTCCTAATCAGGGAGATATAGAGGCAAACAACCCAACTTCTTTCTGATGATTCATTCTGAGTTTGTTAGAATCAAACTTCCACCATTTATTTTTTTTTACACATTCCTTAATAGGCTTGGTGTGAGCAAGACACAGGGACAGAGCGCCAATTGGCACGCCCACTATGGTGCTTTTTCCCCATTGGCACGAGGGATGAACTGGCTACCCGCACCAATGCCAAAACATGGATTTTTAGGGTTTTCTAGAGGAAATGCTCTTCAATAATATTCTTTCCCTTATGCAGAAGGATGCCATTAAGATGTTTCGAGGACATTTTACTGTTCAGGTCACGGGAATAGTCCTCCAATGTACGGGATGAGGGATTGCAGGGACGGTGACAAAATTCTGTGTAACAGATGCCCCCTAAAGCATGAGGTCTGAGAGAGAGGGAGGGGTGAAATGATTTATGAGAACGCGCCCAACTGAAAACACTGCCGTCGAAAAACCTGTGAATACAAATACAACTGATATCTCTGACACATGATATGCGGTATGGGCGCAACCATCCATAATAGAGTGTACAAAAACCAAGATCCAAGGTATGGACGCAGCCATCCCATAAATAAGGACCAACAAGTAGACTCAGGTATGGTCGCAACCATCCAATCGAATGATTCATGTAATAAATCATAATAATCCACAAAGAACCCACAACCTAGATTTTTATCAGAAAAAATCCAGGGTCTTGCGCTCCATCTCGACTCGAACAGAGTACAAGTTCGAGCATGTGAATATGTGAGCTGAAGTCGACCATGCAAGAACATCGTGTGATTACTAGCCAATAATGAAAGTCGTTAATAGATGCAAGAGAAACCACCAATGATGACGATGGCTCTCAAGGTACAAGAGGTACAATCTATGGAATGTGAACGGTGAGCTAACGTCGAACATCTGCAAAATCATCCGATCAAAGGGCAATGATGGAAACCTTGCATCGAATGCGAAAAACCTGCCATTGAAGCATGCAGGCTCCAAGGTACCTGAAGGAAGTCTCTAGATCAGCTTCCTGGATAATGAGCTGAAGTCGACAGGAAGTGACCTTGATCGAAGGTGGGCCATAATGTTTCCCACATCATCGACACGAGACAGAGGGACATAATGCTTTTGTGAATCAAGATCAACAGAGAATCAGAGGGAGGTTGAAAACTACAGAGGCAAACTTCTCTTGAACATATCGACAGCACGACACTGGATTTGGAAATATTTGACATCAAGGGATCTGAGGTCATGGTGACGTGGCAAAGAACAGATGAGCGGTCAAAAGAGATTACCCAAACCCATGAAGGCAAGAAGATAACGCGATGAGATGTCCACAACCCAACACGAATGTAGACAAGTGCCATGTTCAAGAGCGACATACTCCCGACACGACTATAATATTGGTTCCATTCTCCCCCACCATTTCTGGCAAGTACCCAAATTATTTTTGAAAACAAGCTTGAAGGGGATAGCATGTGCTTGCAATATAAGTTCGTCCTTTGGACAAATCCAACCTAGTAAATTTAACAAGCCCTAGGAAGGAGGAACTCGAGTAACGTCATTACGATGGAGTCCGATGTCATCAGTTTTTAACGAGTCTAACAAAGGAATAACTTGGCGTCTTTTCATGTTTAGAGAGTTTGAAAAGACAGCGGGAAAGAAAACTCCAACAGTCCCTTTTCGTAGATAGTCCCACAGATCCAAAAAGGTAGAAAAATATGTCTGAGAGAAACTCCTAGTCGCGATAGGCTAGGGTATTCCTTTTTCGTAAAAAATCTATCTCAGCCTGAAAAAGGGGTAAACGTATACTGGATAGATGTCGTTTCACAGCCAATTTAACGAGCTCAAAACGACAAGCGACTCGACAATCTTTTCAGTTTTATAGAGTCAGAAAAGAGCTGAAAGGTGACTCCAGTAGTGACTTTTTCGTGTTTTTACCGAGTCCGAAAAAGTATAAAATACAATTCGTGTCGTCATCCTAATCACGTGAAAACCTGTCTCTACACAAAAAGCAAGTGTAAAACCCATTTTTCGACAAAAATATAACAAAATATTGGAAAAACAAGTCTCAAAACCTAATTTTGATTTTGAAAAGTTATAAATATCACCAACAGTAAAAATTTATTTACTTTTTACCTTTTTACCTCTTTGCAGAGCAATAGTGAGCCATTTTCTTTGCGATCTTGCGATGACAATTGAAAGCAATCCAGTGGACGAATTTGGATCCCGTATTCTCCAGGTAAGAGCTACTTCCATTAGCCACTTTTTAAGCTGAATTTCATTATATTTAATCATGGTTTGAGGCCTTTTGTGGAGGGAATTTTAAAATTTAGGGCTTCATGGTTGGTGCGAGTACTAGGCATGGACCTGCGCCAATACACTCTGTTTTACACAGAGGCCGCGCCAGCTGGCACGACCATCATCCGGATAGCCACGCCAACAACACAACGCAAATTACGCTCAAAAAATCTCAAAAATGAACCAATGAAAAGAAAAATTGAATACTTGAGGAGGTTTCTAACACTCTTATGTTTGATTTGATACAGGTACTCAGTGAAAATGGTAATTGAATGGAAGGAAAGAGAGCACAGTGAGGAAGATGAATTGGCAATGGAGAATGAGCAGTGTATGAATGCTCTCCGAAATTTCGGTTTGAAGAAATTATTCCTAACACCATGTCTCCGGGCTCAGCCCGAACTACTACAATATCTGATTAGTATCTGGGACGAAGACGAGGAGAAGTTTAAACTCTGAGATCAAGTACTTGAGCTGGAAGTGTCAGACCTGTACTTCATCACTGGACTATCACACAGAGGTCCAGTTCCTATCTTGACAGGCACTAGGACTTCTGGTGAAAACATGACAATGGTCATGGACAGAGTGTATGCAGGGGCATGAAAAGGGTCAGGCAGTGGAAAGGTAGACATTCAGACCATCCCTGATCTAGCACTCAGAGTAGTGCTACATACTATTACGCGGGCTGCAGGGTCGCATGCACCACACGAGGCTACCAAGACACAGCTCCTTGCATCAGAATGCATGAATCCCACAATGTTTTACTGGGCCACAGTTGTGGCTATGAACATCAAATGAAAATTGACCAAATGCAAAAAGACCAAATTGAAACAGTTTGGATACAGGTCAATCTTGGTATCGTTCTTCCTGGAACGACTACCTATCTTCCAAGGCCAGGGGGCTATAGTCCCGGATCCACCATTGAGAGAGCCATGGATGGCTCGGTGGGTAGCATTGATTCCTAGGGCAGGGGGCGGCCAGCAGATGTCATGGAGGCCTGAGTTCTTTGGATGGCTTCGATGACAGTTGATCGTCGTAGAGGACTGGCCCTATGCGAGCACTGATTTCACTGGAGACCCAGACCTTCCGCTCCCGGAAGGAGAGGACTGGGATGAGGAGCTGGGTGAGACTCTTTTTAATTTTTATGAGTTTTATGATTTTTTGGTATACATGCATGTTCTAACAGCTAATCCTATATGTATGCAGATTTTGGCCCAGAGAGACCCGCCGGGATGTCACCAGTGGCAAGGAGGACCCCTCTCGCTTATGACCCTCAAGAGGGGGGCGAGGGGGATGCACTTGTACAGAACCTAGAGGGGATTTCTCGTGGGGTTTTGGATTACGCTCGCCTAGCTTATGTCCCTTTAGCTTATTAGAGGCACACCATAGGGGTGTTGAGTCGACTCCACCACTTACTGAGGAAGTTGGTGCAGGTAGTGACGTGTTACCATGAGCACCATGCCAATTAGTCGCCTAGGCTTTTTATATGCATATGTTTTGAGAGACATGTTGTCTCTGGATGTAACTGACACAAACATGTATATTTTTTGGGATTTTTATATCATGCATACGTTGCAAACATTCGACATATATATGTACATCTATTTCTACATGGATCTTGCTTACATATGATGATGTTTATACAAATTGCGTAAATTTCTATCTAATACCATGTTGGCTACTGCATCTGTTAGCATATTCATTCGTCTTGGTATATGCTGATATGTAATTTAATCAAAAATTATTTCTAGTAAATGAATACGTACATACAGTCTTAAAATGGATGGGTTTCTAATTGAATAATTACCATTGAACTGTAAAACCACAAGCTTTGAGTCTAGATATACAAGAAGAACATGAATACCGAGGTTGACAAACTCGTTTAATAATTCCAGAACGACACTATATTCCGCGACATTATTTGTAGCAAGCCCTAGACAAACACCTTGTAAATTAACCAACTCACCAACAGGATTGTAAATTACCCAGGCTGCCGAAGACAGGTTCCTGGTACTGCGAGAGGCACCATCCATGAAACCAACATAAGGAGTAATAGATATCTACACAATCAGGAATACCCAATAAGAAGAAAAATGCTTACAAAGCACACCACACCACACATGCACAAAAAATGAAAAAATCACCTATGTACATATACTACGCAAGAATAATTCAAGCATAATATTTCTTCAGGTACAACCCATTTCTGGGTTGTGCCAAAGGAAGACCTTCATAATCAATCAACTCATAGGCCCCATTTTTCAGTATGCGTTTAACAATATAGGGCCCATGCCACATAGGTTGGAATTTGCCTACCCCAAGCTTATCATGGGCTTGATCATACAAGAGGACGAGGTCCCCTTCGATAAAAGAGCGTGGAGAAACCGTTTGATCAAAATGAGCTTTTACTCGCTTTTTTTGTGCCTCGATAACCAAAGCATCCAAGCGGAAAGTTTCGTCCAATATTTCGATATATAGGAGACGTTCTTCCTCTAGGGAAGTATCGGGTAGTAATTCCACAACCAATTTTAGTGAAGGGATCTCACATTCAACCGGAAGAGTAGCTTCCAGACCATACACCAACTGGACAGGTGTGAATCTGGTCACACTCTTCACTGACGTTCGGTAGGCCCAGAGAGCTGAAAACAATTGGAGATGACAATTTGATTTGTGTATACCAATTGTTCGTTGAAGCATCGTGAAAAGAAATTTTTTCACAGCTTCAACCTGGCCATTTTCCTGAGGGTAGTAAGGCGTTGAGCTGTCATGACGCAAGCCAAACTTCGATGTCAGCTCTGCCATCATATAGTCCCAAAAATGAGAGCCATGATCAGTGATGATTGCTTGAGGAATGCCGAAATGAGTGATCACATGGTTGAAAATGAATTGTTAAGTTGTCTTACCGTCTGCAGCCAGTGTAGGCATCGCTTCGGCCCACTTGGTGAAATAATCTATGGCAACGATGATATAAGCATGCCCCCCGGCCGAGTGAGGGTTATAAAATCAATGCCCCATTTGGAAAAAGGGCCCATGGTAATGATAGGATATAATGGGAGAGGTGGCGTTCTACAACAATATAGTCTTTAAATATAGAGGGCCAGAAATAGCCTGCATGAAGGATCTTCTGTGTGGTAGCATATCCGGACATGTGACTGCCACAGGCGCCACTGTGATAGTCATTTAGAACTTTCTCAGCCTCTTCTAAGGTCAAACACCAGCAGAGTACGGAATCGACTCCAACGTGATATAGGGTATCTCCGACAATGTGATATGGTTGTGACTGATGCCGAACGTGGCGTCGAGCATCCTTTGTTAACTCGAACCAAAAGGTCGATGTCTGGAGGTACACAATGATATAACCGTACCATTGATTAAGAGTTTTGATTAAGAAGAGAGTTTCTTCTGGGATATGATCCTCAGATTGAGACAGAACAGAGTCGGTAGGGAGACAACAAATGAGATTAGAAAAAACCGGTGACTTCTTTGATTTGGCAGTAGTGAACTCCAAATTGAACTCTTGGAGGATCACAATCCACGTTGAGGACTTTCCCCCCAGCAATTGTCGAGACAAAATTTAAGTCATGGGGTTGCAGTCAGAAATCACGATTACCGTGCGCAAAAAGATGTAATGGCGAAATTGTTGAACGGCCTGGACCGTAGCCAACGCCAACTTCTCGACATGGGCATAACACGTTTCAGTGTCGAGGAGATTCCGAGACAGATAATAAACCATGTGTTCGTTACCATCATCATCATCCTGTACCAGAACCATGGAAATTGTACTGAATGCGACAGCCAAATAGAGGGTAAAGTCGCAATGATAATTTGGAGGATGTATTAATGGAGCGTTGACAAGCAACGCCTTAAGGTTATCGAAATATTTCTAAGCAATCTCGTCCCAAAAGAAAGGGATGTCCTACTTTAGAAGGTGCGTAAACCCTTTGGCTACCTCAGCATAGTTCGGGATAAAGCGGCGTAAGAAATTCGCTTTCCCCTGAAGACTTTGAAGCTGATGCAATGAGGATGGGGATGGGAGATTAATGATAGCCTCAACCTTGAGAGGGTCAAAGCGAAGTTCGTCCTTAGAGACAATGAATCCTAAAAGTTGACTAGAGTCAACGCAGAAGACGCACTTGTGAGGAATAAGCCTGATGTTGTAACATATGCAATGGAGAAAAATCTGGCGGAGATGTTCCGGATGTTCTTGGCACAGAGCTGAATGAGTCGGGAGGTCATCCAGATATGGTTGAACAACATTACGTATGTCATGAAAGGTGTAATACATGGCACGCTGGAAGGTAGCCCCAGCGTTTTTTAAGCTGAGAGGGAACTTCTTATAGGCGAATGTTCCCCACGGACAGATGAAAGTGGTCTGATGTTGATTAGATGGAAGGATATTGATTTTATTATAGCCCGAAAATCTGTCCATAAGTGAAAATATCTCACTCCCCGCACAATCGTCAATAATCTGATCGATAAAGGGGGTGGGATAGTTGTCCTTAGGGTAAGCCCAATTGATATCTCGATAGTCAACACATACTCGAATTGAGCCCTGCTTCTTATCCACTGGGACAATATTGGAAACCCACTGTGTCAGAGGGATCGGATATATGAAGCCCACTTTAAGAAGTTTCTCAACTTCAGCTTTTATAGTAGCGGATTTCCGAGGATGCACTAGACGTAGATGCTGGCACACAGGCTTCGCATTAGGATAGGTGGTAATTTCGTGCATGACGATACTAGGATCAATTCCAGACATATCTTCATATGACCACGCGAAAACATCACGGAATTCGCGGAAAAGGCTAGTGTACACTTGAATCTCATCGGGAGAACAAGTGACTCCCGCATGGAGGTTCTCGATGACCCTCGGTTTAATGGAGATGTCGATAGGCATTGTTTGGGTGATATTACTCAGATTTCCTTCCGAAAATACTTCATGAGTCAATATTGGCGTTTAGAGAGGCAGAGAGGGAACCTGAGATGAAAACCGCTCGAGACAATCAGACATTGCTCCCAGACCGGGCATGAACGAGGAACGATGATGTCCATCGTTCCATGGCAGATCTTCGAGAGACATAGTCTCCATGATAGCTTCGTCAGACGGAAAAACTTCTCTCAAAGGATCGAGTGAATCTGCATCGCCGAGCCAAGGGGATTGAGAATAAACATCAAGAGCCATGCTTAAAGGAGCATTAGTAGCAGGAAGATGATCTGATGCGGTAACAATCTCATAATAATTGATTTCAACCGGGGTCAGAGGCATCGATTCTCCAAAAGAGGCAACCTGTTCAGGAGAAGGGATGATCCACAAGTCATCCGACCTAGAGATCATGTTAACTTGAACGGTGTTCGGTGGTGGAATGGGAAAATACCCATGAGAACACGGTCCTTGAACAGACCAGGTCTTATATTTTCAGGGGGATTAGGAATTTTATCCACGTACGACACGTTGTTCTCGAAGGATGAGGTAAAGAAAGACAACTGATCAACAGTGATAATCTTTCCCTCTTGTGGAAACTTCAAAAGTCGAAAGAGGGTGGACGAAATGCACAACATGGCGTGGGTCCAACTGCAACCGAGTAGAAGATTGTAGTTTTGGCATCAACAACTTCCACTTCTACATTGACTGTCTTACCTTGCAAAGTAATCGGTAGAATCGTGAGAACACCCAAGGGTTTTGATTCCCTTCCATCGAATGCCTCAAGGGAATTGGGAGATGAAGTGAGGGCCAGAGATCCAATGGCCTTCCAGCAAGCAGATGACATAACGCAGGTAGAGGCACCTTCGTCCACAATGGCTCTGTGGATGTTAAGGCCATTAATATCGACTTCTATAACGAGCGCGATCTGGTGCAGAAGTCGGGGGAAAAAATTCTCTAGATTGAAGGTGAGAAGGCTAGAGTCGGCAGGATCAATTCCACCGATTGCAGATAACAAAGCTTTTCGTTGAGACAGACAACTCTGAAGTACTTCCAACGCCGACATCGCGGAGGGCGCCTATGCTAAATCTTCAACGATGCTGTAATGCTGAGCAGCACGGGTGTTCGGATTATAGGAAGACTTTCGGAGAACACCTTTGGAAGGTGGCTGTACAACGGGTTCAGCACTAGGCATTTAAATTTCCAAGGAGCCAGAGGAAGGTGGGGGAGGAGGGCCATTAACGACTTCCTTCCCAGCCGCTTGGCCTGATCTATCATAATCCTTCGACTAAGTGGCAATAGAAACAGGTGCAGCACCATTCATCATGAAAACCTGAGACCCAAATGATGCAGATGGCGAAGGCTGCTCAAACATCTGGGTCTGCTAAGATGGAAAAGGTTCTTTAAGAACTGTCAGAGTTCCCTTAGAGCCCTTAAGAAGTTTACTAACCTTGGATCATCTAGGACAATATTTGGTGTAGTGGTCTTCGTCACAGATCAGGCAAGGGTACTTCGGTTTTTGCTGTGAACCATCATCAACACGTGGTTTGGACGATTCTAGTTTTGGGGCATCAGATTTGGCTTTGCCTTTGCCCTTCTTCTTCCCTTTGGAAGTCTTGTCCATAGGATTAGCCTGGATGGTGTTGACTTCCACGTTTTTACCAGAATCTGGAGTATCCGGAGGAGCAGAATTGTTGGAAGAATTTGATTTCTGCTTCCCATTAGAAGACTTACGAGAAGTTTGAGAAACAGAACCAATAACACCGTCTACTGATGGGGTAGCTGGCACTTTAGAGGTCCTTGGTCGCAGGGCATCAGTCAAGATGTCATATAACGTGCCGGACTGGGAGTACACTAAATCAAGGTACTGGGCACGAGCAATGGCTTGTTCCTTAGTTACACATGCCCCCATAGCATTGTCTTGTGCAATCTTATTGACAAAGGAGTTAGTGAACTAGTGAATTAGAAGTTGATGAGGAATGTCAAACTTGATCAGATGACGATGTCTCCATTCGTGAATATGATTTGAAATATGAGTGGCTTTATCCTGTGTCAGAGATGTCAGGAGATGTGTCCCGGCTTCATAACGAACTTGTAACTAGAAATACGTCAGGAATGCCATAGCTAGAGTATTAAAATCTTGAAAAATACCACGGGGCAGTTCTATGTACCATTTAGCAGCACCACTAGTGAGAGTGCATTGGAAAATATGCAGACAAATAGAGTCATCTACCAAAGAATTCGAAGAACACCACAATTAGTACGTCATGACAGGTGCTTGGGGGTCTTCTCCAGATTTACCCTCAAACTAGGACAATCACCAGTCACCTTCGTTGGAACCGGAGACCAATATGGATTATGAAGAATCGGATCATTGGTCAATTTGGACACGTCCGGTAACTCCAACGTGGCGAGAAAAGGCAACTGAGGGTTAAAAGGCATGCTAGGTCCCCGATAAGGACCTATACCTGTACTCCATCCTGGTTGAGCGTAACTCTGCCCCCATTGGTTCTGTCCCGGAGGATTCTGACCATAGGGGGTATAAACCGGATAATTGGGTTGATATGGCGGCTGAAAACCAGGATACGGGGGTTGATAACCAGGGTATTGACTCTGATTATACGTGGGCCCCGATTAAGCAATGTATGGATTTGACTGCGGAGTATAAGTATAGCCTAGCTGTTGAAGGTAATAACCAAAACCTTGAGGCGGGTTGTAAACCGGTCGAGACTGACCTTGAAGGTAATAGCCACCTTGGGGTCGAACGGGCTGCTGGTAAGTGGGACCCTGTTGAGTCAAATAAGTCGGGCACATAGGCGGATTTGGCTATGGCATAGAATAGATTGGCTTTTGAGTAGGGTTAACAAGCTGTGCAGGTTTTCCTGGTTGAATAGGTTGACCTGGCTGTGCAGGTTGCCCTGGTTGAACAGGTTGTCCTGGCTGATGAGGGACACCAGGTTGCCCTGGTTGAACAGGTTGGCCTGATGGCGAGAGTGAGCCAGGTTGTGCCTGATAACTAGGTTGGCCTATGACAGGACCATAAGATGGCCCTGGCTGTGCAACATTTTTACCAATTGGAAAATGAGGTTGCTGAGGTTGCACCAAAGGTTGAGAAGGATGGGTTTTCCCCCCAGGACCGTATGGTGGTCTCGGTTGATACCCCAGTTTCCCTACTGGTCCTTGAGGTTGCCCTGGCTGGACCACAGGGTGAGGCTGCAGAGGTTGACCTTGAGGATTGTAAGACTACCCTTGTGGGCCGTAAAACAATCCTTGCTGGACCAAAGGTTGTCCCTGTAAGGGTTGTCCTTGCGGGTCGTACGCATACCCTGGCTGGGCTGAAGGTTGTCCCTATGAGGGTTGTCCTTGCGGGCCAGAAGCATATCCTTGTTGATTAGAAGGTTACCCAGACTGGGTAGACAAAAAACCGTTAATACACTAGTAAGCCTCAGGAGTAGGAAAACGAAGGGGGTTGCCCTGTTCATCATATTGATATGGAAATACGTAAATCGGGGCACCATCCACTCCATAATGGGAAAATTAAGGACGATTAAGATCCTGAGAGGACTGACCAACCTCGGAGATCGGCGGCTGTAAAGACATCTGATACTTCACGGGAGATATGTTATCTTGAATAGCAGAAGCTATATAGACGTCTTCAGGAACTGACGAGGTCCTAGTTGACTGAGTAGTGACTACAGGTGTAGACGCAGCCACGCAGACGAAAGGTCTAACAGGTGCTGATGTAACAAAAAACGATTCCGTGAGAGGTGTTGATGGCGACATCCCTAACGAAGGAATGACCGGTCTCGTGGACGGAGTCAAAACTCCTATAGAGGCAATAGCAGCCATGACCTAACTTAAAGACCTATATCCAAATGGGAGCGATGGACCAGGTGAAGACATAACAGAAGGTTCGGGGATGTCTTCGGGAATAAGCTAGTACTCTTCACCAGAAGTAGGAATTCCCTCACTAGGATAAGGAATGGATGAGTCCATATCTGACCCTGTCGTAAGATCTTCTAAAAGACGACGGGGACTAGGAGGTATGACAACAGCCAAAAATTGTGATCTCGATGTAAAAGGAGGGAAGAGTTCCCCTACTCTAAATCCAAACCAAGCGTTGGACAAGGGCCAATTGAACTCAATTGGTCCTCCAAAGGGAAGTTCAGATATAATTGGTCCCCTGTCGGGAAACTCAGATACACGAGTTGTTGATGCTCAGCAGAGGACTGAGAGACTTCTGACGAATCGTCTGTATACAGACTACCAGTATATGAAACTGATGGTTCCACCACTGTGACTGTAGTGAAAAGAGGAAGAGATCAAAAACAAAGACGCATGGGCAAAAACCAAGGCAAACAAAAACAGGCCTAAAAATCAATTTCTAAATGGGCGTGTGATCATAGGTGATTAATTTTAACACATTGAAATTGGAAATTTATTGTTTCATGTTTTAAGAGTCTAGAAACAAGTAAAAGATGACTCTATCACTTTCAGTTTGGAAACAAGCGTGAAAGGACAAGCACTTGATGATATTTTCAAATTTAGGGAGTCAGTAAAGATCAAAGTGACTGCTCTGGTAATCTAGGTAAATGGGTGTACCAGATATCCGTGAGCTGCCATATACACCTTGGTAAAAATGAAAGAGAAATCAACCAAGGACTTAACGTACGTGCAGGTAATCTCCCTAAATGTTGTGTCCAGTGTATCACGGGTAAAAGGCGGCAGAATCGACTTCCTATGGATAAAGGATTTGCAACCTAATGGGGTCTCCCTTTATATACACGACGGTACGGGGAGCACAAGTTCGTACTAGCGTTGTCTAAAGCCAGATGGCGAGCGACAACTACTATGCTTAAAGACGTCGGAACACGTCTCTACCTTAGACTACTAAATGTTCCGTTAAGTTCCAATGATGTCATAGGTTAATTTAGTAAATTTTAAAGTTGATCTTCAATTTACGTTTCAATTTCAAGGTCTTATTGAACGTTAGATCTCATAAAACCT
This sequence comes from Pinus albicaulis, assembly GCA_034641835.2. NCBI lineage: Eukaryota > Viridiplantae > Streptophyta > Pinopsida > Pinales > Pinaceae > Pinus > Pinus albicaulis. The sequence continues at coordinate 739,559,795 of CM076572.1, forward strand.
CTAGATGCAAACTACATACCACAAAATATCATTCTGTTCAATGAAGAGCTATCTACGAGAGAGTTGAGAGCTTTTCAATTGACAAAAAAAATGAACACACAAAAACATCCACTACTATTTCCAATGCAAGCTAATGAAACTAGAAAACTTTTTCTCTAGAATTATATAATGCTGGTAATGCGAAAGAGTTTTCAATTTTCACTATGCGAACCAAAATTCAAAAGATTTGTTTTTGTATTTTTCAATATATTCGAGAAAATGCACTAAATGAATGAAAAACTAATGAAAACATCAATTCAAGAAATGACAAAGAGAGAGCTGAAACAAAACAAGTTCACTCAATTCAAACGCACACAATCAAGACCCAAACCGATGACGAAATCCCTCAAAGTGAAGAAGAACTTCGAAAGAGACTCAAGCAAACCGTGTAATCTAGGCTTGGAGTAACACAAAGCGAAATTGAATGAAAGAGAGGAAAATCACTCAATTAACGCAATGATTCAATGGAATCCAGCAAGATGAATGCAAAGAAGAAAAAACGAAGTTGACTAGGAAATCAAAGACCCAAAGCTCCCACAGGAGGCTCAGAACACTGAAGCATCTAGAAGCCCTAGGGCTAGAATGCGAAACTGAAGGAAAAAGGCGAAAAACCAGAGGACAGGGGCTAAACACAGTAAAAAATGACTTCAAAGCACTCAAGCAATTAGAAAAAATGGACGAGGACCAAAATTCAAGCTCAGAAAGTCCAAAAATAGGAAAACCCTAATACCAAGCAGGGTTGGCACGCCTGTTTGGTTGTAATCTGCGCCAATCAGGGGTTGGCACTGGGGCCTAACGAGCAACTAGTGCCAAGTTGGTGCGACTGTCAGGCGTATAACTGTGCCAATCGATTTTACCCTAGAAAAATGATAAAAATGAACTCACAAAGACTGGATCTGGTCTTCTGGGGGCTGAACAAGGGTTTAACACCAAGGAAGGTGAACCAGAAAAGCAGACTAATCAATCAAAAGCCCAAAAACAACCCAATGGAGAAAGGAATAACTCCGACTGATCTCCAATGGAGTCGCCAAATTGTTGAGGAGGTAAATCCCCTCTACGGACAAAGGCGGTCCCATTAGCCCTAGATTGGGTCTAGCAACAATCGAATCATGCAATGACATTGGTTCCTAGTTACAAGAAAGAGAAAGACCGTGATAAGTAGCCTACCTTAAATCCCACACTATTGTTGTTGAGGAAGAAGCGGTGCTCCTCGTCCCTAGCTTGACAGATCATAATCCTTTTGTTCGCCACGTCCGGACACCTGTACACATGCAAAGAAACGACGACATACAACGTAATACTTAAAGCATGTAACTATACATCAGTCAAAGAAGATATAATTCGTTGCATTACATAAAAGAGTAGACACACGAATGGAACCAAAATCAGAGTCGCTTATATTATAGATGACAAAAAGGGAGATTAAAACCAAGTGCTCTGACGCTATAATCTTCCTTCAGCGGGGCTTGCAGCGGAGCGTGTCTCAACAAAGCCTGTCGGGGATTTGGACAAAGCTCTCTCCCTTACAGGGTTCTCCTTGGCTATAGTTTCCTTCCCAAATGTTTAGCTTCCAAGCGTTCAACTAGCTTGTAAATGGAGAGGGCAGGCTTTTATAGAAGGAGGAAGGGAGGTTGGGATCCTTATAATCATGGAATAGAGCCCTATCTCTTAGGAAGGTTCCATGAGAGGTGGAAAACCACTTCCTAATCAGGGAGATCTGGAGGCAAACAACCCAACTTCTTTCTGATGATTCATTCTGAGTTTGTTAGAATCAAAATTCCGCCATTTATTTTTTTTTAAACATTACTTAATAGGCTTGGCGCGAGCAAGACATAGGGACAGAGCGCTAACTGGCACGCCCACTATGGTGCTTTTTCCCCATTGGCGCAAGGGATAAACTGGCTACCCGCGCCAATGCCAAAACATGGATTTTTAGGGTTTTCTAGAGGAAATGTTCTTCAAGAATATTCTTTCCCTTATGCAGAAGGATGCCATTAAGATGTTTCCAGAACATTTTAATGTTCACAGGTCATGGGAATAGTCCTCCAATGTATGGGATGAGGGATTGTAGGGACAATGACAAAATTTTGTGTAACAACCATTGAAATCCCCATTGTCGGTGCTCTGGGTACAATCCTATTTCCATATGGCAGTGGCCTCAAACTTCCTCCCCTATAGAAGGTATGAGGGGCCTTCCCCATAAACCTTGGTTGGTGTGGAAAAATGGTTTTGTTTCCACCTTTTAAGTCAAGTGCTCTTCAACATAACGAGCATGTTCAACAACTTCTACAATTGAGGATGGTTTCCACATTTGTACCATTGTCCTAATCTTAGGGTTATATCCATAAATGAAACAATCTTCTTGGTGCTAATAAGTTTCCATGTAGGAGACATACTTGACCAATTCCATGAATCTAATGTCATATTATTCTATTGTGTAGTTTCCCTGTACCAAATAATGGAAGGCTCCTACCTGTTGTTCTTCATAATATGCTAGTAGGTACTTTTTACTAAATTTCTCCTCAAATAACTCCCAGTTAACTGTGTCAAGAGTGAGGTGTAGTTGACGCTCTAAGCTACCCCACCAGTTTAGGGCACTATCTCTAAGTTGGAATATTGCTATTTTAGCTTTTGAATTGGAATTATAACCTCTTAGTGCAAAGCACCTTCTCATTCCCTCTAACCAGGCTTCTGCTTGTTCACTAGCATGACCTCCAACAAACTCTGGGAGCTTAATCTTTTGGAGCTCTCTTGTAATGTCCTCGATTGGAGGTCCTCTATCAAAGTCTCTTGACCCCTCGAGATTTTCCAACCTTGATGGAGGGTGCTCCACTTCCACCTCAGTTGTTTGGCACCCTCTTAAAGTATCATTAATTTCTTCTAGGGAGCGCAAGATAAGATCCAACCCTGGAAATGGCAATGGGTTATTTGTAGGAGGTCCTTGTGATGACCCTCCTTGACCTCTATTTTCTTATGACCTCACCATTTTGAATTGTCCAAATATTTATACGACACACAAGACTTATTAGCGTAACTTAGGACCTTGTCAAATTCTTTCTCGGCTCACATATGTTTTGTGAAATGATAGGTGTAAGTTTTCCTTTTAATATGATTGTAAACGTGTGTTACTACTACTAAGAAGATCCTCATGGATCTACTAAATCCTCTCTCATCACTCGCTAAGCAAGTGTTGCGATGCACCACTAGTCATTCTCAAATTCTTTTAGATATGCGTAAACAATCATCCTAAATCTATATTATATATTTTGAGCATTCACATAAACATTAAATTACCATTTTTAATCACATTATTATAACTAGGTGTCCTTTTGAAATCCCATAGTTCTTTTAAGTATATTTGTGTTTTCAAAGTATGTGCCTAACTGTATGAATCAACTCAATCATGTCATTATGGTTAGATATTTACTATCCAATTGATGTATATAGAATGACTAGTGCTACATGTTTGAAGATAACAATATCACATATTTTCTTAAAAGCAGTTCTAACATACCAATCAATTGTTGTTCACCTTTGACTACTTCAATGTAGTAACATGCTAGATTTCTATTTTATAAACATATGTAGTTTAAGACAAGTAAAATCTAGTAAAAGAAAAAGAGAATTATGTTTTATGTAGTGCAATGGAGATTGGATCTTAAAGGTTTAGAAGATAGGTCTTTTTTTCAATGTATTTTCGTATGGAATATATAAAAAGTTATTTGTTACTTATATGCATTAAGTATTGTCTAGAGTGACATGTTTTTCTTTTGTAGGTGGTGTACTTATTAGGCCGAGATAAATTTTTCTTTTAAATACTTTTTTTTTTAATGAAAGAAAATCATAGTATCTATAAATAATAGTTATAAATTAATATCCATTTTACTATATAAATTAAAATAATAGTCCCTAACCATATTTAAATTTAATTAATAAACAACAAAAAAATTAATATGAATATTCATCCCCATTTTGCCATGGATATTATTGACTTGTAGATAAGCTTCCTTACAATACCATGGGCTAATACCATGGCTTAACAATACCACATAACCAAAACCATAAAAAATAAATAAAATTATGTATGTTTTTATTTAATTTAATTTTATAACAATTTTCAAATTAAAACTTAATACTTCCAATAATTATACAATATATCAAGATGGTCAACCATGGATATTCACCACCATTTTACCATTGATATTATTAACTTATAAATAGACTTAGTTACAATACCTCAATGCCAATAACATGGGCTGTCAATACTTACTGAATTTTTTTTTTCTTCTCTTTTTTTTTTTAAATAATTTTGGTACCATCAATAACTTCAATTAAATTGTTTTAACTTTAAATATATATTTGCTACATGGTTCAAATGTTTTTTTTTTCAAATTACTCAAAATATCTACATTCCAATAATACTATATATATAACTAAAAATAAACAAAATCATAAATATAAAATAAAATACTGTTAAAATGATAAAAAAATTTAAAAATTTGCTAAAGAGAAATAGGTATTGGAGCTCTAATTGACTTGTGAGAAGTAAGTGCTCTCCTTATCAAATGTTTGAATGAATATATATATATATATATATATATATATATATATATATATATTTGATAAGGAGAGCATATATATATATATATATATATATATATATATATATATATATATATGCTCTCCTTATCAAATGTCTGAATATATATATATATATATATACCAGCTTGATTGTGCCTGAAATATTTTAACAATCAAAAAAAAAAATTCCCTACCGTAGAGAAGTGGATCTTTCTTATTTTCAATCTGAAGTAATTATATTATATAGTGAAAATATGAAATAATAATTTGGTATACGTGGTTTATGGGCTGCTACATATACTCAGAGAGGTTGCTGTTTCCTGTTTAAAAAGAGAAAATATAAAAAAATATTGAAAATTAATAGTTGAAGATTTTTTACTTTCATTAATAATAAATTTTTTGTTTTATGCTGAATCTCACTCAATGAATATTGAACATTAATTGTTGAAAATTTATCACTATCATTAATAATTAATAATTAATGCTGAATCTCACTCAATAAATATTATTATTATTATTATAGTATTGACCAGTTGGTGTTGCTCCATGAAAACAAAAATACACATCGAAACAACAGTCACTTCGAGTAAGATGAAATAAAATAAAAACATTTGAACAACGGTCACTTCCAGTAATATGAAATAAAATAAAAACTACATATGAAAACGAAAAACACATGGAAAACAACAAACCTAAGTAGGAAAGAAAAAAAAGAAAAAAAAACAAAAACAAAAAACTCACGAATCAAGAAGGAAGACAACTCGCATTCAGGATCATGTAATCATTTTTACATGTATGTGGTGGACTGAGGCAACAGAAATCAACATTAACCAAAACCTGCAATTGTGGAGTTGCGCGTCTTTTATGAAATCAAAGGCAATCTTCATATACATTGAGTTTCTGGGCTGAAAGGATTTCAGAACATTTCATCTTTTATGAAATCAAAGGCAATCTACATGTTCATTGAGTTTCTGGGCTGAAAGGATTTCAGAACATTTCATTAATAGGTAATCATTGAGTTTCTGGTGTGAAAGGATTTCAGAACATTTCATTAATAGATAACAGCTTACACGAACGCAGGTGAACATCGGTAAAAAACAAATGTAAACCCATCCAATAGTTTGTTTGTTTGTTCTCTTTTTTTTAAAGCGGTCCTTTTACCGTCAAATACTTGGTATCACTCAGAATGGTCATTTGCAGAATTAAAGGGTTCCGAATGGCTAGCTTAGGGAAGGTGTACTTATCTTTGGCACAATCCACTTCACTTCCGGATTAGTGCTTGGTAAATCCAATTAAGGGGTGTCTCGAAGTTAGTCATGTTGAATTGAGTCTTGGAATCTGTAGATCAGAGCACTTCAATAACAGAGGCACCGTGTTGCAGCAACTTGCAGGAAGATACAACATTAAATCCTAGCAAGCCCTCTAATCCCTGCTTCGAACTCTTCATATCAGCAAATTCTACGAAGGAAGGTTTCAACTCACCATGACCAGGAGGGAAACTACACTCATTCTTGGAATCAAGGAAAGTGCATCGGCTAAAAAGGCTCATAGAAAGGTGGTGGTAGCCAACCATCCACATGTAGATGGCAGCTATTACCTCGCCTCCAAATTCAATGATGCCAAAGATATCCTGTTGTGAAATACTAACTCATACATGCTAATATTTTAGAAGATGGTTCATTCATTTTATGGTTACTATTCTCTGAAATCTACTCTAATGTAATGAGAAGTGAAATCCACCGTAACAAAATGAGATGTACGAATCCTTGTATATCTATATATAGATTCCTCAAACATCGGAATATATTTGAGGTAATAATGTAGTTCATTCTTGACCCTTCAAAAATAAAAATAAAAATCATAAACATTCAATCATTTTGTTGACCTCCCTATTTCTCTATTTTCATGAGGACAAGCCTATGCAGATGTTTATTACTATGTGAGTTTGTTTTTTTACTAATTTTTATTTATTTATTTATTTTATTTTAATATATAGGAATTGTCGCGTTAATGGGGTTTTCTTTACTCATAGGAATTTTGGTAGATGTGTTTTTATAAAATGGCTTTAGTTATGGAACAATTAACTTAACAAGTGTATCGGTTTAAATTAGTTGGAAAAATTTGATGTTTTATTATGAATAAGAATTTGATCTTAGGTGTACAAGTGGGTCTTAAGTATAGATTTTGAATTTGAGCTCTAAAGGGTTGGTGGGTTTAGGCCTCAGATTTTGAACCTAGCTCTAATACCATATGTGAGGACTTAAATTCAGGATATTTTAACTAAATCTAGAATTATCATTTCAATTAAACACAATAAGAAGGAAAATATTCTATTTCTAGCTCAACATTTATATGATGATAAAATACAAGTAAAATTCATTTGCAACATATTAAACAAGTAAGAAATTTCATTATAATTTAAATAAGTAATCAACAATCGAAGAATACCTGTATCAATAGTTGGGTTAAGATGCTCCAGATTTTTTTGAGATGCTTTTGCTAGGCTACATGACTGGATTTACCTCCCAGCCAACTAGGAATGATTTCCTAGCCCAGGGAACCTCCATAGGTTCTCTAACCCTCCGAGCCCAAGTCCAACCAGCTATAGTGTCTCCAAGTTAGAATCAACGCTCTCCAATAGATCTAAGTTTGATTCCTCTCATTTTCTCTCCATTCTCTTCCTTCTCTTTCTCCATGTTTCTCCTCCAAAATAAATTCCTTCAATGCCAAACAAAGACAAAGGATCCTCCTCTCTCATCTCATCCTCCTTCCCTTTTATGTCTCTTCCTCTCATCCACCTCAACTACTTACCATTAATTCCATGATTAACACCTCATCCTTTTAATTTATAAACCTTGACTTTCTTACCCTATCTTATCCAAAAGTAGATAAGAATCTAGATATTTGATTTAGAAATAAATCAAAGAAGACAATACCTTATTTAAAAATTGATTTGAGAAGACATATTGGGTATACAAAATCTAGATATTTGATTTAGGAATAAATGAGAGAAGACAATACCTTATCTAAAAATTGATTTGAGAAGACATATTGGGTATACAAAATCTAGATATTTGATTTAGGAATAAATGAGAGAAGACTATACCTTTTCTAAAAATAGTTTTGAGAAAACTTATTAGAAATGAAATAACAAATAATAGAATTCATATCAGTAAAATAAAATAAAATTACAAATTCACAAGTGTAGATATTACTCAAAAATTATAAGTCATTTACATATTAATTAAACACTAATCAAAATTTGCCTCATAGGATCAAGTGTGGCATTAAAAATTGCTGACGAAATGTCCTAGTTCGCCACACTGGAAACACTTGATCTTGGAAAGATCACATTTCTTCTTCCCTTGCTGCCTCTTTGATGCCAAGGCTGCATCATATTCATCTTCCTTATTCACCTTACTAGATCCTGTGCTATACTCCTTCTTGGTGAATCTGTGGAGTTCTTCTTGACGTAAGATTGCCCACATAGTGTCCGAGTTGGGAAGGTCCACTATACCCAGGACACTTTGGACAAAGGTTTCCAACTCTTATGTGACCACATTGAGTGTAGTCTTTACCATCACATCATCCTCCACCTTTTCTCCCATGACAGACAACTGATCTCTGATCGCTTGTAATTTGAAGAGGAAGGGCTCTATTTCTTCTCCCTTGGTCATCATGAATGACCACAGATGATTCTCCATAAGCATTTTCCTGTGGATGAACTTTCCTTCATGAAGGTTTTTTAAGGCTTTCCACATCTCATGAGTTTTCTTCTTCTCAGTTATGTGTGGAACAATATGATTCTTGACCCCATCCATTATAAAGCATTTGGCATATGCCGCGGCCTCATCGTGCTTTGTCAGGAGAAAAGCATCGGTTGGTGTGGCTAGGAATTTTTCTGCATGGTCCCTTATACTATGTGCCTCCATGAATACCAAGATTCTAGCCTTCCAGACTGCAAAGTTGGATAGTCTGTCCAACCTATCCTGATCACGTAGTCCGTGAGGTGCCATCTGCTCAGCAAATCTGTCGGAACTCCTTCTCTCTTTGCTAGAGATATGGATCTAGGGTCCTTGGAGAAACAAGCACCCTCTGCTCCTTCTAACAACTAATTTCCTCTCTTGGAAATCTGTCAATTCAACAACGAAACAACTCTTTTCGATCCAATGATCGATTTGCAGATTTCTTTGGCTAGAAACCTTCTGAGAAGTTTATCTCCTCCTTCTCTTTGTCACTGGTGCTCAGGATAAATTTTGAATCTTCTGAAATTTGACCCCACCAGTATCTTCTGAAGTTCTATAGCTTTACCTCTGTCACTTCTGAATAAGAAAGCTTCAGATCTGTGTCACCCTAGCTAGTATCTGCGTGAGTAGACAGTCCGAACATTACCTCTGCACTGCCTCCATGCAGTAATTACGTGGGCTTGTGTGGAGACATTGTAGAACTGCGTCACCTTGACCTCTGCGTGGCTCTTCTCCCTCTGAAAATGCGGTGTCCCTTCAGATCTAGCTTTATGCTGCTACTTTTTCTCTCTCTACTAATTTCTGCAGCAAGATTCTTCAGTCCTCTACTGGTGACCCTGCTAGATCTGCAATCGCTCTGATACCATGTGAAAAATTTTGAATGTTACTTATGTAGAAATCTATAGTTAGATCTGGTTATGCTTCTCCTACTTAAGCAAGTTATTAATGCTAAAATATTCAGATTAACATCGAAGTAAACACATAACAAAATTTGACCGATTCATATCTAAAACCGAAAAGTACATGCACACATAAACAAAGTGACACAAGATTTTATGGACAATAGTTCCTGGAAAAACCCAATGCAGGAAAACTGGTCTTCTGGTTGCTGGTGGGTGTTTATAATTAAGGAGTTTTCTAAATACAACAAATTTGGGCACCACACTGGTTAACCTGACATAGAAAATATAGATCTACAGCTAACTTGTTGTTCTAAAGCCAAAACTTTGACTGGTCCACACCATCAAACATGATTTACAAGAATCAGCCAAATTTTGACCCTAGAAACCCCAGCGTTGCCTCTGAATCCTCTGCGTTAGTCTCTTCAGCCCCTGCCTGCCTCTGCGTTGTCCTGGAGAGGGCTGCATAACCCTAGAATGTGTGACGCAGACCCTATGTTTCCCCTAAGGGTCTCTGCGTAACCCAGATGGGTCTCTTGCTACCCAACATTGCCCTAAGAGGGACTGTGTAGCACCTGTGTAGCTAAAGTTGCCTCTGCATTGTGCAACTGCTGCCCTCTCTGCTACCGTTGCCTCTGCTTCTCTGTGCTACCTCTATAAGCTTCTCACTACCTCTTGCTGATTCTAGGCATTGGAATCAGACCATCCCCTTTGCCTAAACTACCCCTCTCTGTAGCTGAAACACTTCTGAAATTTCTTAGCAAACCCTGCCATAGAACTTCAGCTTAGTCTCAGTGCTATGCCTCCATGTGTCTCTTCCAAATGACCCCAAGCCTTTCCTTTATACTTCTCTCATTGGGAAACTAACGACCATGATCAGATTTTTAATCAATGGCTAATATTAAAAGAAATCTTGATCTGTGTCACTTAAGACAATTTCATCACATGTTTTATTTAATTACATTTAATAATTTAATTTAATTTTCCCAAGTTAGACTTAGGGTCCATAATTAAAATTACTAATTAATTAATTATCTGCCAAACCGGATGAAATTTCCTAAATCCCCTTCCGGGTCTTGGTGATTTCATGTACTCTAGTCCCTCCACAAATCTTGGGAGCTAGAGCACATCCGATGCTACCCCACCACTCAAGAAAACTCAACAACATGTGGACAAATGGACTTCTCCCTAGTTGTGAGGGAGTGTTAATTTTTAACAACTAGGTCCAAACTCCAGTTTTCATTGCACATATGATGATGATGATATTTTTGTTGGATTCCTCTTTTAGAGAGGTGCAATATTGATCTAAATATCATCTTGTTTGGATGAGCAGAACTTATATTTTGAATTTATTTTCCACACATGTGAAAATAGTCAAGGTGTTACACAAAATTTTGTCACTTTCCCTGAACTTCCTGCTCCCGAGTCCTAGAGGACCCTAAACAGTGACCTCTGTGTCTCTTTTTCATCATGAAAATATATCATTGCATCCCTTGCAGTCTGTAGACCAACCTCTCTGTTAATCATTCCTCGAGTAAATCCCTAAAAACCTATATTTTTGGAGCAACGCAACCTCTCTGAATCTCACCAGCGTCGATGACCCATCCTAAGCTTGTGAGCAACACCAATCAATGCTAGTATGACCATCACACCCACGTCGATCCACTTCTGGAAGATTTTTAAAAAAGGAAACGAAGCTTCATCTCCTAGAAGCTTAGAGGGTGGAGAGCTGGTTGTTTTTTGGTCAGGATATGGCCAAGTTTCCTCCCTTGGGCCTCTTGTTGCTACAAAAGAGGAACCTCCCAAAGAGATAAGTCATTTTCCCATCATAAGTGGATCCATTTCCCCTCATCCATCTCTATAAATTCATCATCCTCCAATGCCTCTGTTGGTGAGAACATAATAGAGCACATCAGAGAGAGGTTTGATTGCCATAAGCTTTGAAGGAGAGAGTTGAAACCTTATCCTTCCCACTCTCAGTTGAAAACAAGTGCTTTGGAGATGTGCCCAAATTCGGACCCACTGAAGGAGAGCTTTGACATCAAGGCGCGGGTTGTAACTCCTCTTCTATTTATAATATGACACGCTTATATTTATTTCAATTCTTCTTCATGTTTGTGATTAAGATTTATGACATTCCTTGATTAGTTGGATAGGTTATATATGTATATGCATGTTGTATTTGTATGCTTCGTTTTGTTTCTTGGTCACTTGTGCAGGTAATTGAACTCTTGTAGCAGTGGAGATCAAGCTTTGGGAAAGAAAAGGATCAAGGAGCTTCAACAACAAACAACATTGCAGCATCAAATTGAGGTAGGCCATCTCTTGCGATCTATGTTTCAGTTATGATCTAGGAAAATAGGTGTTAGCATGTTTCCCTTGTTGCTAGACCCACTCTAGGGCTAAAGGGATTGTCCCTGTCTGCAAAGAAGATTTACCTATACAACAAGTTGGCAACTCTGTTGGGGAGTCATTGCCTTTAGTCTCTTTTCACTCCTTGAGTTTTTTTGGTTTTTCGTCCATCTTTTGTCGAATACCCATCTCTCCTTTGTTTTTGGATTTTATGACTATTTACAATCATCAATATATATTCTGAAGTGATAATCCTAGATTGCTTCAGACAAACCCTTTTGTTTTTTATCATTTTCCTTGATCGACATTTTTCTTTCTCTGACAGATGCATTGATCAGCGCTAAACTATTTTAACATAGTCACGCTTTTTCCCTTCCAACGCGAGAATCAGCCTCACAAACACGTTGATTTCTGTGTGATTTCTTTTAGGGTTTCACTTCATTGAGTTCCAGTGTTTCTTACCCTTCCAGATTCTTTTATCTGCTCAATTTTCTCTTGTTTTCTTCTGTTTTGCGACTTGATTATCTTATTCAATTCATTTTTGGTCTCCTTTATTTCGAATTGTGCATCCTCTTCGACCTAGGGTTTCTAGGTGTTTCAATTCATTTGATTGTTTGCATGCCTCGTTGGTTTCCAGACTTGTTGTTGAGTTATTTTTGTCGTCTATATCCGACCTTTTGATTTGGTTGTTTTGGTTTTTCGGTTGGTTCCTCTGATTAGGGCTTTCGAGTGTCCACCCCGTGTGCATTTGATTCTCTCTTTTCTGTCACAAGCATAGATCACATTGCTTGTTTTAAACTTAAATATCTTTCTTTGTATGATTAGTCAATGTGAAAAGCGAAGAGTCTTTGTTTTGAGAAAGTGAATCGGAATATCTCTTAAGTGCTTTGACCCTTTAAGTTTTGTGGAATTTAGAGCGATTCATTTGGGATACTCGAAACAAGTTTTTGTGTTCTTCCATTTAGTGTATTTGCATTCTATTCATACAAAGAAATATAATTTTGCATTCGTCTCAAAGGTTGTGTTTCATTGAAAGTGCATTAGATAAGTTGCATTCAGAAATCATTTTTGAGATTCATCATTGAACTTAGATTACATTTTTTAATGATTTGAAATTAGAAGTGCATTGCGTGCATTCTTATTCATCGAGAGAAAAAATGAAATTTTGAATAGTATACATATTTGAATATTTTGTTTTGGATTGGGATGGTGTGAGTGATCTAGTTCGGAAAATTTTTCATTTACTGCATTGTTGATTGTTGCATCATTGTTCGAAACTCTTCCCTATGCTAGATAGTTTTCATCGAATTGAAAGAATCAATTTTCATATTAGTTGCATTATAGGTGTTTAGGTGATAATCGTTTTGAGCCCTGAAATTGAAACTGTAATCAAGATCAACTTCAAACAAACCTCAATTAATCTAAGGAGCATTTGACACCTAACGCAAAACATTTAGAGGTCTAGGCTAGAGATGTGTTTCGACGTCTTTAAGCATAGGAGCTCTCACTAACAATTTGCATTACGATCTGGGGGTGATATCCCATCCCACATATGGAAGTATATTGATGTATGATAAGTATATTTGGGGCATTCTTATCGAACGATTATGCATCATAAAACACTACTACGGACTTGGACTCCCACAAACCATCACGTATATTTTGGGAGACACCACTAGGTTACAAACCTGCCATAGGTAACTGAGTCTGTCGCCTTGTAAACATGATACACCGAACACAACATTCGAGGAGATTGGCTGTCGTACGTTAAGTCCATGGTAAATTTATTTGCGAAGGTGTATATTGCAGTTCACAAATACTTGGTAAACCCTCTTGCCTAGTTTACCCCTTTTTTATTCTTTTGTGTTTAATTTCTAAAATTTATCAGCCACGATAACATTTTACCCATGCTCATCTCCTTAGCTGATCTTAGTTTGAGATTAATGGCAACAATTCCTGAGTTTACCACCTAAGGATTCCCCTCATATGGGAATCCTGGTCCTTTTGCTTCTTTTGGAAATGTTGGAGCTCCTTATATGGCAACATTGTCCCTTCCGGGATTAACCATTGGTCTGCTAGTTTGGTTTTTTTCGACCCCCGTGGTTTCTAACTTCCAAACTACTTCTCAACCAATTTCTCCACCTGAACAATGTCAACCCCATGTTGATATTAAGGTTGACCCCTCACCTTCTCCGCCCATTTATTCACCTTGTTCTCCCTCTTCGCTTGGTGAGATTTTGGATTCTACTAACCAGGTGGCTAAGAAGAAGAAGAAGAAGTCGAAGAAGAAGAAGGAAAACAAGCAAGGGGGAAAATCAACAACCATCTCTACCCATGCAACTGATATTGAAAAACATCCCACTTCGTCCCGCAAATTCAAATTCCCTTGCAAGCTATGCGAGGGTGACCATCTTCTTAGAAATTTCCCTAGTATTCCCAAGGTGTTAGAAGTGTGGTCTTTTGGCCCGATTCATCCTTCGTCATCAACCTCTAGATATCATGTTGGTGATGAACCCTCGGCTAGAGATATTAAGACTCATAGGAAACAGGGTAAGATCAAATTTCCCTATAGGTTATGTGAAGGGAGCCATCCAATTCACCTCTGTCGTTATATGGATGAAGCCTCTAAAGTGTTAGATACCCTTACGACTTCTGAGTCCTATCTTCCAGTTGGTTACCGAAATTTTTCTTTGAGTCCTCTGCTAGTTGATCAAGTAATTGATAGAGATTCATCACTGGTCAATTCCGATCTCTCGATTCCGACCTCTCCGGAAGTCAATCTCATGAGTCCATTCCCGACCAATCATTGGTCGAGAAAAAGGTAGACCTGATTCCACATACGGTTCATTAAGTCTTTTCCGTAGAGAGTGGATATCATACCACTCAGGTTCTCTTTGTTTCCTCATATTCCCTAGGATTGGAGGTAGATCCTCCCGTTCCCACGGTCCAGGAAGGTGATCCTCTGGCTCTCGTTCCCGTGGTCTAGGAGGGTGATCCTCCTGATACAGTAATGCAAGGGGGTATTTTTCCCATTTTGATGGCACCCCCTCCATGTAGTTTGGATGCTTCCTTTGATTGGAGTCGACTGGCAGGATATCGTCTTCCTTCTTACGTGCCTTTTGAGATCACATTACAGGCTTATAATGTGGTCGTACCTAGCACGATTATAGATGAAGGCACGTTTGTTAGTATTTTGTCCTCAACTACTTGGAAAGCTTTCGGTTCTCTGCAGCTTGTGTCTGTGACCCAGAATATGTTGGATTTTAACAGAGGAACCAGTCAACTTTTAGGGATCCTTCTGAAGTTTCCTATTACTTTGGGAGGAAAGCTTGACTATATAGACGTGATGGTTTTCCAAGGCCCCTTGGATTTCAACTTACTCTTGGGGTGTGACTATACTTATTTCATGGGAGCGTGTGTCTCCTTCCTCTTTCGTGTGATTTATTTTCCACATGAAGGTCACATTGTGACCATTGATCAACTTTCGTTCATTGGTCCTAATATGACGCCTAATTCACCATCATCCCTTAATGGTCCTTACCTTCCAGTGGTATCTTCCCCACCTCAGGTCAATTATGCAGCAACATGTTCCATGCCTGCATCCCTTAATGGTTCCGTCAGTGATGTCGTGTATCGTGTTCTAGGGGCATTGGATCCCAATTTCCAAAGTGTTTTTCTCCCATCAAATGAGAACCTCTTGGAAGCCATGACCTCTTATATGTCATGATCAACCCTTTGGAGCACAATTTATTTTATTGTTTCAAGCTCCTTAAAAAATGAAACAAGCCCTTCGGAGCATAGTTCCTTTTCTTGTGTCAAACTCCTTAAAAAAATGAAACAAGTTGTCACAAGGATAGTTCTTTTACTATGTCAACCTTGTTAAAAAATGAATTCAATCCCATGAGGATAATTCTTTTTCTGTGTCATTAGGAGAATTTTAAGGTCTAAAATGGGCCTCCTAAGAAAAATGTACAATCAAAATAAACTTTATAAGAACCAATAGGATTCAAGATGACGATGTCAACCATGGGGGATGATTCACCATTTTTTAAGTAAAAGGGTAAAAATATTAAAAATAATAAAATAATAAAACTAAATTTTCAACTTATCTCCCAAATTTTTTACTTAAATTTCGAGCGGGAGTACTCGTTTGATGCAAAATTTAATTCATCATCCAGGGAATACCCATGTTGCATACTTTTGATGGATCCTACTACATGAAAACTGAAAAATACATGAAAAACGTGATTGCAATCACATTTTTTCATGTATTTCTCATTTTTCATGTAGCAGGGTCCATCAAAAGTATGCAACATGGGTACTCCTTGGATGAGGAATTAAAATTTTCATCCAAAGAGTACTCCCGCTCGAAATTTGGGTAAAAAATTTGGGAGATAAGTTGAAAATACGAGTTGAAAATTAGTTTTTTTCTTTTTTCGCTCCAAAATCTGATGATGTAATCAAATCTTATTTTATTATTTCCACTATTATTTTATAATTTCCTTAGGAGGCCCATTTTAGACCTCAAAATTCCCCTAATGCAACCTCGTTAAAAAATGAAACAAGTTCCCATTCAATTTGAGTCTTTGATAGATCTCATTCGAGTCTTTCACTTAATCTCGTAACTGAACCTTCATTCCATCCACTTGTTAGTAATCAACAGTCTACTTGGGTGAATGAAATGAAGCTGGGGCGACATGTCCCTCGAATTGAGTCACCATGTTGGGGGCATGAAAAATTATTTCAAGAATAGTTTGTCTCTGTTTCAAGCTTGTGTAAAAATGAAACCAGTGTCAAGCATAGTTTATCTTTGTTTCAAGCTTGTGTAAAAATGAAACCAATTCCAAGCATAGTTTCCCATGTTTTCAAGCTTGTGTGAAAATGAAACCATTCTCATTTTACCTCTATTGATTTCCATTTTATCAGCCTGTTTTCCAGATGAACCTTGGTTTTCTCATTACATCGCCACCATCTTCTTGGCCGATCATACGCCTTCACTTGGTTGTTTTACTCGTTCCGGAGGAACCACTATAATGAGTGGTCTTGTTAGCCAACCTCTTGACCTTTACTTGTCCTGAGCAGTTACACCATAACTGGAACCAATTGCTATCCTTTATACCACTCGTTCCTCCAGGAGGAGTCAGCTTTCAACTCTTTTCTAACTCTTGAAAAATGAAAAGATTTCCAAGTATTTGTCATTTTGAACTCATTAAAGTAAACAAAATGTCGTTTACCCAGTATACGTTTACCCCCTTTTCAGGCTGGGATAAACTATTTACAAAAAAGGAATACCTTAGTCAATTATGACTAAAAGGTTCTCTCAAACTTTGTTTTCTACCTTTTCGGATTCAAGAGACTATTTACGAAAAGGGTCCTGTGGAGTTTTATTTTCCATCTCTTTTAAAACTCTCTAAACATGAAAAGGCATTGAGTTTCACCTTTGTCGAACTCATTAAAATTTAACGACATTGGAATCATCACCATGACGCTACCGATTTCCTCCTTCCTAGGGCTCGTAAAATGTACTAGGATGGATTTGTCTGAAGGAAAAACTTATATGAAAAGCATATGCTATCCCCTTTAAGTTTGTTTTAAAAAATAATTAGGGCACTCACAAGAAATGTTGGGGGGGAAATGGAAGTATTTATTAGTTTCATCTACAGTATGTCACTCTTGAACATGACACTTGTATGTAGTTTGTGTTGGATTGGGGACATCCTACATTCGTCACTTTGCCTCTGTGGGTTTGGGAAATCTATTTGCCTCTCATTTAATTACTATTTGTCAGCATGAGCTCTGATTCCATTTGAGTCAAATACTGCCAAACTCTGGAGTCATGTCGCCGATATGTTCAAGAGAATTTCCTTCTGCAGTCTTTCATCCCCTGATTCTCTGTTCAGTCTTGATTCACAACCAACTTGTTCCTATGTCTTGTGTCGATAATGTGGAATACATCATGGCCCTCCTTTGAACGATTTCTTCCTGTCGACTTCAGCGCATTATCCGGGAAGTTGATCTAGAGACTCCTTTCAGTACCTTAGAGCCTGCATGCCTCAATGGCAACTTTTTCGCATTCGACAACAGGTTCACCTCATTGGCCTTTGATCGGATGATTTCACGAGTGGTCAACTTCAGTTCCTTATTCAAATCTCGTGGATTGTACCACTAGTACCTTGAGGGCCATCATCATTATTGGTGGCCTCTCTCGCGCCTGTTAACAATTTACATTATTGACTGGTAATCAAGCAATTTTCTTAGATGCTCGACTTAAGCTCACTTATTCACATGCATGAAATTGTACTTGATTGAGTCGTGGCGGAGCGCAAGAACCTGGATTTTTTCTGATAAATTCCAGGCTATGAGGTGATATGAGTTAATCATGACTGTATACATGACTCTTTTGACGGATGGATGCGACTATACCTGAGTCCATATATGTGATCCTTCTTATTGCTGGATGGTTGCGTCCATACCATGGATCCTATTTAGATGATATCTTTTACAGATGGCTACGTCCATGCCTCATACTCATGTATTTATATCAGATATTTCAGTTGTATATATGTACTTGATTCGCAATTTTTCCGACGACGGTGTCTTGATATTGTTACATTCTCGTAAAGCATTTCACCCCTCACTCTTGTTCTGCCTTCAAGCTTTAGGGGGAATCTGTTACACAAAATATTGTCACTGTCCCTTAAATCCCTGTTCTCGAGTACTGGGGGACCCTAAAAAATGACCTATGTGTCCCTTTTTCACCATGAAAATATACCATTTCATCCTTTGCAATATGTAGACCAAACTCTCTGTTGATCACTCCTCGAATAACTCCTTAAAAACCTATTTTTTTGGAGCAGCACGACCTCTCTGAATCTCACCGGCACCGATGACCCATCCTAATCTTGTGAGAAGCGCCTATCAGCGCTATTATGCCCATCACACCTGTGCCGATCCACTTGAATATTTTTTTTAAAGGAAACGAAGCTTCATGGCCTAGAAGCTTCGAGGGCGAAGAGCTAGATTTTTGTTGGTCATATGGCCGAGCTTCCTCCCTTGGGCCTCTTGTTGCTACAAAAGAGGAACCTCCCAAAGAGAGAAGACATTTTCCCATCATAAGTGGATCCATGTCCCCTCCTTCATCTCTATAAATTCATCATCCTCCAATGCCTTTGCTGGTGAGAACAAAATAGAGCATAGCAGAAAAAGGTTTGATTTCCATAAGCTTTGAAGGAGAGAGTTGAGCCCTTAGCCTTATCACGCTTAGTTGAAAACACGTTCTTTGGAGACATGCCCGAATTTGGACCCACTGAAGAAGAGCTTCGACATCAAGGCATGGGTTGTAACTCCTCTTCTATTTATAATATGACATAGTTGATATTTATTTCCATTCTTGTTCATGTTTGTGATTAAGATTTCTGACATTCCTTAATCAATTGGATAGGTTATATTTGTATATGCATGTTGCATTTGTATTCTTAGTGTTGTTTCTTGGTCACTTGTGCAGGTAATTAAACGATGGTAGTAACGGAGATCAGGCTCTATAAAAGCGAAGGATCAAGGAGCTTCGACGAAGAACAACATTGTAGCATTAGATCGAGGTAGGCCATCTCTTGCGATCTATGTTTTAGTTATGATCTAGGAAAATAAGTGTTAGCATGTTTCCCTTGTTGCGACCCACTCTAGGGCTAGAGGGATTGTCTCTATCTGGAGAGAGGATTTACCTATACAACACAAGGTCGGCCAAATTTGTAATGTAGGCTCACAAACCCCAAAAGACCTATCACGCACCTTCATTGATGGATATAAATTGGAGAGATATGATGTTCATTTCATCATCATCTCATCACACGCATTCCTCTTCATCTGATTGGTTCGTACAACCTTTGGAGGCTTTCTCTCTCTCCCATGTGTGAATTTGGAGCTGGAGGATTTCAGACTGTTTTTAGGGAATCTGTTGAAGCATTGACTGCGGGTCAAACTTTGGAGTTTGACTTCGATTATTGCATAGAAATTATGATTTTTGGAGACCGTACTGGAGGGCACAAAAATCAAGGTTGAACGTTGACTTTGATCAAAGCCCCTTTGACCGCAGCGTTGACCAACGTTGACTTCTGTGTTGAATGGTTTCTGTTGACTTTTGTTGATTGTTTGGGAGCTGTCATTGAGGTGTGTGAGACTCCTAGAGGAAGGTTGATTTTGTATGTTGGAAGAGTTGGTTTGGCCAACTAAAGTCTTTGTTGGCTAGGGCATCCTGTTGACTGTTGTAACAAACACTTATCTCTATATTTGTTGGACAAGAAGAATTACAAATTCTGATATATTATTTGGCTTTTCCTCTGTTGATCTATTATTATGTTCTATCAGCATTTTATTTTCATGTTTATGTTATTGCTAAAATTGTATTAGGCCTATAAGAAAGATTGAAGTAAAACTGCATTAAGCATAGAACATACCATGGTTAACTAAAATTAACAAAAGGCCTACAGAAGAATCAAGTGATGCTAACAAAGTAAAGTATAGAGAATTGGAACTAGTAGCTATGGCATTGTTGGTTGAAGGCATAAAGAACAATACTTTCCCCTTCATAGCAAATAATGATCATGCTCAGGAAATGTATGAGGCTTTGTCAAAACTATTCACCATCAAGAGCATTGGAAAAGTGGCTAGCCTAAAGAATGAACTGAGAACTACTAAGATGACAAAGGAGGATTTTGTTTCCTCTTTCTTTGTGAGGATAGCAAGGATAAGGGACGAGCTTCTTGCCATTAATGAAATAGTACTAGATAAAGAACTATTGATTACAACCATTCTGGGACTGCTACCTTCTTGGGGTTCCTTTGCTTCAACTCTCAAAAACTGGAAAGAAACACCCACCTTTGAGGAGCTGTGGACAACATGCATTCAAGAAGTGTTAAGAGTCTCCATGGTAACCAAAAATGAAGAAGTTTCAAATTCTTGTGTTGCTCATCATAAAGGAAGATTCAAGAAGAAGGCACCAAAGAAGAAGGTTGATATGTCAAAGATTTAGTGTTATCATTGTCACCAAATGGGACACTATAGGAGTGATTTCCTTGACAATCCTAGGAGCAAGAAAAGAGATAGAGATCATGCAAACATGGTTGAAGAAACATCATCCCCCAAGAAAGCAAATACCATAGAAGAATTGAGGGGCTTGCACTACTAAGCCCCTTTTCTCTCATATTTCATTTGTATATTTTATGTAGTATAGGATTAACATCTTCTTGGAAATATATTTATTTGTTTTATAAGTTTTAGGGTTTCCCTCAAGCTTGGGTGGGAGCCCACAAAAACTCCTCAAGATAATTATCTCATTCCCTCTTCTTGTAATTATTTAAGATTTTAATTATACTAAATACTAATCACTTATCTACCTCTATTCCTTGTCTAGGAATCAATCTGCTGAATATTCAAGAATCATGGAGAAGGCTTCAAGGATCAAATAAGGGGGCCACACAAATGAAAAGGTTTGTCAAAGAATTAAAGGTATGTATTGAAAATATCCATTTATATGTTACTAATTGTTGTTATGTCTAGCTCTATTGAATCCTAAAAGGATGTTTGGGATGATTCATCACTTGATGAATCTACCCACCTTATACACCTTTGATTGCTTATATAAATATAACCTTAAGGAGGTTCTCTAGAAAACCCTAACTTTAAGGGTATGTTGATGATATGTGAAACCCTAAGCCTATTTAGGTATATTTATCAAGAAATTGCTATTCTCATTAATGTATTGATAATGTCGTTCTTGGGATTTTGATATGATCATAGAAACTTTAAACTTTCTAGAGTTGAAATGATGTTGTTCGAAATATCGAACCTTTGAAGTCTGATATAATAAGGGTTTACTTTGATAATGAACTGAAACCCTAGGCTTTGGTTAGGTCTACAGGTAAAACCCTTGTTATGGAAAGTCCTATGAGTGAAACACTAGGTATATGTTCTCTTGATTGAATCCCTAGCCTAGTCTAGGACAATATATGCCTAGATGTATTAATGTTGACTAACATATGATGTGCTTATAATGACGATCTCCTAGATATGTGTGTTGACCTATTTTCCAATGGTCCTAAGAATCTAGGGTTTGGAAACAAACCTTAGTCAAAGTTTGAAAGAACTAGGATGATGATTGAAAAGTCTAGGGTCTATAAATAAAATCCTAGTAATGAATAAATTCTCTGGTATGGATGTTGATTTGAATCTACATAATGTGTTGAGAATTTATAGATGGAAAATCTAGGGTTTACATCAAACACTAGTGGAAGTTACCCATGATGTGTTTATTGAATTCTAGGACTCACATTAATCCCAATTAATGTCTGAGATATGGTGAATCTTGATTGACCCTTGTACATGAAATATATGATTTTTATGAATCCCTATTGAAAAGTCTAACATGTGAATTCTAAAGGTTGTTAGATATCTTGTAGATCTATATTGGTTCTATGGTTTACTGAATGTTGTAGCAAGGTATATTATACCTTTGAAAGAAACATTGAAACCCAAGATAGACTGAAAGACATTGTGAAATAGTCTAGGGTTTATGATAAAAATCCCTAGCAAACTGTTGAAGAGTATATGTCTCTTGTTTGGGTATTTGATATGTATAAATTTGAAAATGCTCATGTATATCTGATATGGCTAACTTTATGCTTCTATAGTTTTGTTCGTACCTGCTATCTACATTTGTGCAGGAACATTATAAAGATGGGAAGTTAATAAGTATGATGAAAATGATGGAAGCCATGAAAGATTCTCCAACACCTAAAGAAGAAGTTCAATCTCCCTACATTAAGAGGGAGCCTCGATAGAAGTTGATCTCCCTAGATTAAGAGGGAGCCTGGATAAAAGAAGAAATGGTTATGGTTCTCTACTTCATGTGTCATGCACCAGACAAGGACTAACGTCTATAAGTCTTAGTGAAGACCATGAGTAAGAATCATAGTCATGGTTGGAGAATATTATGAAAATATATGTTGCCACATGTAAAGTAGGAATAGGAATTTTCTCCTAAAAGATTTTATTGATAGTCCTACTGGAATTAGGTGAAGGGCAACATCGAAACACCGAAGTTTATTTTGATTATATATTTGAAATTATTGATGATTAGGGTTTTTGTTTGCACAGGTGAATCTCTTGAAGGATTTGATAGCATGCTGGCTACCAATCAATTTGATTGGGAGAGATTGGTTGTCCTTGATATGTTGGATCAAGGTGTGATGAGGCTTTGTGAGTGAAGCATTGCCTGGAAAGACATCGGGTTGGCACTTTGTGTTGATGTCTGGTTGGGAGGGTGGCGTTGGGTGGATGTGCACCTAGTACCCTGGGTTGATGGTTAGTAAGTAAGATTGATAGTACCTATAGAGGTTGAAATATTTAGTCCACCTTAGTCCCACTTGGATAGATTTCCTTGGTTAGGAATCTAGTCCATGGCATTGTGGTGCCTAAACTGTTGAGTGACCAATGGATAGAGTTATGTGGTTAGGAATATAGTCTATGACATTTAAGTTTCTAAAGATTCTTCATAGTTCATATAGTTGAGATCGACCTTATATTATTGAGTTATGAATGCCTCCCTAGTTAAGAGGGAACATTGAAGAGTGTAACAAGGTTCAATCTTCATAAATTGTACTTGAGTCGATACTTATTGTACTTGTCAAAAGAATAAAGAAAAAAACTTTATATTATTGTTAAATGAGTTATTAAAGCATGAGTTTCATGCTTGGGTCATATTTATTTTAGGTCAAACTCCCAATTGTGGAATTCTAGGTTTTATTCTAAGTCTATAGGATTATTGCATATTTAAATTGATCCATATTGGGCCTTTGAATCATGAAAATAGGTCAAGTATTGAGTAAAATATGACTTATGAAGCCTCCACACCAAGTGGTCCTTAAGGTGATCAAGTTGTCCTCAAATCCAGTAATTCGAACCCATCAGAAGGCTATATATATAGGCAGGTCGAAGTCACTTGGGAACAATTCACTATAATACAAAAATTTGATTTTGTAGCAGTAACAAGGAGAAATTGAAAAATTAAGGAGAATGACTTTCTGGATTTGGTTCTGGGCACACTTATAGAGATGATGAAAATCAAAATTTTGGCACCACTCTCTCTGCATTTGGAGCTATAGTTTGGGAGATCGAAGTTCTCAAAGTTTTGCTGCAACAACTGTTGCATCAGTCGCTGCTAAGGTGCTGCTGCCAAGAAAGGAGGAAGTCAAAGTTTGTTTTGTTGAAGTTGTTTCTTGGAGAATTTATATTGAACCTAAATCGAAGTCATTGAAGCTAGATCGAAGTCTCTACCTCAATATAGAAGTCTCAAGAATCAAGGTCAAAGTTCCATGTAATTATAGTGCTACTACTGTTGCTGTTGTTCCCAGATTCATGAAGGATCACAAGGAAGGATGACTCGGTGTGGAGGAAGTCAGGGTCAAGGTCTAAAGTCTCAAGAATCACTATTGAAGGAAGAATTATTGACTAGGTTTTCCCCTCGAGGGGGGATTTTCCCTAGCTACTAGCCTACATCTGGTGTCCTTGATCTATGTGTATTTTCTTGATGAACTGATAAGAAGAACATAATAATAACTAAAGAAGATCACAAGTAAATAATCAAGAACAAGAGGATCTTTCGCCTTTTTTATTCTTTAATAAAATCTTCCTTCATGCATCAAAGTGCCCAAGGGTTAAACTTGATTACCAATTTACAACTTTTTCTTCTGGAGATTATATTGGACGTTAATCATTATTTTATATATTCTAGAGAAAGTATTTGTCCTTAAGTAAGTAAAATTATTTTCTTTAAACATCATATAATTATACTAAGCATGTTACAAGATTCTACTTGAATGAATCTTATCCAACAGTCACTTTCAATATATATTCCTATGCTTCTTATTCCATCATCTAGCTATATGTCTCATAATGAACTCGCATCCTAACCCATTGCATTCCTTCATCTCTTTAACAATATTGTTTCCGTATTGCATGGAATGTACATTAGCCATGTCATAATGCTTTTCCCAAGAACCTTCAAAATTATGGTTCTTATAGGATCATGATGATCCATCTAAGCAAGATGACAACTTCTAACATAATGTTAGATAATGCCTGGATGAACAATATGCAAAATGGTCTATCTGTCTTATTTTAAAGACTAGATGATTACTACAAAGCAACATAACCAAGTAGACTCTATATATGCTACTACCACATGCTTCTCCTTATGATGCTATACAAAGTCAAGTTAACAAAAATGCATACTATTCAAAAAGAAATATTAATCTTCACAAAGAACCTAACAAACAATGTTCCTTCTTGAGTAGTAAAGATCATTCACATCTTCTTTCTTCGATTTCTTCTCAAGTTCTCACACTACCTCAGCTACACGAACTTCACTTCCTTCCTTTCCCTTATTGTTCTGTTGGCTTGTACAATCCCTCTTAAAGTGTCCAAACTCATTGCATTTAAAGAATTGAACCTTGGACATATCTTTCTTCTTGGACTTTCAAAACTTTCCCTTCTTCAACTTCTTGACTCTAGCTAGAAAGGCTTGAGACTGCTCATCTAATCCAATGTCATCCTTGACCTTGATCCTAGATTCTTCCAAAATGCATTGAGCCCACAACTCATCAAAAGGATTTGAATCTTTTTTGAGTAGATGCTTGTTGCAACGCTGCTCTAATCCGGTGGCAATGCATTTAGTACATAGATGGTCATTTCCGAATCAAAAATCAATTCTCCAAGCCCTCGCAAGTGGTCTCTTAATTGAGAGATTTTCATGAGAAAGGATGCCATGTCCTCATCCTTTGATTTATTCATTCTATATAGCTTATTCCACAAAGAAATTTTTTCCCTAATGTATTTACAAAGTACAAGTTCACTAGCTTGTCATACATGGCCTTGGAAGTTTTCAAATTTGCAACAAATGGAACAAGAGGATCCTTAATGGATTCAACTATGATTCTCTGAGCCCTTATTTCCCCTTTCTTGTATTTTTCTAGTTCTCGAGTCTTGTCTTTACTAGGTTTAATGATCTCACTAGTGACATACTCCATTACCTCATGTTCGGTAAGTGCTAGGGAAATCCATTTCTTTCATGTTAAGTAATTTTATGCTCCAACGAGCTTACATTAGGGGAATTTTGAGGTCTAAAATGAGCCTCCTAAGGAAATAATAAAATAATAGCTAAATCAATAATATAATATTTATGAGTTTTCAATTCACTTTTTGCACCACAATCCATGTAACCATTCAAAAGTTGTACCAAAGTAAAATTAATAAAAAAATTGTATTGATGTGACCATAAATAAGAATGAGTTTTTCAAGAAAAAAATGATTATTATTGAACAATGAATGCATTTGTCCTTTGTACTTAAATAACTTAAAATAAAATATAAATATAAATTCATAAATTCTTAATTATATTATATGTTATTAATTAAAATTTATATTATTTAAATTGTATAATAACATGTAATTAATATACTATATAAAAATAACATAAAATAATATAATAAATTGAATTTTATACTACATATTAAATTGATTTGATTTATAACATAATATGAAATAATATATAATATAAAAAAGAATATAATATATATTCTATAATATTTTGATTACTTTTCATAATATTATATATAGTAATATATAATATTAATACAATCATAATGAAATAAATTGAATTGTATTTAAAATTAAAGAAAAAAAAGATTGAAATAAATTTAATTTATATTTTAAGTAAAATATAAAATTTATATACATTAAAATTTTAATTTTTTTTTCCCGAATTATGTTAACCTAATATAATTTTTTTCAACATACAAAACTAATATACTTTTTTTCATCATACAAAACTAAAATGTTTTTTTCTTTAATTTTAATATTTTTGTATTGTTATTAACATTATAATAATATTAGTTATAGATTTGATTTATTCTAAAATTACAAGGTTACATTTTTATTTATTTATAATTGATATGTATAATATATATGTATAGATATTAGCTTATAATTAATTTGACATTGTAATATTAAATAAAATGAGATGAATATATTATTTAAAAATAAATATATGAAAATATACAAATATAATATTTATTGAAAAGTGTGTAAATATGTGAAGATTGTGTAGAGATATGTATTGTTTCTTTTATTGTTTCTTTTAAGAAATGTGAAATGACAATAATAATATTTTATTCAAAAAGTGTGAAATGATATTTATTATGAGTACTTTATTTTATGACTTTAAAAATACTTAGAGCACTACAATGGTTAACCATGAATTTTTAACCACCATGGAAAATGTGACAAGTAAGTACCTTTAACTCAACCAATGCCACCTCGACCATTATGGATAATGTCATCCCTTAAAATGTGATTGGTTCTCATAAAGTGAATTTTTTTTGTACATTTTCCGTAAGAGGCCCATTTTAGACCTCCAAACTCCCCTAATGTTGCCCTCCTTGCAGAAAGAATCCTTATTAAATGTACATTCAAACATTGAGTAATATTGTAATTACTTGATAACTAAAATTCTCCTTTTCCTTTCCCAGCTACAAATCAAATTCTTTCTTGAGTGATTGAACTTGTTGGTGTGTGTCCCAAATGAGGTCGAATTGCTTCTTTATATAGCCTTCCTAAGGGGTCAAATTCCCTCCTTAAGGATGACTTGTAGTTTCCAAGACTTTCTAGACAAAAATAAAATTCTTTTTCAAATTACATTTTCCCTGGAAGGGTCTTATAAACATGATGTTGATTCCTTTGACTCATGACAATAAGTCCTAAGAACTAAAAAACCCTAAAATCGTGAAGAACATGCTTTTACCTAGAAGACCATCAATAATGAGCATGAAAACCATGCTTTACTAATAATAACTTTTTCTTTTCTTCTTTTGTTTGTTACAAAGGATACATATTGAAATGAGTACAATAACAATTATGAAGATCGAAACTAGTTACATTCTTCAACATATACACCTATTTCTTATATGAAGAATAACCACATGGGTAATCAATATAAAACCTTGTAGAAGATTTTCAAAAAGCGAAATGAAATACTTTAGGGACGTGATGAATACAAGATCATGCCTTGATTTGACTTTGATTATTGTGGTTGTCACAAAATTGGTTTAATCCATGATGAATTTAGTAAATCTCACCATACTTTAATAAATTTATGTGCATGTGCTTGAGTGTGGGTCCAAAATGTTAGCTAAACTAGATATTGATGATGTTAAGAATTTAGTTGATTAATTATCTCTGTGTGATGAATGTGAAGAAGCATCACTTAAGTTTCTACATGAGGTTTTCTTTGGAAAATGCATGCTTATTAAAATAATTCCATGTATAATAGTAGTCATATTTCAACGGTTTGTTGATTCTCTACGATTTTCTATGTATATCAAGGTGGACAAATTTATTGTGAATACTCATTTAGTAAACACATCCCAATATAATAATATGAGTTTTTTTATCATTAAGTAATCCCTACTTTCTCTAGTAGATGCACTTAATATAAACATGCATTGTTTTCAATGTTCCAATAATCATTACATGTAAATTTCAACGAATCCATGTGCATTAAACTCATGTTTCATGGCTTTATATGCTCTTCTCATTTTTGGTGGATAGGCAAATAGTTTAATGATAACATTTTTAGCACTTTAGCCTTAATTTTTATTAGTGGATAGCTATTGAACAAATATTATTTGATTTATATATAGTTTTGATTGGAAACTTTAATAATCATACTTTATATTCTTACATTAGTGCTATCTGATCTTTCTATTATAATCTTAAAATAGTTGTATGGCAATGAACATGGCAATTTTCTAACTCAAAATTGTTGTAAGGAAAATTCTATGCATGTAAGTTTTAAACTAGATAATAAAGCAATCACCCTCTTATGGTTTGATTCTAAGAATGTAATACAAGCAAACAACCACATATTTCCATATCATATAAATATGCAAGTTGGTTTTCACTTTGGTGAAAAAAACTCTTAACTTATAAAGGTAGTAACAGACGTTAGAATTACATTATGAGGTTGCCCCATGAAGAATAAATAACTATAAATTAATTATGAAGTTGCTTTGTGTAGACTAGAGAACTTTTAACTAGTATACTCTCACTAGTGATTAATATTATTGGTTGTTGTCTCATAGATTACTTTCAATAAATTATATTAACATAGATTCATTTTGGAGATTATTATTATTTTACCAAATACCCTTTTTTCACATAAATACTAGTTGTTTTAAAAATGATTTTCAATAAAGAAATATTACATAATTATAACTAGGATAGAGATGTCCACAAGTAGAATATTTAGAACATAGGATGCAAGCTTTCTAAACATTTAATGGTATTGCAAGAATGCATGTGAACGCAAACTCTCACATCATGCCATTACGAATGAGAATTTTCCGGATATCATTTATGATTCTCTATAAAATAAAACAAATAGAGCATCCACTTAAAATATTGGGAATTACAAATAATATCACAATGGTAACAATGAGCATTTCCCATCATAATTTATGAGTTAAATAACACTTACTTTCCAAGTCAAATGGTCCATTTTCAATTTATACTAAATAGGGATTTGATCTTAAATTAATGAATCCAATGTTTACAATTTCATTTAATAATTGAATTAAAAAATAAGAAAAAGTAAGTGGTAACTAAGTGGTAACATAGATTAGTATAGAAATCAAGTTGTTAACATCAATATGCATTAATGATGTGAGTAGCGATATAAAACAATAATTGAAATGAAAAATTTAATAAGTCAAATTTGATAGTTTAGCTCTTAAAGGTAGTAAATATCTTAAATTTTACCTATGTGATGTTCCATAATTTATAAGTTAAATAACATTTAAAATTACTTCCAAATCTAATAGATCACATTTTTCGTATGCGAGAAATGGAAATTTGAACTTGAATTAATGAATTCAATGTTTCAATTTCATTTAATTATTAAATTTATATAATAATAAAAAAGTTAATTTAATAGTGACATAGATTAATAATTATATAAACAAAGTTGTAAAAGTCAACATGCATTAATAATAATAGTAGTGATAGAAAACAATAAATTGAAATGAAAAATAGGATGTCATCCAATTTGATGGTTTAACCATTAAAATGTGGTAAATATGTCAAACTTGTTAACTATGTGATATTGTATAAAGACAAAAAAGCTCAAGAAGTGACTAGAGAAAATATGTTAGCCCATAAATGTCATTCTAATAAATGCATGTGCATATGATCATAATAGAAATTCTAGCATGTTTGTTCTTCAAAGGTGGTTGATAATCGACATTCAACAAATAATGATAATTGTAGCAATACATTGACATCAAATAACAAGGAAAACATGTTCTAAAATAAAGGTCTGGAAAAGTTAGATTTAGGAATAAATTTATTTGTTGCTTGAATGATTATAGGTGTTTATTCTTAACGTGGCATTATGATGCCAAAACATGTTTCCTAATTATATCCATTGTATGGTTAGAAACCCAAATCGACCCGGCCTTTGTGCAACAAAATGCATGTGTGTGGCCTTCCTTTTCTATTTTCAGATTAACACCAGGCGCATTCTGGGAAACCTTCACATTAAGATTAAAAAATATCAAAATATAGGCAGTCTAGGAAACCTTCACATTCATATTGACTATCGAGCCATACTAAAATCTTACAAATCATGCACATTCACATTATAGTAACAATTGCTTCAAAATGAAACTAAAAATGAAATACAAATATAGATCTAAAAAAGATAATGCATATTCCTACAATGTGCTTGATCATGGCGAGCAAAAAAAAAAACCATAAAAATATAAATCCATCTTGTGTGGATTATACATACAAACACCATGAAAATGATAAATAAACATATATAACCATTGTTGTGAAATATAAAACATTGAAAAGTTGTTTAAATTCCCTTAAAATACCCCTTATGAATCACTATTTCTTTTGATAAATGCATTTTTTAACCCTTTTTTTGGTTATATCTTAGTGATGATAGTCCAAAATAACCATTGTAAAAAAATTATTTATATTTTAAACAAATAAAGAATTACAAAAACATATAATGTACAATTCTTCAATATGAAACAATTACAAAATTTAAAAATTACTTTACTTTATGAAATGCTAACATATTGATATTGATATATTTTTAAAATTATTAAAATTAGTATTTACACAATATTACTATAGTATCAATTTACATAATATAGTAAAAAGTTGTTTTTTTTATTAAAAAAGCTAAAACCTATGTTAAGCCCTATTGAGTGATTACATTTCTACTATTGTATTTGTATGTAGGCTAGCACCCCTCATGGTCACATTTCACTATAATAATACCCCTTGTCTCACATATATATATATATATATATATATATATATATATATATATATATATATATATATATATATATATATATATATATATAGACTTAGTCTTAGAATCAACAAATATTGTCTTATACATTCTATCCATTGTAAAATGAGGTTGCCCCCTCGAAGAGGACCGTAATTATTGATCTCTTATCATTTTTTAGGTACAACGATCATAATATTTGGTATTAGAGCTCATGATCCTAGAGTTTTGCTGCTTCAAATAGACCATTGTGGCATTTTCACTAAACTTTTTTCTAGGAGATTTCAAATGGTGAAACATGGAGAATATTGAGTAAACATCTCCAGCGATATTTGGTTCAAATTTTATATCTTGGTTCACTATATTTTCAAAGATATGTTCCAAGGAAATTAGGTCTTTTGAAGGCTCCTGCAATCAATCTCAAAGACGTTAGTTAAAAAAAAATTCTATAACTCTTTTTTTGTTGTGAAGCTTCAAATCATGAAACTTAGACCACAATGAGGCCAAAACTCAGTGAATATCTAGTTCAAATTTTAGATCCTGGTTCACTATAATTTTAGGTATACACTCTAAGCAATTCCAAGTTTCTAAATGCTCTTGAAATAAGTTTCAAATAAGTTAGTTGATGTTTTTGCAATAATATTTTTGTGAGGTTTCGGATCGTGAAACTTGAACCATATTAAGGATAAATCTCACAGAATATCAGGTTTAATTTTCAGAATTTGGTTTGAAACACTTTCAAAATTATACCTTGTGGAAGTTAGGGTTTGTGAACAACCCTAAAAAATAGTGTAGATTTTCCTAGTTGTTAATTTTGTGGATAATTTTTGAATGAAACTGTGTAGAGGATTTTTAATCAATCAGACATTTCGAGTGGACACTCCACCCATCATCAAGAACCACAATGCATAATAATAACAAATTAATGCTAATCAGTATTTAATAGAGAAGAATGCCAACTATCCATTAAGAATCAAATAATAAATTAATCAAGGTAGCCATTAAAAAATAAGGTCAAATCAAAAGATTAAATTGAAAACAAATAAATCATTGAAGTTAGAAAATGTAGAACAAAATTTAAATTTTATAAATAATTAAATGGAATAAGGGAGACGTAGAGGTCAATGAGTCCAAGAAAAGAGGAGCACGGGGATCAATACATAAAATTAGGGGAAGGACCAATATAAAATTAATAAATAAAGAAGAGAACAATGGAATTAAGGTTGATAAATATATATTTAATTAAAGAAATGAAATGAAATAAATAAATAGAACAAATAAGGGAGAATGAGATGTCAAAAGGGTTAAGAATAAAGGAGCTCAAAGGATCAAGATAACAAATTAGGGGATGGACCAATATATAATTAATAAATAAAAAAGAGAAACATGGATTACGGTTTATTTATATTTATAATTGTTTATTTCTTATCACACAAATTTAAATATGGTTGTAAATAGGTATAACGATGATGGACTAAATTAGAAAGGATGGGGGAGGAGATGATTAATATGAAAATAAATAAATAAACAAAATAAAATAAGAAAGAGGAGAAGATTAAAAGGATAAGATTAATAGATTAGAATAAATGAAAAGAATAAGAGAAGAGATGACAAATTGAAATGAGAACATAAATAGGAACAAGAGGTTGAAGAGTGATTTAATGAGTGAGTTGATCGATGACTGGTTTTCAAGATTGGCTTAGTTTAAAGCCATCTTTTATATTAAATTTGTTGGGGCGCTTCTCGATTTCAACAACTTCGCTAATTATTCAAGAGTTGTAAAATTGGGCAGAGGCTAGGCCTTTGGATTGATAAAAAAAGGGTGTTTAGAATTTAAAGTGTTAAACAATGGAAGACTTTGAGAGATAGAGATGGTTGGTATCAGCTATATGCTCCTTAAAGCGAGCTTTGAAGAGATGGCATGTCTAGCCAATGTAATCCGTCTGGCATGAACAGGGAATCTAGTAAACCACTGAACCTAGCATGAGGTCAAACTTATCTTTGGTTGACCGGGATATTTGCTTCAAAATTTTATGAGATTTAAAAATGGCTTTAATGTTCCTTTTTGATAAGATCTTAGCAATGAGTTCGATGGTTCGATTGATATAGGGGAGAGAGACTTGGCCTTGAGGTAGAAAGGAAACATAGGGTCTGGATTTGGGATTATAGACGACATGAAATTTTTTATTGATCTGTAGCCATTGGTTCTTAATGCTTGGAATAACTCAACTTTCACTGAGGAATTAAGGGGAAAAGATTTTAAGGGTTCAGGAGATGATAGTTTTTAGAATGACTGACTTTTGGGATGGGTGGTGGTGAGAATGGTCATGGAGATAATGATCAATGTGGGTCTTCTTTCTGTAGACTTGATGGGAACCATAAGGTTTTCAGGTGATAAAGAAATTTAAGAAAGGGAGGGATTTACTGATTTCAATTTCCATGGTGAATTGACTATGAGGGGATATGCTATTGAGATGAGAGAGAGGAATTAAGCACAAACATGCCTTGTTTCCAAATGAAAAAGGTGTCATTGACAAACCAGAACCAACACTTGGCTTTCGATGCCAAGTGTCGAGATCTTTCGTTTCGGAGAATTCCATGAAAATGTTAGCCATTATAAGAAATAGGGATGAGCCCATCATTGTACCTTCATTTTGCTCACAAATGGTGCCATACAAGAGAAGAAAGTGAATGAGAGGAAAATTTTAACGATGTTAAGAGTTTTAGAATCAACAAGCTTAGAGATCATATCAACGGCTTCAACAACCATGGTTTTTGTGAATAGAGACATCATATTGAAGCTAACTACAATATCATGATCATCAACAAGGATGTCCTTGGTTTTAAGAATGAAATCAATGGCATATTTAAAGTAAGAAGGGGTAGATCCTACAAATTGTTGAAGCTTAGAGGCTAGATATCGACCAAGAACATGGGTTGGGACGGTGATGGCACTGAAAATGGGTCCAAGGGGGGCATTGGGTTTGTGAATTTTTGGTTGACCATAGAGTTTTGGAGTTAGAGGGGTATGGGGAATAATGTGCTACTGAATTGTGAGATCTATGGAGGAGGATTTAATAAATTTAGTGCCAAGTTGTGTAATGGAATTGATGGGCTTTCGAGCAATATTTTTTGGGAAGACGAAGAAAAAAGATCAACTAATTTAGATTCATAGTTAATAGAGTTCATGATAACAATGGCATTTTCTTTATCTTCCTTGAGGATAAGAATGTCGAGGTTATCATTAAGACGCTTAATCGCTTGGACTTCATGCTTGGATAAATTAGGTTTGGAGGGTTTAACCTACCAGATAACTCTACCACACTCTTGCCAAATTTTTTCTGTAGGATGAGAAGGCAGGTTTTGGCACACCAACTCAATAGAGTAGAGAATTTCTTTCGGTCAACCAAAGGTATTTTTGATCCCATGCTAGGTTCAAAGGTTTACCAGATTCCCTGTTCATGCAAGAAGTCTTACATTGACCAGATAGGTTGTCCCTTCAAAGCTCACCTTAAAGAGTTGATAGCAACTATCTCCGTATCTCAAAGTCTGACATTTCTTAACACTCATTTGGTTCTAAACACCTTACTTTTTTTTATCAATCCAAAATCCTAGCCTCTATCCCTTTTCACAACTCTCATCATTAGCAAAGTTGTTGAAATCAAGAAGCACCCCAACAAATTGAATAGAGAAGATGGCTTTAAACTAAGCCAATTTTGGAAATTGGTTATCTATCAACTTGCTCTCCATTTTTCTCCCCTTTTTCCTTTCTTGACCTCCTTATACCACTGCACCCACTTTTGTTCTTATTTATGTTCTCATTTCAAGTTTTCTTCTCTTCTCTCATTCTTATCATTTATTCTAATCTATCAATCTCGATCTCTTATCCTTTTAATCTTCTCCTCTTTCTTATATATATATATATATATATATATATATATATATATATATATATATATATATATATAAACGGTTATAAATATGTATAAACCTTAATTCCATTTTTCTCTTCATTATTTATTAATTATATATTGTTGAATCCCTTAATTTATTATCTTGATCCTTGAGCTCCTTTATTCTTGAACCTTTTGACCTCTAATTCTCCTATATTTGTTTTATTTGTTTCATTTAATTATTCATTTATTTAATTTTTTTGAGACATTTCTTAATTTTAGTGATTTATTTGTTCTCAATTTAACCTTTTGACTTGACCTTCTCCTTTAACAACTACCTCGATTAATTTATTATTTAATCTCTAATAGTTAATTGGTATTCTTCTCTATCTAAGGCACATTAGCACTTGTTTGCCATCATTCTGCCTTCTAGTCCTTGATGATGGGTGGAGTGTCCACCCGAAATGTCGAACGAATTAAAAATCCTCTACATAATTTCATATGGAAATTCTCCACAAAGTCCTCAAATAAATTTTAAACAAGTCAACTTGATATTTTTGCCATATCTTCCTTCCTGGGACTTTTGAGAATATGAAATATTTAGGGATTCCCAGAGCCATACAAAAGTCCCTTAGGTACAAATTTCAAAATTATATTGGAAGAATTGAACATGTGGCACAATATATAAGTTTACTTGTGGGAAGAGGCCAAAATTAGCAAGTTTTTGGAAAATTACCATAGCTTCACTTGGAACATCAAATTCAATTCACACCTGTGGAATTGCAAAAAAAGACATATCAAGGTATTGTAGAACAAATTTTCAAATCCAAAAGGGTTCAAACTTCAGGGATATATTAATAAAACTTCAGTCATTATGATATTGTCCAAATTAAGGTGGTTAGGCCAGGAGGTAACTCCAACAAAACCAAATTGATTTGCATTAAAGGATGCTCCCAAATATACACATGGAGGGTGAGACTCTTGGGATTCATCTCCCAGTGTCTCTTATCTTCCACCTCTCCTTATTTCCTATTTACACTAATTTACAATTTCACCCAATCCCTAGGATTAGGTGTCAACATTCGCCCCCTTAATATGAATGGATGTTTGTGAGTCCAAGCATCGTTCTGAATCTTTCGAACTTTTCTCTTTCAAGTGCTTTGGTGAAGATATCTGCAATCTTCTCATTTGTGGAACAATGGCGTAGATGGATTGTCTTGGCCTCAACATGATGTAGAATCAGATGGTATTTTGTGTTGATGTGCTTCGTTCGATCATGGAACTTTCGATTCTTGGCCAAATTTATTGCAAAAGTCTTGTCGACCATGAGTGGAGTTGAATGCACTTGTTTCATCTGCAAATATTCCATAATTTTCCTGAGCCACACAATTTACTTTGTTGCTTCAGTTGCTTCCGCATATTCTGCCTCAATTGTGGAATTTGTTGGAACTGATTGTTTGTGTGATCTCCAAGAGAGGGCTCTTGATCCAAGAATCATAGTATAACCTGAACTAGATACCCCAATTTCTTTGTCTCCATCAAAGTCTAAATCAGAGTATCCAATCAAACTAAAGTCGCCCACCTGTGTATACTTGAGTCCAAAGTCTTGAGTCCCTTTAAGTACTTTAGAACTCTTTTTGCAACAGACTAATGTCCCTCACAAGGCTTTTGCATAAACCTGGAGATGATTCCAACAACAAATGATATGTCTGGTGTGGTAGTAGTCAGGTAGTTGCGACTTCCTACAAGCTGTCTATACTTTGTTGCATCCTCAAATTCATTTCCTTCAATGGATGCGAGCTTCAAATTTTGTTCCATTGGAGTAGTTAAAGGATTGCACTCAGCCATGCCAAACATGTTCAATAGATCTCCAATGTACTTCTTCTGAGAGAGGAATATAAAATTAGAATGTTGAGTTACTTCAATACCAAGATAGTTTGATGTTTGATCCCATGTTGGCGAAGATAGTTTTCAAATTCATTTGAAGTGTATTCTTTTCCATTATCAGTGAGAATAGAGCCAATATGAGTTTGTGCATCATTTTCAATCCATGCATGAAAGTTCTTGAATGTTTGGAAAGCATCAGATTTTTTCTTCAATAAGTAAACCCAATACGTT
Source organism: Pinus albicaulis (assembly GCA_034641835.2). Lineage (NCBI taxonomy): Eukaryota > Viridiplantae > Streptophyta > Pinopsida > Pinales > Pinaceae > Pinus > Pinus albicaulis. Next base: position 739,596,840 of record CM076572.1, read on the forward strand.
CTGGTGTAGTCATCAATAAATGTCATCATATATTTATTGCCATTTGCAGTGGGAATAAGCATGGGGCCACATAAATCTGAATGCATAAGTTCAAGTTTTCTATGTGCTCTAAAATGTGAATCATGAAGAGATTGTTTGCTATGCTTTCCTAGAATACAAGCATCACATTGCTTAAGTTTCCTAGGAATTGTAGGCAAACCAGTAACACCATTTTTCTTCAACAATCGAAGGTTGTCATAGTTCAAGTGTCCAAATCTAGCATGCCATAAAGACTTTATGGGAATGTACCTTCATCATAGTGAGAACTATATGCAAAGTTTTATGCACGAGTAGAGGTACCTTGCATCTCTATAAGTCTTTCTTCTTCTATCCTCGTCATGACAAGTGAGCGATATGATGCTTTTCTTACCTCAACCTTGCCATTAAATATATGAATGAAGTGTCCTTGTTGGCAGATGTGGACCAAATACAACAAGTTTCTCCTCAACTCTGGGAGGTATAGAACCTCATGTAGAAGAAAGTCTGAAAGACCAGGCAATTTAAGCCTGATTGTGCCAAGCACTGATGACTTGAGTTTTGATTTGTCTGCAAAATATACTGCTCCATCAACTTTGTCAGTAAATTCTTCAAAAAAATATTTACTAAAATTCATGTGGCATGTTTTTCCTAAATCAAGCAACCAATTATTTTCCCAAGAAGCAAGTGAAGCATTAAACAAGTCTTCAGTTACTCCAATATTACAATGTGCCACAACATAATGAGCAGATTCAAGTGCTTTACCTTTCCATTTCTTGGTCAATTCTGTCCCAAGGTAGCTTACATATGAATGCATCATGTCCATCTCTATTGCACCATGTGCAATGAAGATCAAACTTTTCTCCTTGAAATTGTCTTACTCCCCTATCTCTAAAATTTCTTCGTCCTCTTCCTCTCCGGCCACCTCTTCCTCTAGAAGAATCTTGAGCATGATTCTTCTCTCTATGTGCAAGACACGCAGCTTCTTTAGAATATTGAGGAGTTTTCTTCTTCCGAAAAGCCTTTTCTCTCTCTACAAACTTCCGCTCAAGGGAGTCAAAGGTAATCTTCTTAAGGTTTCCACTTGCTTGAAATGACTCAAGGTAATGTGAGTAAGTGGGATATAATGCCTCAACATAAGCTATGAGAGGTATGTCCATTTCAACAACAATGTTTTTAATGTCATGCATGATAGATCTTACTTTTGATGCTAAAGCAAGAGGGTCATCATTTTTCAATTCAAGACCGAATAATTTAATCATCAATTGAACAACTTCAAGTTCTAAGTGTGAGTCATATAGTTCTTTCAACTTCTTCAAGGCTTCATAAGAATTTGAGAATGGTGTAATATGGTGACTCACCTCTTCATTTACAGATGCTGCAATCAAGGAATAGGCTTTATTGTTCTTGTTGTCCCAAATGGCGATCTCCTTGTTTGAGGTAGGCTTTGCGAGTGCATTTTCTCTGTCTCCTTCACAAATTCCTTTCCACATCTCATTAAAAATGAGTGTGCATGATTTTCCAGGACCACTCAGGATAATTGTCCTTTCTAGTGAGAACCACTCCCACAATAGATATGAGTGAATGCATTCTAATATGTATTGTAAAAAAAATTCACTCTGTTGCCACTATGCCAATAATGTAAAAAAAATGAATTTTGTTGCTAATTTGTAAAAAAGAAATCAATGTTTTATACAACAGAGGTATATTTGGGGAAGGGCTTATGAAAAGGAAGGTATGTATTTTGGGGAGGGCTTATATGGGAAGGGTATGTTTGGGGAGGTTTTATTTGGGGAAGTTAGTGCATAAGGGAGGGCGCATGGATATGAGCGAGGGTGCATGAATAGGGAGCGTATGACTATGTTGTATGAGTCTAGACTGCATATAGGAGCAATGTTTGGAGGTTGCGAGTGAGCGTGGAGAGTGTTTGCATATGGAGGCCAACTGTAAGAGACGAGAGGTGGAGGCTGCGTAATTGAGGAGCTGACTGTGTAAGGGGCCACAGGAGCAGAGACTCCTGAGCACGCCAATCAATGGGAGTCACGAGAGTCATGGGAGGAGAATGTATTGTTGAGTGTCGCTGCGTATATGTGTGGAGCCTGAGCGGGGCGGTGCTGAGGAGAGGCAGTGAACCAGAGGGTGGAGTGGGAAACAATGTGGAGCATCGAGGAGGTGTGGGAGAGCACAACCTTGACTGTATGAGGAGTGTGGAGACTGTCGTTGTATATAGTGCCGAGAGACTGGACTGTGCAATATGCCAATTCAGTGTTTTGTGTAAGGCGAGGAGCGATGTGCAGGAGTATGGAGGGCCGCAGAGCGAGGAACATGGTATTGTTTTGACTGTGCAGTGGGTATGGAGCAGTTGAGTGAAGCGAACAAAGTTCCTTCTCAGGTTAAATATTCCAGAAGACTTGAAATATCAAGATATCCATTGAGGATACAAATATTAATATATAAACTGTCTGAAGAATGAGTTGAGATAGATGATTGAGAATACAAATGAGGCCTGCTTATATACCTAGGCAAGTACCTCTTCACGAAAGGTTATGTCTCATCAGACATGGCCTTTCAACCTAATTACTAATTAACTAATTAATCATTATTTACATTAATTTATTCATTACATTGCCTTCCCCTCAAAAAGCTTTGTCCTCAAAGCTTGTCGATGAAAGGCCTCGATTTCTTTTCTTGCTACGAACATCTTCTCGTCTCGAGGCAGTCATCCTTGTCGATACAAGTTGATATGATCCTCTAAGTGACAAACAAAATTGTCACACTGAGAATGGATCGAACCATCCTAAATCAATCTTCTGCAGAATCTTATGATCACTGGCAACTTGTGATGATTCGTTAGTATTCTTTGGAATATCAACTTGTTTCTATTTTGAATACATATCTTGGTTGAGTTGTCTGCTCCCGTGATTTGGATGTCGATAGGGAACCTTTTTGGTTCGACTTTCATTTTCTTATGGCGAGGATGTTATTGAGTAGTTTATAGGACCTTCACTTAGTATGTTCCTCTTCTGAACTGCAACATCGAAGTTTGTATTTGTTGCAACTTGTTTGTCTTCTTCTTGAGTTGTGACCTTTAGTGGATCAATGTTCGTTTTTTCGACAAGTTGTTGCACCTAGTTTTCCAACGACTTCTTATCCTTCTTCAATTTCTTAATTTACGTTAGCAATTTTTCGTTGTGGTCCTTGAGGCGAGCAACTTCTTCATTCTTATTAGCTGTGATTTTGTCAATTTCCTTTTGCATATATTGTATTGCTTTTTTACTTTCTGGAAGAACTACTCTTATGATATCTAATATGTCTTCTGGTGTTAGTGAATTCGGCTTCACCGTGACATCTTGTAACGTTGTGTTTTTCTTTTTATAAGAAAATGTCAAACTTCTTTTTCGTATTAAGGATGAATGACCCTAGTGATTCCATCCAGAGCGAACCCATAACTATATCACTATTATTGGAAAATAAGGTTTTAACGGTGAATTGCGAGATAAAGGAATACTCCCCAATACTTAGGTGTAAATTCTCTATGTTGTATTGTTTGTCATTTACGTTAAATGAATTTGCATCCGTTATATTTGATTCAGGGATCACTAATTGGTTAGCACATTCGGTACTAATATAATTATTCTTTCGAGTAAAATCGATAGATATGAGAACCTTTTTTCCCGCAAGTGACCCTTTGATTTCAATTAGCGCATCGACACACATACAATAATTTTTAGGAAATCTTCCTTCTTTTAGTTCTGTTTTGGATGCCATTTTGTCAGATAACTTCAGGGTTTTTAAGGGTGACCCTTCCTAATATTTATAATCTTAATCTTCCTTGGTTTTGAATTTGTAATTACTTCAAAATACTTTTTCAATACTTAAACCTTTAATAACCTATTTTTCATTTTATATACCTTCTAGCTTTAATAATGATTCCTTAATATTTAAAGAAATCATTAATAATATTTTTCCTTTCGCTTTTTTTGAAAATTACTTCCTTTATTTCTTTTATGAAATCTTCTATAATTACTAAGAAGATGTTTGACTTTCATAATATATATATATATAATTTTTTTTTTTTTAACAATTGATTTTCGGTTAATGTTCTCCACGTAAAAGTAAACTTACCATTCACACATAGATTTTTTATTTCTTTTGTTCTTATTTTACCTTTCAAATACCATGGGCAATTACCATGGGTTTCTAAAACCACGAGCTTGTAAACCACTTAAAGAATAATCAAAATAACTTTATCTACTCTTCCTTCTTTCTTTTTCCTTTTTATTTTTAATGTTCTCCACGTAAAAGTAATTCACGGAGATTTTTTATTCCTTTTTGTTCTTATTTTACCTTTCAAATACCATGGGCAAGTACTTAAAGAATAATCAAAATAACTTTATCTACTCTTCCTTCTTTCTTTTTCCGTTTTATTTGTAAAAGTAAACTTACCATATCTACTCTTCCTTCTTTCTTTTTCCGTTTTATTTGTAAAAGTAAACTTACCATTCACAGAGATTTGTTATTCCTTTTTGTTCTTATTTTACCTTTCAAATACCATGGGCAAGTACTTAAAGAATAATCAAAATAACTTTATCTACTCTTCCTTCTTTCTTTTTCCGTTTTATTTGTAAAAGTAAACTTACCATTCACAGAGATTTTTTATTCCTTTTTGTTCTTATTTTACCTTTCAAATACCATGGGCAAGTACTTAAAGAATAATCAAAATAACTTTATCTACTCTTCCTTCTTTCTTTTTCCGTTTTATTTGTAAAAGTAAACTTACCATTCACAGAGATTTTTTATTCCTTTTTGTTCTTATTTTACCTTTCAAATACCATGGGCAAGTACTTAAAGAATAATCAAAATAACTTTATCTACTCTTCCTTCTTTCTTTTTCCGTTTTATTTTTAAATTGTGTTGGTATGTACGTATATGTACTTATTTATATATATCTCTTTTTTTTCTTTTCTTTTTTTTTGCTTTTTTGTTTTTTTTTTTTACTTATATATATATATTGCTTTTGCTTCTTTTTTTCAAAAATTTCCCTTTTTTCTTTTTTCAAACTTTTATTTCTGGCCAAAGGCCTACAAGTGAAATTTCTTCAATTTTTTAATTCTGGCCAAAGGCCTACAGGGGAAAATGGAGAAACTCCAAGACTGGTAGCGAAATGCTTCGACGACAACAATGTTGACGAATTTTTGATGGCCAAAGGCCTGAACCGAGGAGCGTAGCTCTGTGCAACGATGAACGACCAGAAGACCGAACTACTCTAATACCCAATGAAGCAAACAAAGTTCCTTCTCAGGTTAAATATTCTAGAAGACTTGAAATATCAAGATATCCATTGAGGATACAAATATTATTATATAAACTGTGTGAAGAATGAGTTGAGATAGATGATTTAGAATTACAAATGAGGCCTGCTTATATACCTAGGCAGGTGCCTCTTCACGAAAGGTCATGTCTCATCAGACATGGCCTTTCAACCTAATTATTAATTAACTAATTAATCATTATTTAAATTAATTTATTCATTACATTGAGAGAGCATAGAGAGAGCGTTATGCTGCAATGAGGGAATCGACTGAGTGAGGGAGAGGGAATTTTTGTAGTAATAATGCACACAATTTTGCAGTATGACAGAGGTGACAAACTGCAAAAAATGCAAAGATAGTTTTGTAGAATGGAAGAAAGAGTTACAAGGGCAAGGAAGACAAAAATGGAGTTGGCTTTGATACCATGTCAGGCTAGGAGGTAACTCCAACAAAACTGAATTGATTTGCATTAAAGGATGCTCACAAATATAGACATGAAGGGTGAGACTCTTGGGATTCATCTCCCATTATCTCTTCATCTTTTGCCTCTCCTTATTTTCTATTTACACTAATTTACAATTTCACCCAATCCCTAGGATTAGGTGTCAACAAAGGTATGTAACTTACTAGTTACCTACTTGTTGATTAGAAGATCATTTTTTTGTGACTGAAAGTTGTGATAAAGACGAGTACTATTATCATTTTCCATCATGCCTACAAAGAAAGACACTACACCAATTTAAACTACTAAAAGCTCATCCTTGAATCATGAAGAAAGTGAAGACTTAGAATTTAGGTTATCTTAATTAGAGAAGAAATTTAATGAAATAGATGGTATTATGTTGAAAAAGGTGGATTTATCAAGTTCTTAAGAAAATATTAAAAGAGAAACATAAAAGAAGATGAATAAAGATAAAGAAGAAATTCAAAATGTGAAGGAACATATATAAAAATCCATTAGGGAATACATAAAACAATTACAAAACACTATTAAAGGATCTCCTTAAAAGGGATGGGAGGTATGAGGAAATCAAGGAGATAAGGAGAAGCATGGTGTTGAAAATCAATCTGATATGGGGAGTATGTTATCACGATTATAGAGAAAAAATATTGAATCGTAGAACCATAATCATGAATTTTCAATCCAAGATCCACATCATCAAGGTTTCAAGCCAACACTAATGAACTACTACATTATGAAGATTGATATGAGGAACTTTGATGGTAATGATCATGTAACATGGATATCAGATGGAATAATACTTTCATCTACACCAAGTGGCAACCTTACAAAAGGTAAATATCGCATCCATGTTTTTAGAACAAGGCCAACGATTATGGTATCAATTAGCCACCAAAATGGATAACCCCATAGGAGAATTTTTCTCTTGCATTTGATAGCCAACTAGCCAACAACCCCTGCTATTCATTTATCAATGATGATATGCCATGTGCCTTCACCTTTTGCATTAGCCACATACTTCTCACCATCCAATATTTCCTCTTGAATGAAGATGGGTTGCTATTCAAAAGGTACTTCGATCATTTTGCAATCCTGTGCTTATACTCGTTTGTCTTGGGAATTTAGTATAGATAAAGGAGTGATCTAGAATATTAAATGATATTGACTGTAAATTTATTCTCTCACCTTACCAGGGGGGTTCATCTTTATCCCTAGTCTAGTGGAACATCCCTTCAGGCCTTAGAGTTATAGGAGGGGCACTACTTGGAAAACTCGGATTGAAATAACATGTTCATTTTCCCCTACACCATACTTGTCACTTTCCATGCACATTACAAACCCCATATATACTATCTGCGTTCTTCAAGTCTAACTTATCTTTACTTCATTGGGATTTGGCACTATCTCATCCACATCCATGAGTAAGGGCCAAGAAATATTTCCTTGGAGGTTGATGCAGCTAAAAAATGGAAAACCATATTCGACCACAATGAAAGAAAAATAAGAAAATAAAAATACAAAAAATGATTGGAACATAAATTAGCGCGTGGTCAAAAGCCTAACATGAGTTGTACCCTCTTCATTGGCCATCACCTAGTTCCTAAGCACTTGATGTCCCATTTCATCAAAATGAATCCTTGCATGTCCCAACCCTAATGAACGATGGATTGTCTCATCTTAAAGGGTAAAATTAAATGTTATATTATAAAGAGCAAGTCCTAAACCTTAAGCTATGCACCCATAAATAAAATACATTATTAAAAAGAAGAAAGAGGCACACTAGAGGGGTTGAAAAATAAATTAGAGCATGGTAACTCATGCCTCCATGATTGTTCCCTCAGTTACATCTATACACTCAAGATGTGGACTCTTAGTAGCTAGTCCCCTTAACCATGGCATTTGGCCATGAAGCATTGCCCTCCATTGCTACTCATTTACACTAACATCTGTTGATTGAGGGGTTGACCTTGGAAATGTCACCTCCCCTTAAGGGTTGGAAAAACCAAATAGGGTTTATCATTAGCCACCTCTATCAAGGTAAGGAACACATTTACAAGACTTGGTATGGTTAAATATCATAAGGTGATCCTAGTTTGAAGTATTAACATGCCCTTAACATACAAGTTTGGTCCACTTACATGCTCAAATGATCTTAGTCTCTAATGAATGATTTCTTTCACTAGAATTTAATTGGTTTTTATGAAATGCTCCACAACGACCTCGACCTTTGTTGAGAATTAGCTAGGGAAAGAGTTAATGCAAATTCTCTTACTTGATAATTGCTTGTGTTATTATTTAGCTTCTTTATCTTCGTTTCTTATTATTATGATGGGAAATACATCAAACAATTACCAAAACAATAAGAATAGTGACACAATATGTAGGCTACAAGGCAGGGCCAAAACCCCTCCTAGGGGAAAACCCACAAATATCTTCTTATAGATGTTTCAATTGGCGAATACCAAGACCCTTGACAAAGAAACTAGATCACTATCTCTTGCTCTTCTCAGCTTCCTTAATTAGTCCTCCTTTCTTGCACTGTCCTGTACAGCCACCTAGAGAAGCTCGGTCTCTACTTCGCAGCCCTTGACAGGATGCCTCCTCCCTTTGGCCTTCTAGAGTCTTCTTCTTCAACCTCCTTTCAACACCCTTCTACCCTTTTCAATGGCTCAAGACCGAATTGAATATGTATTGAAGTAGCCATGGGTCCTCACTGAGATGGCAAAGGTATAGGTGTAGATTTAGTATCGAAACAAAGAGATATCCATATGCAGACTTGTCCTTACCTCGCACACCGTGTAGCCTTCCTTCTTCGTTGTATTATCGTTACTCTTCACGCACTGCAATCCACATTTTCTTTTTTAGATAGATCCGAAGTTGATGATTTTACAATGAGGTCGAGTCACCTTTATATAGTGATTTTTCATCTCCATTTGGGCCGACATGATCTATAGTGAGGCCGACTTCTTCCAAGGAGTAATCCATCAATATTTAAGTCGAGATGGAGAGCCATAGTGACAATATCTCGAAGTGAAACTTTTACATAGATGATGTGTGTAACATGACTTCATTTACATGACTCTAATTATATTTATGACAAGATGACAAATTCCTAAAGACATCAAGAAGAAGTCTTTGACCTATAAAAACTTCTTGCTCACGAAACCCATGAATCAAGAAACATAATACATTTTACTTTCTTTTGTCTTCTTCATTACATAAAATCATAATTACAAGACATTATGAAGACCGCACCAAGTTACATTTTTCAACAACCTTGAGGGAACCCACTCCACAGGTACACATGCCTTTCAGAGAGGTTGATGACTTAGAAGATGCAATGTTGCCCACTTTGGGAAATGTGATGACTTGAGCAAATGATGTGTGTCTCATAGTACCCCTGGGACCTAGGATGCTAATCTTCTTTGACCCAACATAGAGGTTTCTTAATGATTGCACCACTAGACCCACGATGACCCCAAAATTTCCTTGACCCTACCTAATGGGCAGGCCATGATTTAGAGCCCAGATAAGGACAGTATTCCATTAGATGACTAGGGAGGGGATGCTGCACTTGATGGAACCCTAAGGATGAAGAGAGGAGGCATTGCATTGACCATTGGAGACACATGGAGATGACGTGGTGACACCCCAGTTGGACTTGGCGCCTCTAGAGCTACTTTGAGGATAATTTAAGGGACAATCCTCAAATGTTGGATGATCTTGACATATAAACATATTTTCAACCTTCATTTCACCTATACATGACACTTGGAGCCCAAAAAGGGCATGGCATCAACATTTTGAGGCATATTGCACACATGTGTGGGTATTTTGACGCATAATTTGCATTAAGCTAGTGGGTTGGATTGTAACCCAAGATTATTTTATGTTTTAATCATTGTCAAACTTGTTTATGGGCTTCTTAGGCTAAAATTAGGTGAGATAGACCTCATATAAATAGAGGCCACCTCATATCTCATCTCATCATCACTTATGGATTATTTCAGCCTCCTTTGAGGATTTCGACCTACCTTGTACTCTTGCGAAGATGTTATCTTTGTGGATAAGTTTGCTATTAGAGACTAACAAGTTTGTGGAGACATCATTTGGGATAATAATTGATTTGTTCATGCATATCTTGTGAGTTTGTTGAACATCTCTTAATGCTTATTGCAAGAAAATATTTTTGCTAGGGTTTCTATGTTCTTATTTAATTGCATACTTTATATGGAATTTTGGTGAAATATTGTATACTTTAATAAAGAACCTTGGACATCGCTTGAGGACCTCCTAGGGAGCTTTCCTCCTGATTTTTATCCCCTCATAAAGTGATAGTTATGGTTTTGGAAAACTAAAATTTTTCCTCCCTTAATCCCTTCTAGGGTTTGATATCTCCATAATAGTTTCCCCTTAGGCTCCATCACCTAAGAAGTAGGCATTGACAACCACATAGATGATCAAAACATACCTTAATTTCATTTCGCTCTGATTTTCTCATTTTTTTACCATTCTAGGCAAGTTACTAGGGCATAGGGCCAAATTCAACTAGGAGAGAAACATTGGCTTGTTCAGAGGTTTGCCTCGTGGATTAAACCTAATTGCATCAAATTCTAGACTTTTCCACGATCGGATTTGCCTCCCTAGGGTTGAAGCGGCAAACCCTAAGCAATTTTTCCCTAAGAAACCATAATATGGCATCAAGGCTTCAACGTAAGGTTTGTGGTTCCCTTCGTTGATCATAATTATCCTTCACAAGTCTTTTCTTGGTATTATATGCCTTTGTGAGTCATTTCCTTCACATATTCCTCAAACCCTACGGCTATAAGTATCCTTGATCGGTCTCTTGAAGAGCATGTTATTCCTTGTCTGATTGGATTGTGCATTGTACTTAATATGATTTCCCCTTCATGAACTTATCACTTCCTTCACCTTTGAACCTTTTCCTTAGAATACCTATTAGGTGATAAATACTGAGAAGCCTCCCTTGTGGTGAAAATTCACTAAAGAGCAAGGGTGGTAAGTTGTGGTGACAATGGGCCTCCACCTCAATGCTATCCCTTGGTCTATTTCTTGCCTTGTGAGTCCTCTCACAAGACCTGCTATATTTTGAGGCAATAGTATCAATGTCTTTGTGAAAGGAAAATGGATTCTATTATATCTTGGTCCATTTCTACAGAGGAATTGATAACACATTATGGGGATATTAAGAGTAATACATTTTTTAGTCAATGGGTAAATCTTTGACAAAAAGGTTCAGTTACAGAGCAACTTCAACAATTCCAAAAGTTGAGTCTCAAAGTAAATAATGTTTTGCAGAATAATTTGTTAGACCTATTCATGGGAACTTTAACAGAAATCATCCAACATGAGGTGCAACTCTTTCAACCTAAACCTCTAGAGCATGCTTTCAATTTGGCAAGAAAAGTTGAAAGTAAAAGCATGGCCACTAGAAAATCAGGGACTAATAATTATAGTGAAGATCATGCTCCATTTCCTAAATCGACATGGTTTACTCCTCAACAAATGGATGAAAGAAGAGCAAGGGGACTATGTATCAATTATGATATAAAGTACAAGGGGCAAAAATGTAGAGAGAAGAAATTATTCTACATAGATTCACCTGTCCTGATCTCTCAGCCCATGAAAAGCCATCTAACTCAAATCCGACGAAACAATACTCTTCTCACTCTTCCTGCTGCAGAACTCAACATAAATGTTGGATCTGGGTTTCTTGGCGATCAGAAACCCTCTATAGTAGTTGCTCCCTCTGTCAACTAATTTCCCTCCTGGAAATCTTCAGCTAAAAACAATCAAACAGTTCTCTACGATCGCCCTCATGATCGAATCTCAAATCTGTTTGGCTCAGATCTACTGAGTGACCTTCTTCCTCCCGCTCTTTCTCAACTTAGCCAGGCACAATTTTGCACCAGTAGAATCTCCACCACACCAACAACTACTGAAGATCTGAAGCAATGCTTCCAGATCTCGGCAATACTTCTCAGCAACAAAAAAAAAAACTGGACTGCGTCCCTCTGGCTAGCCTCTGCGTGAGCAGCCTGTCCCATCGTAGCCTTTGCGCAACGCATGCTGCTCCTGCGTCCCTCTGGAAGGTACTGCATTGTCTTTGCGTCATCTAGACAGGACTGCGTCAGCCACTGTGTAGCCTTTGCTGGGACTGCGTCCTCCTGTTGCTGAGCTACCCTCTCCAGATCTGCTGCTTCAATTTCTACCCTACAAAAAATATGTCTTCAACTTGATCTGCAATCGCTCTGATACCATGTGAAAATTTTTGAATACAATAATACAGAAATCCTACTACAGTATCTTGATTTACTTCTCCTACTTGTGATTTAATTATACAAGTTATTTTCAGAAAATATTCAGAAATTACCAAAGTAAACACAACTAGCAACCTACACACATATAGATCATTTATTGAATATTACACTCATTCGATAGAGTGACAGATTTTTCGGACAAATGTCCCCGGAAAAACCCAATGCGGGAAAACCGGTGCAGCAGATATGAGGGTTTATTATTATTAAGTAGTATCTGAGTACAACAAATATGGGCACCTTTCTGGTTAACCTGATAGAGGAAAAAAAAATCTGCAGCAATACCTGTTGTTCTGGAGACTGAAGATTGGACCGATTCACACCCTCAAATGAGATTTACAAAACTCAGCCTTGTTTTGCCTCTAGAAACCCCAACGCTGCTCTGAAGTTTCCTGTGTCAGCCTTGCTAGCCTCTGGGTGCCCCTGCGCTGCTCAGAAGGGGACTGCGTAACTCCAGACTAGGTGACACAATCCTTACGCTACCCTAGATGGCCTCTGCGTAACCCTGGTGGCCTCCTGAAGCTCCAACGTTGCCCATCCTGGGCCTGCGTAGCACCTGCTTAGCGACTGAAACCCTCTGCGCTACGTAGCCTCAACTTCCTTTGTGCTACTCCTGGTTGTTGCTCCTCTACCTCTTGCTGACCCTTGGCTCCGGGATCAGATCATCCCTTTCGCCAATACTACCCCTTGCTGCAACAAAAACTCTTCTGGAAATTCTTAACAAACCCGCCCTAGAATTCCAGCTTAGTCTCTTAGCTCTGCCTCCGTGTGTGTGTCTCCAAATGACCCTCAAGCCTTTCTCTTATACTTTTTCGTTGACACATCAACGATCGTGATTTAATCTCTTATTGACGGATTAAAAAACTGTTTGATCCGTGTCACTTAGAACATTTCATCACATGTGTTTAATTAATTCACTTTATTTTTTCTAGTTCCCTAAGTTAGACTTAGGGTCCTCATTAAAAAAATCAATTATTTTAATATCTCACACATAGGATGAAATTTCTCCAAAATCCTAACACCACATGTGTGGATAGAAGAGATCTAATTTAGGTCTCTTTCCTTCGTTTTAGCTTGCTCCTTTGCTTCTCGATTTTCTGGCTTCAAGTCTTGACCTTCTTGCAACAAAGTTTCAGACCAGTAATTAGGCCCGCATTCTCGAAATTGCAGCAACAACAAAAACCCTAAATCCTTCGCATGTGTGAGAGAAATATGGTCAAAAAATCAAATTTCGGTTTCTTCTTGACATGCTCCCTTCTTCTAGTTCTTTGCTCCTTCTTGTCTTCCTTTTCTCACTTGGGATCGAACTGCAGAAGTGTCTCTAAATGAATCGAGCTTCCTTCCTTTATATAGCGTTCTCATGAGGTCAAATAGCCAATTTCTAGGTCAACTTCTCCATGGGAGGGCCGATTTGTGCTTGGAGGCTTATTTGACTTTCTAGAATCATAATTAACATCTTTTACATGTTACAACTTGCCCAATAGGGTCTTACACAAACGAGAAAGACTCTTTTGACTCAAGAAAATATTATTTTGACTTGAAAAACCCTAGGAGCATGAAATGCATGCTTGAACTAAACGACCAATACAAATAGAGCATGCAACCCATGCTTGAAAAATAATAGTTTTCTTTATTTTTTTGCTTGTAACATGAGATATACATAATGATATGAGTATAATGATAATTATGAAGACCGAAACTAGTTAGAATTTCCAACACTCCCTCTTAACTAGGGAGGTATTCATAATTGTACAACCGGTATAACGATATTCTCAAACTGAAGAGTTCTCATAAGAAAAGTTGGATTTGTAAGCCATCTTTAAGCATAAACATCATGACCAACATTGTTGACATAGTAAGGCCTTCACTTGACAATCTCTTCTCATATCAGAGCATAATGTTGGGAGGTTTTACATGAGATACCACACTACCTCTCAAAGTGCATACCCCATCCAGATGTTCACTAGGTATGTCCTTTTACGACTATTCTTATCTTGGATTCCCCATCCTCAAAGAATATCAATCCTTTTCGACAAATTTTATATTGGATACCTATCTAATCCTCAGAGATTGTTGGCCCACTTCCTATCTTCAATTTTTCTATCCTTAAGAAATCTCTAATGCTTATCCAATCCTCCATTCTCCCTACCATGGCCTTCACTTAGACGTATGGTTGTTAGTCTTGGCCTAGTTTATGACACATGACAAAAGAGAATACAATGTCCATCATCACTCCCTCTCAACCAGGGAGGATAGCCTCAGTCCCAATTGATTAGGGAATAGATCCTTGTTGAGATTTTGGGGTAGCATCTGATGTGCTCTAGCTCCCAAATTTTGTGCAAGAGCTAGAGTACATGAGATCTCCAAGACCCAGAAAGTGTTTAGAAGAATTTCATCAGGTTTAAGAGATATATAATTAATTAATCTTTTTAATTAAGGAGCCTAAGTCTAACTTAGGAAAATTAAAAGGTTAAAGTGAATTAAATTAAACACGTGATGAGAATGACTTAAGTGACGCAGATCAAGCAGCTTATAATCTTAGTTGTTGATTAGAGATTAGATCACGGTCGCTGATGTTTCAACGAGAAAAGTATAAGAGAAGGGATAAGGGTTAGTTGGAGAACAAACACATTGGCAAAGCACTAAAGCTAAGTTGAAATTCTAAGATGTGGTTTGCTAAGAATTTCATAAGTGTTTCAACTGCAGCGAGGGGCAGTATTGGATGGGGAATGGTTTGATCCCAAGCCAAGAATACAACGAAGGCAGACATGCAACATACCAGAGCAGCGCAGAGGCAGCCAGGGGCTACGCAGTCCAGCAGAGGCCAAGCAAAGGTAGCAAGAGCCACGCAGGGCTGACGCAGGCCCAGTCAGGGCAGCGTAGGGGTAGCGTAAGCCCTTCTAGGGTGACGCAGGCCCTTCCAGAGTAGCGCAGAGGAGGACACAGGAAAGGAAGGTTGACGCAGAGGCCTGAGGAGCAGCGCTGGGGTTTTTCGGTGGGCCAGAAAGGGCTCGAGTTTTGTAAATCCCGTTTGATGGTGTGAATCAACCATATTTTCTGTCTCCGAGGACAAAGGTATTGCTTGTTGTAATATTCTCTGTAGGGATAACCAAGTTTGGTGCCCATAAATGCTGTATTCAGATTCTGCATAATAATGAAAACCCTCTAGAGCTAGCTGCACCGGTTTTCCCGCATTGGGTTTTTTCGGGGACATTTGTTCGAAAAATCTGTGTGACACTTTGTCTATGAGCATGTTCTTCAGTACTTGATCTGTATGTGTAGGCTGTTATTTGTATTTACTTCGATGTTAATTCAGAATATTCAGATTAATAACTTGTGTATGTAGTCAACAAGAGAAGTAAATCCCGAATTAACAGTAGGGTTTCTTAGATTAAGAAACTTTCACATGGTATGAGAGTGATTGCAGATCAAGCTGGATCCCAACAAAATCGGCTGAAGAAATTTGTGCTGTAGAGAGCAGCTGAAGCAGTAGAGAATGTGAATAGGGCAGCGCGACACCAAAAGGACGTAGAGGCAACAAGAGCCACGCAGGGGCTGACGCAGTCCCTGTTGGGTGACGCAAAAACAGTGCAATGCCTTCCAGAGGGACGCATGAGTAGCATACGCTACACAGTCGTTGAGCAGAGGCTGTGTTGAGCCAGTCTGCTCATGCAAAAGCTAACCAGGGTGACGCATTCCAGTTTTGAGTGTTGTGCAGATTTGTCGTGGACCGGAAGCAAGGCTTCAGATCTTCAACAGTTGCTTGTGGGGTGGAGATTTTGTCGGTGCAGAATAGTGCCTAAGCTAAGTTGACAAACAGCGGGAGGAGAACAGCTGCTCAACAGATTTCTCACCAAAAGAAATCTAAGGATCGATTGTAGGGTGATCGAAGAGAGTTGATTCGTTGTATTTGGCATATTTCCAAGGAGGAAATCAGTTGTCAGAGGGGGAAGAGGGTGCCTTTCTCGCCAAGGACCCTAGATCCGAGTTTCTGTTGAAGGTAGAAGCAAAGGCGGGGAAAGGAAGATCTATTCTGACAGATTTCTTAGCAGACGGTGCCACACGAACTGCATGATCGGGATAGGTTGGACGACCTGTTCAACTTTGCTATTTGGAAGGCCAGAATCCTGGTAGTCCCAGAGGCATACGGCTTACAGGAGCATGTCGAGAGTGTCATAGCTACACCAACCGATGTTCTTCTCCTAGCTAAGCATAATGAAGCAACGACACATGCCAAGGGCTTCATCATGGATGGGGTTAAAGATCATGTGGTACCACACATAGCCAAGAAGAAGACGACTAATGAGATGTGGAGAGCTTTAACCACACTATATCAAGGGAAATCCGTCCAGAGGAAGATGCTTCTATAGAACCAGTTGAGGTTATTCATGATGATCAAGGGAGAGGAAATCGATCCTTTCCTCTTCATATTGCAGGGGATTCGAGATCAGCTGACTGCCATGGGGGTCAAGGTGGAGGATGATTTTATGGTGAGGATTGATCTAAATGCAATCACAGAGGACTGGGAAACTTTTGTCCCAAGCATCTTGGGTAGAGTGGACCTTTCAAACTAGGATGATATGTGGGCTATCCTCCAACAAGAGGAGATCCGCCGAATGACCAAGAGGCAAACAAGCACCGGATCAAGCATAATGAAGGAGGAAGAGGAAGATGCAGCCCTGGCATCTAAGAAGCAGCAAGGGAAAAAGAAGTGTGATCTATCTAAAATCAAATGTTTCCAATGTGGCGAACTTGGACACTTCGCTAGCAATTGTCCTCAAAGGAAGAAGGACAAGGAAGCTTCTATTTCCAAGGTTGCGACAGCTAAAGAAGACGATGGCTCTGATGATGATGTAGCCATGAGCGCTCATGAACCATGAAGGTGGGGCGATATTGATCTGCAGAGCAGCTACAGAGTGGTGGCGGGATCCCTGAGTAGCCCAACTCTTGGATCACATTCGTGTCGTAGGAGCCTTAAGATAGTAGCAGGAATGAATGGAGCAGTGGATGCAAAGATCACGGATGAAGTAGAGGTAGAGGTTGGGACGATGTAGAGGCAACAACGCAGTGTAGAGGTAGTAGCGCAAAGGGACTGATGGGCCTTCAGCAGTGCAGAGGAGGTATGCTTACGCAACGCAATTTTGCAGCAACGCAGTGGCTTCAGGAGCACAGCGCAGAGCAGTAGCCTAAGGAGCTTCAGTGATGAGATGCAGCTCGATTGACTTGTTTGTCATTGGGCAGGGGTCCTTTAGTTGCATACTCTCAGCAACTGACTTGCAATGTAGCAGTTGGCAGTGCAATGCAACAATTTGAGAGGGAGCTGCAGTACGGATGTAGTAGTGATGGTGGTAGAGTCATGGGCAGCAGTATAGAGAGTAGCAACAACGGAGTGATGTAGGGCAGCAGGCCAAGCATCAGCGTGGAGACCGATGCCAGAGATCAAAGCAGTACTTCGTGGTGAAGTGTATTGCTAGAGCACATTCCTTGCTAAGAGGGAGTGTTGAGATTTTGGGGTAGCATCGGATGTGCTCTAACTCCCAAATTTTGTGGAGGAGGTGGAGTACATGAGATCTCCAAGACCCAGAAAGCGTTTAGAATAATTCCATCAAGTTTACGAGATATTTAATCAATTAATCTTTTTAATTAAGGACCCTAAGTCTAACTTTGGAAAATTAAAAGATTAAAGTGAATTAAATTAAACATGTGATGAGAATGACTTAAGTGACGCGGATCAAGCAACTTCTAATCTTAGCTGTCGACTAGAGATTAGATGACGGTCGTTGATGTTTCAACGAGAACAGTATAAGAGAAGGGCTTGGGGTCAGTTGGAGAACAAACACATTGGCGGAGCACTAAAGCTAAGCTGAGATTCTAGGGAGTGGTTTGCTAAGAATTTCATAAGTGTTTCAGTTGCAGCGAGGGGCAATATTGGCAAAGGGGATCGTCTGATCCCAGGCCAAGAATATAACGAAGGCAAAGGGGCAGCATGTCGGAGCAACGCGGAGGCAGCCAAGGGCTACACAGTCTAGCAGAGGCTAAGCACAGGCAGCGCAGAGGCAGCAAGAGCCACGCAGCGCTAACGCAGGCCTAGTCAGGGTAGCGCAGGGGCAGCGTAAGCCCTTCTAGGGTGACGTAGGCCCTTCCAGAGCAACGCGGAATCTAACGCATGCCAGGAAGGCTGACACAAAGGGCTGAGGAGTAGTATTGGGGTTTCCGGTGGGCCAGAAAGGGATCAAGTTCTGTAAATCCCATTTGAGGGTGTGAATTAGCCATATTTTTTGTCTTCGAGGACAAAGGTATTGCTTGCCATATTTTTCTCTGTAGGGCTAACCAAATTTGGTGTCCATAAATGTTGTATTCATATGCTGCATAATAATGAAAACCCTCTAGAGCTAGCTACATCAGTTTTCCCGCATTGGGTTTTTCTGGGGACATTTGTCCGAAAAATCTATCACTTTGTCTATGAGCATGTTATTCAGTACTTGATCTGTATGTGTAGGTTGTTATTTGTATTTACTTCATTATTAATTATGAATATTCAAATTAATAACTTGAGTATGTAGTCAAGTAGGAGAAGTAAATTGTGAAATAACAATAAGGTTTCTTAGATTAAGAAATTTTCACATGGTATCAGAGCGATTGTAGATCAAGATGGATCCCAGCAAAATCAGCTGAAGAAATATGTGCTGCAGAGAGCAGCTAAAGCAACAGAGAATCTAGAGAGGGCAATGCAGCACGAGGACGCAGAGGCAACAAGAGCAACACAGGGGCTGACATAGTCCTAGCTGGGTGATGTAGAGATAACGTAGAAACAAAAGCATATCATATGTCCGACAACATTAATACATTAGACATACACTGACATAAACCAAGTTAGGGTTTCAACCAGAAAGGGCATTTCATATTAAGCAAAGCCATTTCATATCGTAGTCAAACCAAATTTTACAACATATCAATAGCAAATTTGATTATACAAGGGTTTGATCAGAGATACCAAGGAAAACATTTCTAAGACATTATAAGGGTCTTGCTTACACATTCCACAAAACCCTAATGAGTTAGGATTTCAATATAGGAACATAGCAAACCCAAGATTACCAATATTTCAAAGGTTCGGGATTTTAGACCTTATCATTCAACCCTAACAAGTTAGGTTTTCTTGATCATAGAAAAATACCAAATGTGACATCATCAATAAAACTTCAAATACAATATCCCTAAGCAGTTTAGGGATTCATACATTCATATTAACATACCCTTCGGTTAGGGTTTTCCAGAACTTGTCTAGGGTTCTACAAAATTAGTTAAGAATATGAGTGGGGTGGGTAGATTTATCAAGTGATGAATCACCCAAAACAAGAATATTATGTTTCAATATATCTAGACATAACAATGTTAGTAATAAATTGTTAAATGAATAAACCTTTAATATAAAGAAAACAATGTTTTCAAGCATACCTTTGTTTCTTGACAAACCTTGTCTTGAGAGGTCCTCCTTCATACTTCTTGAGAATATAGCAGATGTTTTCCTAATCAAGACAATAGAAGGAGAAAGGTGATTAGTATTAATATATTCAAAACTTAAATAAGTACATGAAACCAAAACTGAGAGGGAATGAGATACTTTATCTTGAGGGGTTGTTGAGGGCTCCCTCCAAAGCTTTGAGAGATACCTAAAACTTATAAAAAAAGAAAATGTATTTTCCAAAAATATGTTAAAGACATATAAATTATAAGATATATAAAATATAAAAGTAAGATATCTAAGGCTACAAGCAAAGGACTTAGTAGTGTAAGTCCCTAATGTCAAATTCTTCGAGCTTGACTTTCTTTGGGTATCCTTCTTCAACAATGTTGCCTTGATCTCTTTCTCTCTTCTTGTTTCTTAGATTGTTGGAACAGTCCATTAGGGAATTTTGAGGTCTAAAATGGGCCTCCTAAGGAAATTATAAAATAATAGTGCAAATAATAAAATAAGATTTGATTACATCACCAAATTTTAGAGGGAAAAAATAAAAAACTACTTTTTCATCTCATATTTTCAACTTATCTCCCAAAGTTTTTACTAAAATTTCGAGCGGGAGTACTCATTGGATGAAAAATCTAATTCCTCATCTAAGAAGTACCCATGTTGCATACTTTCGATGGACCCTGCTACATAGAAAATGAGAAATACATGAAAAACATTATTGCAATCACGTTTTTTCATGTATTTCTCATTTTTCGCATAGTAGGGACCATTGAAAGTATGCAACATGGGTACTCCTTCGATGAGGGATCAAATTTTGCATCCAACGAGTACTCCCACTCAAAATTTGAGTAAAAACTTTGAGAGAAGTTGAAAATACGAGTTGAAAAAGTACTTTTATTATTTTGTTATTTTTTAATCTTTTTACCCTTTTACTTAAAAAATGGTGAATCATCTCCCATGGTTGACATCATCATCTTGAATCTTATTGGTTCTTATAAAGTTTATGTTGGTTGTACATTTTTCTTAGGAGGCCCATTTTAGACCTCAAAATTACCCTAATGACTCCTATAGTGACCCTTCTTATGGCATTGATAGCATTCTACCTCAGACATGTCAACTTTCTACCTTGGTCCTTTCGATTTCTTTCCTCTATGTTGAGCAATGTATGCATTTGATACTCCTTCAAAATTGGCAGCTAATGAGATCCTTAATTCTTCCTGACTGCAAGAAGTCTATAGTTCTTCAAAGGTGGGAGCTTCCTTCCAACTTTTAAGTCCTGCAACAAAAGCATCCCAGGTAGGTGGAAATCCTAATAGGGCAGTGATCACGAGTTCTTTGTGTAGAACAATTTCATCAATGGCCAAAATCTCATCCCTGCTTCTTGCTATCTTCACAAAGAAGGAGACCACTGTGACTTATTTAGTCATCTATGTAGTCCTTAGCTCAATCTTCAAAGTGGCTACTTGACCAATGTTCTTAATAGTGAATACCTTTGCCAAGGCTTCATACATTTCCTGAGCATGGTCGATGTTGGCAATGAATGGGACAAGGTTGTCGTGTATTCCTTCTACCATAAGGTTCATGGAAACCAATTTTAGTTCCATGTATTTCACTTTGTCACCATCACTGGAATCCTCTGTAGGCTTCTATATTTTTCCTTTGACCAAGTCCAGTACCTTATTATTTTCAAGGATGAGGTCAATTCTCTTCCTCAAGGACCTACAGTTCAAGGTTCCTTCAAGTTTGTTTTCTCCCTTGATTGTGTTAGACATCTTCCTAGAGTGTAGTAGATTCCTTCCCTAAGATGCTCCTTTGAATGGTTCCTTGATCAAGTGTTGAAGACTACCTTTTTCTTCCTTCTTCACCAAAGCTTTGATCCCATGTTAGAAGATCATAAAGGTAGAAATATTTTCTTATTCTTGATAATTACTTGTGATGTTTCTTGTTATTACGATTTTCTATATCTTATTTCTTTTAGTACATCAAGCAATTACCAAAGCAGCAACACATAAATGTAGGCACTATGCCAGGGCAAAACCCCCCTCGAGAGGAAAACCCAGCGAAGATAATTCTTCCTTTTAATAGTATTCTTTGAGACTCGTCACCCTAGACACATACCAAACCTTCTCTCCACACCAAGTCAGCCTCCCAGATCTTCGACCCCTTACTAGCAACTTCGACTAGGCAACAACTTCAACAACAAACAGCTTCTGGTAGCACCAAAACTTGAAAGACTTTGATTTCCCGATCTAGGGCACAAAATAGAGAGAAAGAGGCGCCAAATTTTCGTTTTTCTTCTTCTCCTTAGACTTCCCCAAACTCGCACTTATTTTGGTTTCCCGACAACAAACTTTGAACTTTTCTTAGATACAAGAGATATCAAACTTATTGTGAGAGTGTGCTACAAATGAATTCGATTTCCTTCCTTTTATAGGCTCTAGGTGAGGTCGAATAGGTGTCTCTTAGGCCGACATGATCCCATTTAGGCCGACTTGGTGTGGAGGTCACATAATTCATATTTTACTCAGTATTAAACCTTTTTACATGATTCAAAAGCTCAAGAAGGGTCTTTTTAAATGTACAACGACTGTATTAACTCAGAATAAATCCTAGAATTCCTTAATGGGGACTTTCACCTAAAACATGGTGACCCAAGCATGAAACCCATGCTTTAATAAGTCACAATAATAATAATAATAATAATTATTTTCTTTATTCTTTTGTCAAGTACATTACAAGATGACTCAAGTACATTAAATGTAATATCCCAATTTTGGATTTAAGAGTAATATAGAACAAAATAGACTAAAAACTACAGCAAAATAAACGCACCATCAAAACTCATGAATTAGAGCCAAAAACAACTACTAAGCCATTTTATTATATTGGTCGGAAAGAGTACAAAATGGTGTTGCAAAGATAGCACATGGGCCTACTCTAGGCAAGTTGAGGATCAACTCTAAACCCAGCTAAAATGTCTGCTGAAATGTGCTCTGCGTGGCTCTCCCTCTATGCTGCTAGTCCTGGAAACTACTGCTGCTAGCTGAGTTCTGTCTGTATTTTGGCCTAGCTCCCATGCTCAGAAAATTCTAGGAATTGGACATTGAACTCTCCTCAAAATAACCACAAAAACCGGCGAAGGGCTTCTAGAAATCTTGACCTCGAAAATTGGCCCCTTTGGGCTTGGCACGCTGCTCTGCTGGGGAAATCAATCTCTTGGATGGAACTACTAGAAAATGCCTCCAAATCAATGCCAAAATCCCTAGTAGGAGGTGGCTAACCTCCCCTCCAAATCCTTCGGCTGACTCCTCACTGTTGCTCCACTTCTCACACTTCCTCTTGGCTAGATTGCGCAATCACTACGTAGTCTGGGTTGCATCTGCGTTGTCCTCAAGGGACTGCGTGTTCCTTCTGATTTCTCATTGCAATCTCCTCACAAAATTGATGAATCTCCTCTCCTAAGTGGGCACTCGAAGTCCCCCAAGGTAGAGATTGAGATCTCCACTTGAAAATCTATGTGTTGAACATCACTGCAGACTTGGCTAAACATCTCAAGCGTGCTCAGTCAATGAAGACATAAAAATCATAGATGAGTGAATGAGCAAATGAGATGCTCTTCTTCCCTTTTGTCAATTCAGCCTCCAACGTTCCCTTGGTCCCACCAAGGACTACGTTGCCCCCTCATCCGACCTACCACTACGCTGCCACCATCATGCCTCTCCCACGCAACCAGCTAGGAAGCTACCTCCATTCGATGGTTGGCTACATGGACCTCACTAAAGCCGTAATATTTCCTTAGGAACTATAAGGAAAGTGCTTTTCGCTGCATAGCTATTATTTGTGGGTCCCTTACCCACTTCATTCCTTCCCAACATTAAAAAAAGAAAAATTAGCCAACAATTAATATTCCAATTAGTTGACTGCTAATTTGGAATATCACATTAAATGAAGATCGAAACCTAGTTACATTTTCTAACACCTTGCTCCTTAAAATTTTAAGGAGACTTCTTACTTCCTCTTAAACATAGAGAAGAGTTCTTACTTCCTTTCAGTTTGGAAGTCATAACCACAACCTATTTAGCTACTAGTTCTTCATGGAGATCTTCGAGTAGTAGTTGCATGACTCCGCCTTTCTTTGCATTTCATCATATTGAGTTTCTTTCTTCCTAGACGTTATGTAGCCATCTTCTTTCTTTAATCTTGTGACAAGATTCTAGCCATCAACCTTTCATATCACTTTTCTTTAGTCATCATCATCAAAGGCATTATATTTAGCCTATCATCGCTCCCACTAAACATGAAAGTGATCTTCATTATTATAGAAATATGAACATCAGGTTATCTACTAGTATGGCTACCTTTTAATTCCAAGATGATGATGTAAACATCTTGACTACATAATCCTTCGAGGATTACCAAAACCATCCACTCAATCCATTTGTTCTTTTGAATTGAGTTCAACACCAACAATTGAACTTGTCTCAACTATCATTATGCTTTTCTGCAATTTATTTCCAGTCAACAAAACATATATATTTATCAGATAACCAATACCAAAATATTAATATCAAAATTACTTATCATGATGGCCCTTTCATCAAAGATTTTGCTTACTTGTATCCAACAAGATCAAATCTTTCCATATGATCCATCTTCATATTGCACAAGAATCCTCCTCCATGCATTCAATTCTAATGAAGGTGCCCATGAATTGAACTGATTGGAAAGCTACAATAGCTTCCTTAGAGTTGTCATTATTAATTGTGTTTCTTTCGGAGATCATTCTTGATGTTGATCAATATCATTGTGTTTACGCCATGCTACCTTTTGGAAGGGTCTTCAACTTTTGTCATTCCAAAGCATACCAAACTTCTATTTCCAAGCATCGAGTAACTATATGGAAGACTTACCAATCACACTTTTAGAACCAACTTTTTCTCCAAGATTCTTGTAGACATGAATTCTACCTTCTACAGAAAATTTACTTAAGAACATGCATAACTTTGCTTTCATATAGCCATCTAGCCATACTTTTGAATTAGCTTGCTTCTATCTTATTAAGAGTAGAAAGACTTCAATTTTGTCTTTCAATATGTCATTTGGCCATTTTGCATGCCTTCATCCTTCAAGAATATAATTTCCATACTAGATGGAATATATACCACTCATAATGCTACTTCCAAGAACCTTCCTAAATGATGGTTCTTATAGGATCTTGATGATCCCTTTTTGCAAGATGACTACCTCTAGCATTATGTGAAGAAAATGCTTGGATGAATTATAGTATGCAATATCATCCCAATCTTCTCATTCTTTTAAGTTAAATGATTCCTTTCAAAGAAATTTGATTATGTAGACTCTACTTCCTCTACTATCATATGATTCTTTCTATGATGCCATACTCTTCTAGAGAATACAACAATGCATGTTACTCTACTTTCTACTTAATAAAATAAAGATAAATTGCATAATGAAACTGTTAGAGATGGAGCCTCCTTCAATAATAAAGATCCTTCGGATCTTCTCCTTTCGACTTCTTCTTGGGTTCTCCTTTTTCCTCAGCTATGCAAGCTTCAATCCTTTCCTTCATTTTGTTGTTCTTCTCGTTTGGAAAATACCTCTTAAAATGTCCATACTCATTGCATCCAAAGCAGTGAATCTTGGACATGTCTAGTTTTCCTTTGGACTTTTTTCTTCTTCTTCTTAGATTTTGCAATAAAGGCTTAGGACTTTTCATTTGATTCGTTGTCATCCTTTGCCTTTATCCTAGTTTATTCCAAGATACATTGAGCCCATAACTCATCAAAAGGAGTTAGTATCCTTCTTTGAATAGATACTAGTTGCAAAATTTCTCCAATCAGGTGGCAAAGCATTTAATACACAAGTAGTCATTTCTGAATCGAAAACAACTTTCCCAAGCCATTACAACTATTCTATTATTTGTGAGATCTTCATAAGATAAGTGGCCATGTCTTCAACTTTTTAATTCCTTATTCTATATAGTTAAATTCTCAAGGAAATCTTCTGACTTGATGTACTTATAGAGTACAATTTCACCAACTTATCATACATAGCATTGGATGTCTTCAAATCAGCAACAAAGGGAACAAGATGATCTTTAAAGGATTCAATAACAATCCTTTGTGCCCTCACTTCTCCCTTCTTGTATTTTTTTAACTCTTGAGTCTTCTCTTTGTCTGGTACAAGAACCTCACCAAGAACATATTCCATGACGTCATTTTTTGTGTGTGTCTCAGGTTTGAATTGACCTCGTCAACATTGGGGAAAAACCACCTGGACGGGGCCCCAATTAGACCTTTTTCCATTTGGGATAGTTTCTCTAACTAGAATTATGGGACCAATTACCCTTAAACAAAATGTGTGAAATGGGATGAATGATGGTGATAATAGTTCTTTAGAAATACTAAAATATTCTAGCAAATAAATTACAAATTATTATAACCTATTATAATACTCAGGTAAGCTGAAAACATATGTGCTAGAAATATGTCATAATAAACATAATAATGTAGATTATTACGAAATTACGATATTAGTTCAATCGAAAGGAAATTAATTTAATTAAATAGTTAATTAAATTAATTTAAGTAAAACATCACATATGATAAAATTTTTGTTGTTCACAATATAACATAATCTCCAACCAAACATGTCAGAAGTGATCATGAAGATTGTATGGAACACATATATGTGAACAACATTAATGAACAATTCCTTTCAAAGCAAAGAAACATAAACAATGGATAGTATTACCCGAGAAACTGTAAATATGCTCATTCAAGAACTGCAAGTGGTTCAACTTTATATTATGAAAAACTCAAAATACAATAGTGCAATTCAAGTTCTTTCTTCTCAAAATTCAAAACCCCTTCTCAATTTCGGAAAGGTAAATTTATATTCTCAATACAAAAATGATAAAAACAAACTCTTCCACTAATCTCTCAACAGAAACAAACAGTAAAAGACTAATCAGGATATTGTTGTAACAATTTTTGAACTTAGGATGATGACTGTCCAATAGTGAGTTGTCGAAACATGTATATGTCTAGCAAACTTGTGAGCTCCGGAGGATGCTTAGGCTTGATCCTCATCTGGCTAGTAAAAATAGAAGACTTCAATAGTGGTAATATTTGTGTAGAAATATTGGATAAGCAACAAAGTACCAACCATTGGCTATGGGGCTTGACAAGAATCTGCCAATGATGCTCAAGATCAATTTTAGATATTTACTCAATTCTCTCAACCATTGTTGTGCTATGTTCCAACCATGTTTTCAATAATGTCTTGACATCTGCAAGTGAATCTTCTAAGCAGTTAGAAATCAGATTTGATTGTAACAGAGTATCATTGACCGATTCAACGATGGAATTGGAAAGGTCTCAGGCCTCGTTCACTGCAACTTCAGCTTGTTTCATTTTGATCTCCCACTCAAAAAATTATTGTCTTTTGTGCCTCATCAATTTTAGGCAGATTTACTTCTCTACCTTCTGCACTTTCTTGCCAACTTAGAAAATCAGTTAATTGCTCATTCACTTCATCAAAATAGATCATCATCTCGTTCAACTGATCCACAAGATAATTTCCTGCATTACATTGATCCTGAATCAACATGAGCTTATTGCAAAAGATTTTATGTTGATGCCTGAGCAAAGCATTTAACTCTTTGGCTTCTATCTTAAACTTTGTCAGCTGAGAATTGACACTCAACTGCTCTATCTTTCTCTGCATTTCTTCAGGCTGATTATCTTTCATCTGTGTCTCCTTGTCATGTTGTAGTTTCAATGCATCAAATTTCTTTTGTAGCGTTGCTAACTGATTTTTCCATTGGTTAGTAATTTTATGTTTCTCTGCATTGAATTATTGTTCCAACGAGATAATCTTTTCTTCTTTTTCCTTTAGAAGTTCTTAGACTTCTACTGCTTTGTCTATTGTGGAAGAAGCATAGGCTCCTATAAATTAGGTCAATTTTCCTAATTCTTCATATGGTGTAGCAGAGGAACCTTTCCACAAAACTTCAAAGGAAGAGAGTTTGCTAGGAACCAATGATTGAGATTGATCAAGCTTTCTTTTCTTTATTCCCCTCTTGACCACAACTTTATGCTGAGGATTGTAGCATATATCCAAGGGAGGAATTTCTTCAACATTGAGAGTAACCTCTGAAGTAGGGAAAGCAAGAATAATTTCAATATCCTTCTGATCACGAATAGAAGACTTATCAGTAATTTTTCTGACCTTGTATACTATTTAGAATTCTCAAGGGTATTGTGAACATCAACTTGATGTGAAGAAGTTGCAATTTGAGAAACTATAGTTCGACCCTTGGTCTTTGGATTTAGAGTCATACTAAACTCATTCCATGCCTCATTTAATTCAGGATTAAAAATCAATTCTTCTACCTAAGGTGGAGAAGAGATTATAATGACCTATGGTTGAGCCTGAGGAGGAATGATTGACTGTGAAGGTTTGTCAGGCTGAACAATAGACACTGATGGATTTTCCAGGGATAACTGTAGCAAATATAGTGGAAGGCTGGCTATCCTGGAAGTTTTGTGTTGAATAAACTAAGTTTTCTCCTCTACAGTCAATTGTTCATCCACTCGTCGTAGAATTGTTGCATAGGAGGAAGACTATGCAAACATATCATCTAACTTGTCTTCTTCAATGACAGACTGTATAATTCCTTGAGATGCAGCAAAAATTTTCACAACTTAATTTGGATCATATTGTCTGTTAGGAACAGTGGGCAATTTGAGAGCTTGAAAATCCAATATTTCTTTCTCAACATGACAGTAATTGACCAATGCAAATATACCAAATCTCACAGGAAAAACAACCCATGCCTTCTTATTTGACTCTCTCAATACTTTAGTAATACCATAACCCATTTCCTGATAGGATACTTTCTTGCTAACTTATCTAGGATGAACAGAGGCAAAACATG
Source organism: Pinus albicaulis (assembly GCA_034641835.2). NCBI lineage: Eukaryota > Viridiplantae > Streptophyta > Pinopsida > Pinales > Pinaceae > Pinus > Pinus albicaulis. The sequence continues at coordinate 739,625,401 of CM076572.1, forward strand.
AGGATGAGAAAGGCTGCCCCAGACTTTGATATAATTGAATAATTCTTCTCTAAACCAATTTCTGACCCTTCGAAGGTCATCCATAGAATTTTGATACATCCTAGGTGGTCAGGACTCAAAAATGGCTTCATATATCAGAATCATTACCTTGTGACAAATATGGTAGAGATGTTCAAGATATTTGGAATCTCATAAGATGTCATGATAAATCTGAATATGCTTTGGATCCTGAATGGTCCATTTCCAACTCGTAGCAAGAAAATCCATAGAAAAACATAGTGCATCCATAACATAAGAAGACATGTAGAAATGGGGCAACTTATCTTCAGAAATACTTCTAGCTTGCCGAAAAGCTAAGATATGAGTAGTTAAGTTATTAGAAAGAATGGTAGCCCAGTCAAAGAAGCCCCATCAATTAGAGGTACGCAGGTGTCTGACAATTTGACACATTAGGTAGTGCATACAATCGACACATCATGGCTACAACTTGGGAAAAAGGAGCGGCGAGGGAATCGAGTGAATACTTACCAGATTCCTCTGCTTTATGCTTGTTTGGGTCTTGTATTCATTGTCTGATTTATTCTGACGGGTGTCCATGTGCCTTTATAAAGGCCTTGACATACTCCTTATTATATATATACTGGTGATTTCGCAGATGATACATGCTTTGCAAATCATTACTGGTGAAGGACCCAATCATTGTTCCCATTTAGGTCTGAATGTGTCTCTCAGAAATATCTAGATTCTTGACTACCCAACGAACCATATCTGTTTAAGGCAATAATCGTGGTCTTGCCGCAATTCTGTGAGGAAAAGAGTTGGTGGCATCCCCTGTAGTGGCTTCCGAGACAGGAGTTCTATCGTCAGTTGTGACTATTCTAGTGGTAACTTTGGACTCCTCATTTACAAAATATCAATAAATTGCTTCCCAAGAGGGAAGCCTGACATCTCTGGTACCTACGGTATCTGAAAACAGTCATGCTCTTGGAATTTTGTCATCAACATCTTCAACAAATGGACCCACAGATTGTTGTTGTGGACCCTTTTTCTTAGATCTATTCCCTTTATTCATTTCCTCTATGTATCAAGAATTTGTGCTTACCTGTAGAAGACCGACACAAAGACTTAGCATAAAAGTTATTTTCAGAAACTTACAATGGCATAATAATGGAAACATAGCGTAAAAACTTTTTATTAAAAATCAATTGAGGAAAACAAAGCTTATTAAATGTGAAACTTTATTCATTCGAGAACCATTAATTAATATGCTAACTCATTTAAGTGAAAAAATAATGGACCATGTGAACATGCCACGTCAAATATCAGAATAGAGATATCAGAGGGGAACTTAAACTACACTTATGATATATGAATTTCCCGATATGAATGTTTTGAGATGCGAAGCTACGAGACGTGAGGCCCCGAGATATGAAGTTCTGATATATGAAAATTCTGATATGAAATTTTTCGGGATGGGAGGTCTGAGATGCGAGAGCTTCGAGATACATAAGTTCTGAGATATATAAGTTCTAACGTATAAGAGTAACCCGGAAGTTATTGTTCTCGTAAGTCCTCTTTTATAAAAGTTATGATATATCAAGACCCGATATAAAAATAACGTGACCTTAGGAACCTATCATTAGGGGTGAACCATCTCGGGACCTCAGGAAATCATTTCTCAGACAAGAAAATCTCGTAATGTTTTATTAAAAGGCCCTGATAGATCTACCTCGAGACTATCAATCCCGATAATTCATTTCTTTAGTTTCTTTTAAAATATTTCAAGACTTATTTCAAACTTAATTTCCCTTTTTTCTTATTATTAGGTAAACTTAAAATGGTTTTAGAAAATTAAGAAAAACTAAAGGGTCCCCATTATTTATTTTTTCTTAAAAGAAAAATGAAAAATGGGGGGTTGTTGTTTTCTACAACAGAGTGCCAAGTCAATCCTCTTCTTCCATTCCAGGAAATTTTTTGATCCAACAAGCTTGTTGCTTTCCTTGCAAAATGTAGCAATTTGATGTGTAGGTTGAGACATCGAAGACAACATGATGATGATGAGGTCTTCAACGAAATTTTGATGTACTAACCTTCCTTCTAGGTCAATAGGTATTCTTCTTCTATCCTTGTGTCCTTTTGCAAATGATTCCCCTTGACATTGTGAATAACAAACCCTTCTTATGTCAACAAGATGATCTTCAAGTTGCCTTCTCTTTCTTCACCTTAGCTATGAAACCATGTTGGGGAATCTAGTAGGGCAGTTATTTAAATCAATTCTCCTTAACCTTAATAATTACTTGTGAACTTTAGTTATCTTCTTATGTTTCTTTATTAGATATTTTTATCAAACAATTATCAAGAGAAAAAAAAAATAAAGACAATATACATAAGAAGTAGGCTCCAAGCAAGGGAAAAACCCCTCCAAGGGGAAAACCCAGAAAGAATCTCTTCTCTTCTTATAGAATCTGCTTCAAATGAGAAAAACAAGACCCAAACCTCTAGATAAAGACCTCCTCCAACCACTAAGTTAGCCCTCCAAGAATATCTTGTCAGTAGGTCAAAGTTTAACCAAGTCAACAAGGGTCAACTATCCTTTAACTTGCTTCCAATCTCAACTTTTTCCCCCAGCTTTGAATCTAAAATTTTGACCTACAATTCTTAGCCCTTCAATAACTGCAAAAACCCTCACACCACACGTATGGGTAGAAGAGATCAAATTTAGGTCTCCTTCCTTCATTTTAGCTAGCTCATTTGCTTCTAGACTTGTTGGCTTCATGTCTTGACCTTCTTGCAACAAAGTTTCGGACTTGCAACTAGGTCTGCAATCTCGGCCTTGCAGCGATATAAACCCTAGATCCTTTGCACGTGTGAGAGAAAGATGGTGACAAAAATCAGATATCGGTTTCTTCTTGAGATGTTTCCTTCTTCTAGGTCTTTGCTCTTTCTTGTTTTCCTTTTCTCACTTGGATCGAACTGTAGAAGTCTCTCTAAGTGAATCGAGCTTCCTTCCTTTATATAGCCTTCTCATGAGGTTAAATATCCCATTTCTAGGCCGAATTTTCCTTGGGAGGATCGACTAGTGCTTCGAGGCTTATTTGACTTTCTAGACTCATAATTAATATCTTTTACATGTTACAACTTGCCCGATTGGTCTTATACAAATGATAAAGATTCTTTTGACTCAAGAAAAATATTCTTTTGACTTGACAAACCCTAGTGTTAATTTTGGCATCTCATTGGAAAATTCCAACCATGGGACTATATTCCTCTTTTCGAGATGACCAATTTTGACTATTGAAGCACTCAAATCGGATAAGGAAAAGTGAATTTATGAAGAAAAACCCACATATGCACATATGAACAAGTCGGCCCTAACAAGAAATTGGTCAAGCTTGGTTAGCACAGGTCTGAGGCTGGGACGACAGAAGAAGTCTGCAAAGGTCTAAAATTACAGGGTCTGAGGCTCATATATGTTTTTAGGGTTTTGGGTTACAGTTGTTGGCTCATCACAGGACAACTTCGACCACAATCGTTGGCTTGTAGGCTCAAGGGAGTTATTGGAAGCCTTCAGTCGCTCACACAACACCTCCTCCATGCGACTGAGAAGTTGATTGAAATTTGACCATGGACCGAAGTTGACCACAGACAAGAAAAGTTGTCTTTGATATATATTGATGCTGAGAAAATATTATTGAATGTTATTGATAATTTTGTATTGGGCTCAATGTACTCTCTGCTAAACATTTTATGACCATCTAATAGAAGAAGAACTTTCAAAGGGTTTTTCCCCTAGTGGGGTTTTTCCTTGGTCTTTAACTAAATCTGGTGTCTCTTGTTGATGTGTTGATTGTCTCCTTTGTCATTGCATCTATTGTTCTGTCTTCAAATGCTATTGATGATTGGAAATATTAATTGGTATTGAAAAGATTGCTAATTGAAGTATTGAATTGGGCTAAGGTAATTAATACAACATAGAACAATATGCAAATTAACATGGTATCAAAGCTAAGGTTAAGGACAAGCCCAACAGGAGACAAGAATTGGAGCAATGATCTTTGGAAAAGTTGAAGAAGCTAACCTATTCAAGTTAATATGTCTTCCTACTTCAAGGAAAATGAAAATTTGGGTGGCTCATGTAATTATGTTGCATGGAAAGTCAAGTTGGAGATCATAACTAATAACAATGATGTTTTGGATTACATTCAAGGAAAGGTAATTGAACCTCTAGAGAGTTCTTTCGTCACTATCAAGAACAAGCACAAGAAATGTAAGTTAAAAGCAAAGAAAATTATCGTTGATGGTTTACAAGATAATCTACTTGCGTATGTTGGAAATTTGAGAAGGTCTAAAGATATGTATGATAAGATAGTTGGCATGTATGAAGTCAACAATTTGAATGAAATCATCTTCGTGAAAGATCAACTCAAAGACATGAAGATGAACAAGGGAGAGTCTGTGCAATCCTACATCACGAGGATATCTCGCCTTAGAGATCAATTGCAAAGAGTTGGGGAAATTGTGCCTGATAGGGAATTGGTGATCGTAACTCTAAGCGGTCTCCATCTTGTTTGTGAAACCTTCATCACTACCATAAGCAACAACAATGTCCTCCCATCATTTGATGATATTGTTGGAAAAGCTCACTCAAGAAGAATCAAGGATGATATCGAGAGGAAGGATTCAAAAGCATGAAGAGAGAGAGAGCCCGTTGCATTCGTCACACAAAACAAGAAGAAGAAAGGAAATGGAGGTTCATCAAATTCAAGAAAGCCTCCACCTCGAGATACAAAGAGAATGAATGATAGAACATCATCTCACATTGAATGCTAAAATTGTCACAAGAAGGGTCATTATGTTTGATATTGCCCCGAGAAGAACAATGTTCCATGCTACAACACTAGAGACAACAACAATAGGTTTGATGATTGAAGAAGAAGAGATGATTGAAGGAATGATCGAAATGGAAGAGATGAAAGAAGAAGGGATGCTCCAAGTGACCATGAAGAAAATCGTCGTCCTCAAAAGAAGTCAAGATACTTTGGGTATGAAGGTAATGTTGGCAAACAATTTGAATATATTCTTGTTTCCGTCCTTACTAGTTCCTCTCCTCTGGATTCGTGGGATAATTGGTTGGTTGATAGTGGGGCCACTCATCATTTCTCTGGGTATAAATAAGTTCTCTCTAATTTGGTAGAGAGGTAGTGAAATTTGAAAATTATTCTTGGAGACAACTCCACTCATCCCGTGAAAGGCTTTGGGTCCGTCAAATTTCATTTGGACTCTGGGGAATCTGTTGTGCTCCATGATGTGATGTATATGCCAGGATTGAAGAAGAATTTGGTATCAATATCCGCTTTGGAAGACAAAGGGATGAGGGTTGCCTTCATCAAGGGAAAGGTTCTAACTTGCTCTGTTGGATCACCTATGAGAGATGCATTTACATTGGGATCAAGATTTGAAGGACTCTACAGGGTTACTGGAAGACCTCTCCTAGCATTGGTCCATGATTCAAATCATCTAAGCAAACTATGGCACCGAACTGTTGGTCAAGGTTGTCATTGATGTCAATATGGCATTGTTTGTGATGGAAAATATTCTTGTCATACATGTCCTAACCTTTGAGATGTTTCCCTAACCCTAATGCACGATCTAATGATGAATTGAGAAGCCCTTTCCCTAATGAAGATGTCCTAAAGCACTAAATAAAGTGATGCCCTAATATGCCCTAAAAATTCCTAAATGCATAAATTCATGAAGCCCTAAATACCTTTCAAAAGATGTCGTAATCCTAATAAGCTTAAAGGCCTAAATCTGTGAAAAAGAAGCCCTAGACATAAAATCCTAAAGGCTGCCATAAATAAAATTATGAAGACAGCTCACAAAAATAATTTTATTGATGGGAAAATGACCTCATTAAAAGATAAAATTGACACCATATTATAGAGGACAATTTTCCCTTTCAAACTTCCTACTGCTGAAGAGAAAATGAATTTTTAACTTAAAAAATAATAATTTTTTGATTCTGGCCGACATGATCTTACTTGTCCAAGTCGGCTCTTCCTCAAGAGACATGTCTCTTCATTAAAGGCCAAAACCACTATAAATATAAGTCTCAAACTCCTCATTTCAACATCAGATTTTGGTGAGAAAATTCAGAGAAGAAAAGCACAGAATTGTACAGAAGGCTGAGGAGGATTAATCGTTTCGGTATACTTCTGTTAAGCCAGCTGTAGAAGCTCATTTAGAGCTCGGACCTGATATTACCTTGGAGATATTACTGTGGAGAACTCAGGCCTGCTATTACTTTGGAGATATATTTCTGTGGAGAACTGTCACCTCCTTCAGGCCCAGATTGTGAGCATACTACTGTGGAGATACATCAGTAAAGGCTCAGTGCTATACCTTTGTTCCTCGGATTCCTGAAAGCTCAACAAATTTACCTCGGACCTGTGGAGATAATACAACAGCTCGGACTTTAAGACAGTCCTGTTGAGGGATCAAGTGCTACAGACCTGGGACTTAGCAAAGTCTAGTGGAGGATTGCAAAGTGAGAACAGTACCACAGACCTGTAATCACCAAAGTGTTGCTTCTCATACCTATGGATAAAAGGAACAAAATTGCAGGTTGACTATTGAAGCTCGGATACTACTGTGGCATATAAGGAAACTCAAACCTGAGTTTTGAAGATTCGGTCCTCCAATTGAAGGGCTGATACATTGGAGATTGGGTGTTGAAATAATGCGCCGAGGTATGGACAGTGGCATTGAAGCAGTAGCAGTGAACAAAGAAGTGTGCAGCAAGGGACGATTTAGACTATAAGGCGTGTGGGCAGTAGTATTTGAAGACCTCAGACAACAAACCTTATCAGTTATTTTGGAGAAGACCTTGGCAAGAGACTTGTGACTTGATCAGCTTTCTATACTTGAACTTGTGAATAGATTTCTAGTATCTTGGATAGGTGACACTTGAGGAGTTTAGACTTCTGTTGAGCATCATATTGCACCATATATCTTGAGCAGATCTAGAAATAGTTGCCTTGAAGCAGCTATTGAAGGAGCATTGATTCTTGGAGTCATCTGAAGACATCTCGAAGGTTTATTGAAAATATTTTGTTGAAGGATCCTTGAAGTCTTGTTGAAACAACTTGTTGAAAGAGCATTGATTACTTAAGAGTCTTGGAGCATCTCTAGTATTGTCGGAAGCCTCTTGAAGTCCAGTGTGTAGATTTTTGGTAGCCTAACTGAAGACATTCTTTGGAGAACCATTGTAGACCTCCTTGATTGAAATCATTGTTGAAGCTTTGTGAAGACATCCTTTGGGCTACCTATTGAAGTATTCTTGAAGGAGTAGTGATTTTGAAGAAGCCCTCTTGGAGATATTTGTTGGAGCAGTCTCAGAGTATACATCCTTGGCCTTGGAGCTGACTTTGAAGATTCGTGGAGATCCTTGGAGACCATGATGGTAACCTTGAAGATTGTGTTTGGGTACCATGAAGAGCGGTGGAGACACCTTCATGAGAAGACAAAAGTTGTCATTGATGAGCTGAGTGCTTTGGAGATCAAGTGAGGGCACTGTTGAAGGTGAAGATTTTGTCAAGGCTGGTTGCGGAAGATATTGGGAGCCTTGAAGAACTAATAAACATATATTGAAGAACTGAAGTCGTGGTTTGGAGCCCTAGAGGATAGGAGTCCTCAGGAAGACCAGGTTGGAGCCTGTACCAGGGATAGGGTGGGAGCCCAAGGGGTTGGTGCCTCAAAGTGACAAGGTTGGAGCCTTGGGAAGATAAGGTTGGAGCCTTGGGTAGATAGGGTTGGAGCCCTAGAGGTTGGAGCCTCATGAAGTCCAAGTTGGTGCTTGGCAAAGTACAGGTTGGAGCTTGGGAGATTGAAGATTGGTGTCTTCATCCAGGGTTGGAGCCCTAAACTACTATTGTACTCGATTCATTGTAAAGAAGAGGATTTAAGTCCTTGTTATATCTGATTAATAAAATCCTTTATTCTATATTGTTCATTTTGTGTTCTAAATATAAGTGATCTTAACTGGTAAAAATAACAATTGAAAAGAAATACTGATTCACCCCCCTCTCAGTATTTCCAACAAGATTGGCCCACTTACATTATGATGCTCTTCCAAAATTGAAGAAATTGTTCTCTGGTATTCTCGATGTTCAAGCTCAACATAATGGAGTATGTCCAGGTTGTGCCATTGGGAAAAGACAAGGGGACCATTCCCAACCAACAAGAACAAGACAAATGACATCCTCCATCTCATTCATTCTGACTTAGGTGGTCTGATGCCTGTGCATTCTCTTGGTGGCCATCTCTATTACATCATCTTCATTGATGAATTTTCAAGAAAGACGTGGATATATTATTTGAAGCACAAGGATGAAGCCTTTGAAATGTTCAAGGAGTTCAAAGCTTTGATCAAAAATAAAAAAGGGAAGAAAATCAAGATATGCAGGTCTGACAATGGTGGAGAGTACACTTCAAATGAGTTCATTGATTTTTGCAAGAAGGAAGGTATCAAGAAGGAGACAATTGTTCCTTATACTCCCGAACAAAATGGAGTAGCTAAATTGAAGAACAGGTCTATTGTAGAAGTCGCTCGTGCCATGCTCCATGATCAAAAGTTACCAAAGTTCCTTTGGGGAGAAGCAACAAATGTTGTAGTATATGTTCAAAACAGGGTGCTTCATCAAACATTGGACAATAAGACCCCCGAAGAAGTGTTCACAGGTGTCAAGCCTGATGTTAGCCATCTCCATATCTTTGGCTGCCTCGTATACTTTCATGTACCGAAGGATAAAAGAAACAAGTTGGAAGCCACTGGAAGAAAAGGTATGTTTGTTGGATATTGTGAAAATTCTAAGGCATTTAGAATATATATTCCTGGTCAAAGGAAGGTTGAAATTAGCAGGGATGTAATATTTGATGAAGACGCTGCCCTTGGAAAAGCAAGGTACCTTCCTCCACCTCCTCCACTTGAGAAGAAGAATGGTGATATGGATATTTTAGATGGTCCTTACGTACCTGAATTTGAGACAGATATTGTTGATGATCCCATGGAGCCCATGGATCCCTTAGATCCTCCTCCATGTAATCCTCCTGCCAGGAATAGGCCACTTTGGATTTGAGACACATTACAGGACGATGAGAGACGAGCTCTCGTTCTAAGATCATTTAGAGAAAGGAAGAATCAATGCAGGTACCAGGGATATGGTGTAGCCATGAGCACTATGATTCAAGTCGAACCTCCCACATTCGAAGAAGTCGTAAAAGAACAAGTTTGGAAAGATGTTACGGCCGAAGAATATGAATCGATTATGAAGAATGGTGTATGTGATGTCCTGTCGAGACTGAAGGGTAAATTTGTAGTGACTTCAAAATGGCTATTCAAGATCAAGCATGGAGTTGATGGTAGCATTGAGAAATATAAAGCAAAGTTCGTGACCCAATAATTCTACAAAAAGAGCGAGAAGATTATGACGATATATTTTCACCTGTGGCTCGATATACAACCATTCGTCTGATAGTTTCCCTTGTCGCAAGTCAAGGATGGACTCTTCATCAAATGGACGTAAAGACAACATTCGTCCATGGTATGTTATAGGAAGAAGTGTACGTTGAGCAACCATAGGGATATGAAGTAGAGGATCAAAAGACACATCTTTGTAGGTTGAAGAAGGCATTTTATGGTTTGAAGCAAGCCCCTAGAGAATGGTACACACACATAGACATTTATTTGGTGAAGTTGGGATTCACAAGAAGTAACGTTGATCCCAACCTCTACTTCGAGGTAGTCCAAGGTATGTCATTAATTTTGGTTTTATATGTTGACAATCTATTCTTGACAGGTAGTGAGCCTTAATGATCGAGTGTAGGATGGAGTGAGCCTCTGAATTCGAGATGAAGGACCTTGGATTCATGCACTACTTTCTAGGCCTTGAAGTGTAGCAAAGGCTCGGTGAGATATTCCTTTCACAAGGAAAATATGTTGTGAAGTTGTTGGAAAGATTTGGAATGACAGAATGCAAGTCACTACCCACACCGATGGAAATGAACTTCAAGAAGTTATGTGGAGAAGCTGCAGGACCCGATTTTTCGAATCCATCCAAGTATAGACAGTTGATTGGGGCTCTGATTTTCCTAGTGAACACTTGTCCAGACATATGTTATGCAATGAATACGTTGAGTCAATTCATGACCGAGCTGTAAAAATTTCTAAATATTACTCATGCAAAAATCCTACTGTTAAATCTCGATTTACTTCTCTTACTTAAACAAGTTATTAATATGAAATATTCAACATTAACATCGAAGTAAATACATTAATAGTCTACACACATATAGATCTAAACTGAATAACATGCACAATGACAAAGTGACACACGGGATTTTTTGGACAACTGTCTAGGAAAAACCCAAAGCAGGAAAACTGATCTTCTGGCTGCTGAAGGGTTTTATTATTAAGTAGATTCTAAGTATAACAAATCTAGGCACCAAACTGGTTAACCCGACAGAGAAATAAAACTGCAGTTACACCTCTGTTCTGGAGACAGACAATTTGACTGATTCACACCCTCAAACGAAATTTACATAACTCATCCCTTTTCAGTCTTCAGAAACCCCAGCACTGCACTGAAGCCCTCTGCTTAGCTCTACTAGCCTGCGTCAGCCCTTGCGCTGCTCAAGAAGGGCCTGTGTCACCCCAGACTGGGTTACGCTGCCCCTGCGCTGCCCTGGTTGGGCATGCGTCAACCCTATTGGCCTCTTGTTGCCCCTGTGCTACCCGTTTTGGACCTGCGTAGCACCTAAAGCCTCTACGCTACTGCTCCCTCGGCGCTGCTCAGTCTGCTGCTTCTCTGCCCTTGGTGCACTCTTCGTCTGGGATCAAACCATCCCTTCTGCCAATACTACCCCTCGCTGCAGCTAAAACACTTCTGAAATTCCTAGCAAATTGCGCCCTAGAATTTCAACTTAGTTTCAATGCTCTGCCACTGTGTGTGTAATCCAACTGACCCCAAACCTTTCCTTTATACTTTTCTTGTTGGGAAACCAACGGTCGTGATCTAATCTTGAATCGATGGCTAAGATTAAAAGAAAGCTTGATACGTGTGACTTAAGTCATTTTCCTAACATGTTTAATTTAATTAACTTTAATCTTTTAATTTTCCTAAGTTAGACTTAGGGTCCTTAATTAAAAAGATTAATTAATTAAATATCTCTTAAATAGGATGGAATTTCTCAAATCCCTTTCTAGGTCTTGGAGATCTCATGTACTTTAGTCCCTCCACAAAATTTGGGAGCTAGAGCACATTCGATGCTACCACAACACTCAAAAATCTCAACACTCCCTCTTAGCGAGGAATGTGCTCTAGCACAACACTTCACCCCGAAGTTTTGCATTGATCTCTGGTGTGGGTCTCTGCACTGATGCTTGGCCTGCTGCCCTTCATCACTGCGTTGTTGCTGCTCTCCCATACTACTGCCCATGACGCTGCCACATTTGTACTGCAACTCCCTCTCAATCTACTGCATCATGTTGTCGAATGTTGCACTGCAACTTAGTTGCTGAGAGAAACAACCGAAACCTTCCTGCCCAATCTTTGACAGACAAGTCAATTGGGTTGCATCTTCATCATTGAAGCTCCATAGGCTGCTGCTCTGTGCTGTCATTTGGAAGCTGTTGTGCTAATGCAGCTCTGCACTGTGTAAGCAGACCTCCTCTGTGTTGCCTCTACGGTGAAGTCCCCTATGCTACTGCACTGCGCTGTCCTCCTAAAGCCTCTGCGCTGCTGCAGCTCTGCACTGCGTAAGCAAGCCTGCTCTGCGTTGTTGAAGTCACATCAACCCCTTTGCGCTGTTGTTGCTGCATCTGCACTACAGTGCTCCCTCTCAACATCCAGTTGTGCCTCTGCTCCACCCGTGATCTTCTGCACCCACTGCTCCACTTGTCTCGCTACTGTCTTAAGGCTCCCATAGCACAGATGTGATCCAAGAGTTGGGCTACTCAAGGATCCCACCACCACTTTGTAGCTACCCTACAGATCCATGTCGCCCCACTTTCGTGGTTCATGAGCGCTCATGGCTACGTCATCTTCCGAGCTATCGTCTGCCACAGCAGCCTTGGAGCTAGAAGCTTCCTTATTCTTCTTCTTCTGAGGACAAATGTTGGTGAAATGTCCTAGTTCGTCGTACTGGAAACACTTGATCTTTGACAGATCACGCTTCTTTCTCCCTTGCTGCCTCTTTGATGCCAAGGCTGCATCTTCCTCTTCTTCCTTCTTTACTTTACTCGACCCAGTGTTGTATTGTCTCTTGGTGATCCGACAGATTTCTTCTTGTCGGAGGATCGCCCACATATTGTCCCAGTTGGGAAGGTCCGCTCTGCCCAAGAGACTTTGGAAAAAAGTTTCCCAGTCCTCTGTGGCAACATTTAGAGCCGTCCTCACCAAAACATCATCCTCCACCTTCACCATCATGAACAACCTCAGCTGGTTTCCAGAAGCATCTTTCTCTGGACGGATCTTCCTTCATATAATGTGGTTAGAGCTACCCACATATCATGACCCGTTGCCTTCTCGGCTATGTGTGGAACTACTTGATCTTTGACCTCGTCCATAATGAAGCGCTTGGCGTGTGCTACTGCTTCTTCATGCTTCTCCAGGAGCTTCGCATTGGTCGGCGTGGCCACGTCTTTCTCTGCATGCTCCCTTTGACCATATGCCTCCATGACTACCAGGATTCTGGCCTTCCAGATTGAAAAGTTGGATAGGTCGTCCAACCTATCCTGATCACATAGTCCATGGGGTGTCATCTGCTCAGACAATGTGTCGGAACGAATCCTCCTCTGTATGCTAGATACTCAGATCTAGGGTCCTTGGCAAGAAAGGCACCCTCTGCTCCCTCTGACAACTGGCTTCCTCTCTTGGAAGTCCGCCAAATCAAAAACGAATCAGCTCTCTTCAATCCTCTAAGATCTTCAGTTTTCTTTGGCTGGACATCTTCTGAGAAATTGGTCTCCTCTTTGTCCACTTCGCTAGGCTAAATTCTGCACCTACAGAATTTTAACCCCACCAGCAATTGTTGAAGCTTTGCAACTCAGCTTCTGGACTGCGTCACCCTGGCTAGCCTCTGCGTGAGCAAACAGTGTCAGCGCAAAGTGTCTGCGCTGCCTCTACGCAGTAAGTGCATGGGCCTGTGTGGTTTTGCGTGGAGACTGCGTCACCTTGGCCTCTAGTTGGCTCTGCTTCCTTCCGCTGCTGCACTACCTTTTCTAGTCTGAATTTTCTGTTGTTGTTGCTGCTTTCTCTGCTGCTTTTTGCAACACAGATTCTTCAGTCTTCTTGCAGGAGATCCAGGCTAGATCTGCAATTGCTCTGATACCATATGAAAATTTCTGAATATTACTCATGCAAAGCCCTACTCTTAAACCTTGATTTACTTCTCCTACTTAAACAAGTTATTAATCTGAAATATTCAACACTAACATCGAAGTAAATATGTTAACAGTCTACACACATACAGATCTAAACTGAATAACATGCACAATGACAAAGTGACACACAATATTTTCTAGACAACTGTCCTTGGAAAAACCCAATGTGGGAAAACCGGTCTTCTGGCTATTGGAGGGTTTTAATATTAAGTAGATTCTAAGTACAACAAATCTAGGCACCAAACTAGTTAACCCAACAGAGAAATAAAACTGCAGCTATACCTTTGTTCTGGAGACAGAAAATCTGACTGATTCACACCCTCAAACAGGATTTACAGAACTCATCCCTTTCCAGTCTTCAGAAACCCAGCGCTGCTCTGAAGCCCTCTGCGTCAGCTCTACTAGCCTGTGTCAGCCCATGCGCTGCTTAGGAAGGGCCTGCGTCACCCCAGACAGGGTTACGCTGCCTTGGCTGGGCCAGCGTCAACCCTACTGGACTCTTGCTGCCCTTTCAGGGCCTGCGTAGCCTCTATGTAGCACCTGAAGCCTTTACACTGCGCAGCTGCTGCATAGTTGCTGCATAGCTGTTGCTCTCTCTGCTAGGTAGCTGCTGCTCCCTCTGCATTGCTCAGTCTGCTGCTTCTCTACCCTTTTTGCACTCTTGGCCTGAGATCAGACCATCCCTTCTGCCAATACTACCCCTCGATGCAGCTGAAACACTTCTGAAATTCTTAGCAAACCACGCCCTAGAATTCCAGCTTAGCTTCAGTGCTCTGTCACTGTGTGTGTTCTCCAACTCACCCCAAGCCTTTCCTTTATACTTTTCTCATTGCGAAACCAACGCTCGTGATTTAATCTTGAATCGACGACTAAGTTTAAAAGAAAACTTGATACATGTGACTTAAGTCATTTTCATCACATGTTTAATTTAATTAACTTTAATCTTTTAATTCTCCTAAGTTAAACTTAGGGTCCTTAATTAAAAATATTAATTAATTAAATATCCTTAAACAAGATGGAATTTCTCAAATCCCTTTCTGGGTCTTGGAGATCTCATGTACTCTAGTCCCTCCACAAAGTTTGGGAGCTAGAGCACATTCGATGCTACCCCAACACTCAAAAATCTCAACACGAGCCTTTGCATGCACATTGCGTCACTGCCAAACACATTCTGAAATATTTGCATGGAACAATCGCCCTTGGTTTGAGATATACTACCAAAGATATTCAATTGCATGGATATACTAATGCAGTTAACGCATGAAACATTATCGATAGGAAGAGTACATCTAGATGTTGGTGTAGTCTTGGATCTGCCATGATATCTTGGATGAGCAGGAAGCAAAAGTCCGTAGCATTGAGTGTTGTTGAGGCAAACTATATTGTCGCTAGCATGGCTAGTTGCGAAGCAGTTTGGTTGAGGAAGCTCTTTGTAGAGCTATTTGAGCAGGTCCTATACACTACAGTGATATATTGCAACAACAAGAGTGGGATTCGTCTGGCAGAGAATCTTGTGTTTCATAACAAGTCCAAGCACATTGAGATTCGATATCATTACATTCGAGACATGGTGCAGAGAGGATTTGTTAGACTCCATCATATACCAACAAATGAGAAGATAGTAGATATTCTTACCCAGGCTTTGCTGAAAGGGAAGTTCTTGGTCATCAGAGACCAACTTGCATTGATGGATGTGACTCATTCTGACAAGTAGCATCACTGATCGAGAACATTGAGCCAGCTCTTCCCCCATGTCTGAGCTCCTAAGGTGAGGAATTGAGATAGCAGGCTCCTAGGGTTGAGCGATCTCTAGACAATAGGGTCATAGATGTTACTCCCCTTTCTGTTACCCATAGGGCTGGACATGTTGCTCCCCTATCTTGGTCTTTGCAGAGTATACCCCAGTTGGCATCATACATGTTGACCACTGGAGTGGCACCTGATGATTATATGAAGACTCCATGCCCAAGGAAGAACCAAAGGACACTTGTACCATCAGATATCATTAGTTCAACAGAGTTTTTAAACTCTACTTTTACTTCTTAACATTTTCTCTTGTACCCAGATTCCACACCCTACGGGGAATTGTTATAAGTAATGCTAGTAATGATGAATTTGAGTCAGTATTGAGTCTGTAACAGGCCTAGGTAACTTGGGATCTTGCCAACAAGTGATTATTACTATGGGAGGTTTTTTTTACTCTGTTAATTGCCATCTCCCTATCAGGACTTAATAATTAATTGAGTTTTTTCCTCTAATTTTACCCCAAATCCGGAGTACGGCTTGATGGTGAGGCCTTGGGTGAGTCCTAGTGTCTAGAGTCAATGTATATTACCATACTAGATCACACAAAAAATTTCGTGGAATTTGGTTAGGTCTAGGTAGTGATTTTTTTATTTTTTAGATTTCCCGCAAGTCGAAAATTGCAATAAAAATTGTAATTGAATTGTAACAAGTGTTGCCTAGAGAAGTTGTATGGGGTATGAGTAATCAAAATTACACCTCTCACCCTCAACTTTCTATTATGACACACTTTGAAAGGTTAAAAATGTGTTTTGAACCCTCAAAACCTACATTTCCTAAGTTTAGTGGGAAATATGGGAATTAATTAACTCAGAAATTAAATAAATCCACACGTGCTAAATGAAGTGGAAATAAGGTGGAAAATTATGGAGCTGTTAAGGTGAAGTCACAAGGTGATGTGGACTCCTAAAATCAAGGAAATGACATGTGCTCAAATAAAATCGAATTTTTGTCATTAAATGAGAGTTGCTTGCTTGGAAATTCGAATTTGTGAAGTTAATCCATATTTGGGAGGATTTGGGAGAATATTTGGTGAAGTATTTTGTGGAAAATTGTCCCCACATGGGTTACCACCCATATACACTTTTCATTCCATCATGAAATTCAAATTTGGCACATAAGGGAAGAAGAACATGATGTCCACTTGCCAGAATCCGATTTTTACACTTGGCAATGGAGCTCCACTTATCAAATTCGAATTTGCCTTGTGATATCCTCCCTCTCACCATTTGGCATTTGGTTCTTCACTGGCATTTGCTCCCAACTTTCTATATAATAGAGCCATGGGTTCTCATATTGTATCATTTGCAACGAGCTATTGTGCTTGGGGAAGCTCTGCTTCTATGTACTTGTGTTCTTCATATAAATAAAAAGACTTTGGTGTTCATTCATGATTGTTATTCCATTGCAGCATTGCTTGAATCATTGATGGTATATCTCTACTTGCGCCTTTGATTTATATTTTATTTTGCTCATATGCTTTTGTTGAAATGTAGATGTATAGCTATCTTACATTTACAATTGGTTATTTGATATGGTCTAGGCTAGAAAACTCTTTCTATTTTCATACAAATTCTAGAGTTTTCTTGTCATTGTTTATTGATTTAATCCATATGAGCTAATGTTTGTTGGAAGTTTTGTAGAGGATTATTATTGAATCAACTAGCAAGCGTGAGGGGGAGTCTTCAAGGGACCAACCCACTCCTTGCATTGTTTTCAAGGAGCTCTCATCGATATTTGAATTTCATAGATTTAATTTTTTTGAAAGTACTTGTTCTTGCAGGGTTCTCCTTCACATAGTCTATGCATGAATCAAAATATTAAAAAAAAAAAATTGCATCTTTTAATTGTGCTTTCATTTCATTATGTAGCTATTCAAGAGCTTCTCATAAGCTAGACAAGCAATGGGGATCTTTTCCCATCATTTGATTTAGCCTTTGTGCATATTCACATACTTACATGCTCACTAACTTTGGTTTTATTTTTGCAGTCCTAACATTCTTGTTTGTAGGTTCTCTCTAACTTCAAGTTGCATTTCAAGGAGGCCGTGGGCATTAGGAGAGCTTGTGGAAGAAGGCTAGGTCATACACCACCTTGGAGCTTGTATTCTCTAATTGTAGAACTCCTTCATCTCTTTTGAGGCTCTCATACTTGAAGGGATTTCCTTCTTGTTTCAATATTTCACATTGTATTCTCTCATCGATTCCTTGGGAGGCCCTCCAAGAGACTCTAACCTCATTGTAACACCATAATAATAAAAATTTCTGTTTTTGTTGTGGGAGCATGGGTTTTACCCATTGGCATCCCTATCTCTCCATTTCAGAGAGAGAATTTGTAGATGAATTGAATTATTGGTTTTGACATTTCCATTTTCGTTCACATCACATATGCATGCTCTAATTGGGAAGTAACACAAATCGCATTTCTTTTTCCTCAAGTTTGCTTCACAAATTTTAAGTTTGCATTTCTCATCATAGTTGCTACAAATTTCAAGTTACAATTCCGCAAAGAAATTTACTTTCATTTTGTGAAAACTTCTTCATTATTTTGTTTTAGCAAACTTTGATATACTTGGCTTGGCTATTGTCTAAATCATCTATGCCTTATGGTTGTACAATATTCCATTTTGAAACATATCCGAAGTATTGTGTATTTGGGCAATTTATCTTTCAAGACGATCATTGCAAATCTTGAGTTGCAATTTATTTTACATGCAAATTAATTGCTCATAAACATCAAGCTTTTAGTTAGTCATCGATTTATCATAAGTCAAAGCAAATACTTTCACTTCACAATCTATTATCTTGAAAGCATTTACAATATCTTGTGCTAACATTTTCTTGTTTCACTTTTTAGGATTACTTTTGCTTTCCATTTGAAAGCATTTTATTTCATTTAAGCAAATACATTTTCATTTCAAAGAGCAATACTCTGAAGGCGCTGGTTTTTATATGCTCTATGCTTATTTAAATTATGTACTGATGGTTATTCCTCATATCACTTTTTTCTTATAAATCTTAAGAAGTAATCCATTTAACTCTAACAACTCTCCTAGAAACTCACATCTTTTAACTTAGTTTTCCAATTAGGGGCCACCCTGTTAAAATTGGACAACTAGGTCCAAACTTCGGGTTGTGCTGCTCAGATGACGATTGCAATATTTTTATTGGATTCCTCGTTCAGAGAGGTGTAAGATTGATCTAAAGATCATCTCGATCGGATGAGAAGAACATGTACTTTGAATTTATTCCACTTATGTGCTAGGTCGCCCTGGAATAAAATATAGACTTAAATGTCTTAAAGGAAGTGTCACACACCCCCAAAGATTCCTATATATTGGAGAGACTTAGAGTTCATTTGACACACATTGTGTGGAGGAATTCTCTCTCTCTGGATAGCATTGGAGCTGCGTATCTATGGATTGTTCTTTGTTTGGGTTGTTCTGGGGTTATGTGTGACACGCTTCGCTGAATGACCTATTGGAGACTTTTCTGGTAGAAGCATCCTGCTGAACGCCATAACGCCACCACTCTTCATCTCTGTTTTGGCTTGTCTTCTATCGATCTATTAGTATGTTCTATCTCCTTTAGTATTGTGTGCCCTAATCTGAAATGGCATAGTAACATGTTCAGAAATTAACATGGTATCGGAGCCAGGAGAAGACAAAGCCCATATCAGGTCTGTTGGGGCTTATTGTATAGGCTGAAAACTCTGTTTGAAAGGACCCATAAGCTACAGCTAGGCTGTGTGGTAGGCCACAGGCCATACCACCACAGCAAGTGACAGCGTGAGCAGTTTTTGGAGTTGTTCTGTGCCATAACCCTCAGCGTGAAGGGAAGCATTCTCTGTGGTTGTTCATAGGAGCACAATTCCTGAAACAATGAATTATTATCTTGAGGCAACGGATATATTCCTGTGATAGCGAGGAGCAGTAAGGGTTTAAAGTAATCAAGTATTATGTTTAAGGCAGCGAGGGCCCATCATAGCAAGTTAAGGACATATTCAAGGTGGCAAGGTTTGTTAGAACATTATTTTTGGAGTGCAAGTCCTGTGTAGGACCATTTTTTGTGGGGCAACGAAATCCTGTGGTGACAGATAGCAACGAGAATAGCAACGAAATCCTGTGGTGACGGAGCAACGAAGTCCTGTGGAGAAACGAGAATAGCAACGATCTGTTGAGACAGCGTAGCTGTTGCTAGCAAGCACAAATAAAGACGTCGGTCATCTGGCATCATTCGCTGAGGAACGAGGCCACTGAAAAGGTGGCAGGCTACGTATCATTTTAAATTAAACGAAGCCCATCAAAAACCACAGCTCGCAGAAGGGGAAAAATCGAGGCCGCATTATCGGTCGCTCTCAGAATCAAAAAAAAAAAGGGCATCATCAAAGTGGTCGACGTCTATCACTGGCTGACCTTCCAACGTCACAAACACCGACAACTGAGCATGGAAGTTGCATTCAGGAGAATTGATCATTCTCTCAGAGCTGCCAGATCCTCAGAGCTGCCAGATCCACATACATGTAGTACAATCACCAGAATAACCGGGTTAATTATTGGATATACTATTTTCCCTTGCAAGCTTCCAAATTTGCGGATCGTATATATATATATCATTCCTTAGGCAAGGCCATGCATCTCTTAAATTTCGGCTGTTATATATATATATATACATAAAGTATTGTTTTTTTTCTAGACGTGCCGACAGTGCATTTGAAGCGTATATATATATATATATATATATATATATATCATCCCTGCTGAAGAAAATTTCTCTTCTTGCTGTCTCTTTCGTATGTCTGTTCTGAATCAGTGAGCTGGGATGAACCATATGCATCAGGATTCATATGGCCAATTCGCAGGGGACAATAAGAGTGGTGTCAATTCGAGCCTTGGATGGAATGATTACAAGGTCATAATTGATTTCATTTCTCCAGATATGAGTTATTTGGTGGATGTCACAGCTGTTTTCAGTGCTTCATTTCATGTTATCAAGTAGTCTCACAAAAAATAAATAAATAAAAAACTGTTATTCAAAGGTTGCTAAAGATTGGGGTTGGCGTAAATTTATCACCTTGACAAGTCTCTTTGACCAAGATTCACTGTACTTGGTGCAAGACACAGTGGTCTTTTCTGCAGAGGTTCTCATTTTTAAAGGAGACCTCTATAATGCAGGAGTGCATAGATCATGAAGTAGATTCTGTCTCTAAAAATGAAGCTGGAAAAACTGTAAACCGAGGAACCTTCACATGGAAGGTCGAGAACTCTTTAGTTTTTAAGGAGATCATGGAGACAAGGAAAATCTTCAGCAATTTCTTTCAGGCTGGTGGTTGTGAGCTACACATAGGTGTCTACAAGTCATTTGTTACTCTATGCATATACCTGGAAAGCGATCAATTTGTTGAAACCGATCCTGATAAGAATTTCTGGGTCAGATATCGGATGGCAGTAGTGAATCAAAACATTTTGAGAAAACTGTCTGGAAGGAGTCATCCATATGTTCAAAGACTTGGAATAATTCACTACAATTCATGAAAGTCTCGGACATGCTGGATCTAGATGCAGGGTTCCTTACCTATGACAGTTGTGTTTGTTTGCGAGATTCTGGATTGTTGTCCTGGTTTGAGTTTTCTGATCTTGAGTTCGAGCTCCTTGGAGGCAGTTTTTGGTTCACACATAGGTGAGGATGATCAAAGATCCTACTGGTGGTGAATAGAAACAACGTTGTAGATTGCAACCACAGATCCTACCTGAAGTTGGTCACAAACTCAATGATTCCCAGATCTGTGCATAAGCAAGACCACAATGATATTTAGAAAGATGACATATTGTGTCATTTACCACATGTTTAGAAGTTGGACACTTACATCTGAGCTAGATCTGCTTAACAGAAAGGTATCACATAAGGTATGGACTGACATGAAGAAGGGTAAATTTTGTGTTTGGAACATCTATATGATTGGTTCCTAGATCTGTGCAATTTAGGAGACAAATTGCAGAGCTAAGATCTGAAGACTTGAAGCCCTAGATCAATCAACTATTAACTGTAAATCTGAAATTGAGAAGCAACGCTGGATGAGATGCCAGATGTAGTAGATGAAGCTCTCAAGAGCAGAGTTATGAAAGAAAGAATCATGTTTGGACTCCTAGTTCTGTAGGTCACAGTAAAGAGGTTTGGTTGAGGAAGCTAGAACAGACCTCCTCAGATTAACAGGACTTCTAACACAAACTGAGGCTTGTTGATATATTCTCCCTGTTGGACAGTGACATAGATAGCCACCTATGTAGCAGTAAGCATGTGACAGTAGCAGTTTCACATTGGAGCGTAATGGTAAAATGTGCTTTTGCAGCTTTCAGACACATTGTTGGAATCTTGAACCATGATCAGCAAAGCCTGTTGGATCGCTGTGACTGTAGGAGCTTAAGTACCCTTTTCCAAGTTGGTGTCTGGGATGCCCTCATTTAAAAACAGATGTCTTCTCTCGGGAGAGAAGCTGGCATTAAGAGGGAGAATACAATTGTATATGTTCTTGTGCAGATACCATTGCTGGACAAAAGAAGATCCTCATGGCTCAAAGACATATGGCTTCAGAGGGGGAAATTCCAGAGGAAAACCAAGAAGCCATATAAATACTAGGGATATCTGGTTGCCATGAATACAATATGAGCCTAGATCATTTGAAGAAGCTGTAAAATATCTAAATCTGCAAGGATGCGAGGGTGATGTATGGGATATGGTTCCTAGAACACAGATCAAAGATGTTGTCACCTCAATACAAAATCAAGCATGGATCTGACCGAAGTGTTCAAAAGTTCAAGGCAAGATTCGTTGCCCGTGAGGAAGGCATAGACTACGATGACACACTTGCACCTGTAGTTCGATATACCACCATTCGATCAATCTGCTACGCAAGGATGGAGTCTTCATCAGATGGATGTAAAGACCACATTTCTGTGTGATGCGATAAAGGAAGAGGTGTATGTTGAGCAACCTCTGGGGTTCGAAGTCCAGGATAGGGGGCACCCTTGTCTGCAGGTTGAAGAAAGCCCTCTATGGGCTGAAGCAAGCACCCAGAGCTTGGTACGAGAGGATAGATAGCTACCTAATGAAGCTGGGCTTCACTCGTATTAATGCTGATCCGAACCTTTACTTCAAGGTTGATAGAGAGAAGCCTCTCATTCTGGTGCTGTATGAGGACGACCTCTTCCTGACAGGTGCTGACCCTCTCCTTCATCAGTGCAAGAGGGAGCTCGCTGCTGAGAGCGAGATGAAGGACCTGAGACTGATACACTACTTCCTCGACCTGGACGTCTGGCAGAGACCTGGCAGATTTTCCTTTCTCAAGGAAAATACATTGTGAAGCCTCTGGAAAGATTTAGCATGATGGACTGCAAGTCCGTGTCGACATTGATGGAGCTCAACTTCAAGAAGTTGAGCGGCAGCGCTGCTGGGCCTGTGTTAGCAAATCCTACTGAGTATCGTCAACTCGTAGGGGCCCTAATGTTCTTAGTAAACACCCGTCCGGACGTATGTTGTGCAGTGAACACTTTGAATCAACACATGGTTGATCATAACATTCACTAGGTTGGTGCCAAGAAACTCCTGAGATATCTCTGAGGCACGATAGACCATGGGCTGAGATACACTGCTAGGAGTATGACACTCCATGGATATACTGATGCTGATTGGGCTGGCAGTGTGGTGGATCGTAAGAGCACATCTGGATGCTACTTCACAAGTAGATTTGCTTCGGGCAGGAAACGAAAGTCGGTTGCCCTGAGTACTGCTGAGGTCGAATACATTGTAGCATGTATGACCCGTTGTGAAGTCACTTAGTTGTGAAAGCTCTTCAGTGAGTTGTTCGAGCATGTACTAGATGCCAACGTTATCCTTTGTGATAACCAGAGGGGGATTCATTTGTCATAGAATCCTGGGTTCCACGATTGATCCAAGCATGTTGATGGCTAGGATCACTTTATCTGGGATATGGTACAACGAGGCACTGTAAGGCTCGATCATTTTGGAACTGATGAGCAGGTCGCAGATATTCTCACAATGCCCTTGGGGAAGGTCATGTTCCTAACCTTCTGTGAGAATCTTGGAATCATGGAATGACCCTATTCTGAGGGCCCTATTGGATGATGAACTCTGGGAGCTCCAAGGGGGTTTTGGGGATAGCTTAGGTGCTATAAGCAACCACAGGGCTAGGCTTTCCGAACCTAGTTGGTGTGCTTCTACCCCATCGTGATGATATTGAGATGGTTTACCTCTATCTGATCTGTGCCCCGTATGCATCCTACCCATGGAGTTTCAGACTCATGGGAAGTACCTCTCATTTGGCCAATGAGGTGGGAAAAGTGAATAGAGACCATAGCAAGACCGATGGACGCATCAGAGATTGTCGTACTCTCTATGTCTAGGATGGCATGTGTCCAACTACTTGATCTGGGATCAAGTTTAGCGAGGTTTCGGACCTCCAACTGACTTCGGGTCAGTGAAACTAACTTTGCGTTAGTATATGACTCTCTTGAGTCCTAGTGAGGTTCGGACCTCCAACTGACTTTTGGTCAGGTAAACCAACTTCGGGTTGGTATGAGACTCTTTGTGAGTCCTATAGAGGTTTCGAACCTCTGGGCTGAATCTGTCAGCCGGGTATGATGTCTTTGTGACTGACCCACTTCTGTTTTGAAATAAAGAGGCCACCAAAGCAAGTTACGGCAGGATGACACACGATGTTTGGATTGCACTTGTGGACGTAGTTCTCCCTAGTTGAGAGGGAGTGTTAAAATTGGACAACTAGGTCCAAACTCCGGGTTGTGTTGCTCAGATGACAATCGCAATATTTTTATTGGATTCCTCTTTTGGAGAGGTGTAAGATTGATCTAAAGATCATCTCGATTAGATGAGCAGAACATGTACTTTGAATTTATTCCACTTATGTGCTAGGTCGGCCTGGAATAAAATATAGACTTAAATGTCTTAAAGGATGTGTCACACACCCCCAAAGATTCCTATATATTGGAGAGACTTAGAGTTCATTTGACACACATTGTGTGGAGGAATTCTCTCTCTCTAGATAGCATTGGAGCTGCGTATCTATGGACTGTTCTTTGTTTGGGTTGTTCTGGAGTTATGCGTGACACGCTTGGCTGAATGACCTATTGGAGACTTTGCTGGTAGAAGCATCCTACTGATCGTCGTAACGCCGCTACTCTTCATCTCTGTTTTGGCTTGTCTTCTATCGATCTATTAGTATGTTCTATCTCCTTCAGTATTGTGTGCCCTAATCTAAAATGGCATAGAACATGTTCAGAAATTAACACACCCCCCATAGCTAACCTAGGAGATAGCTTAAACAGAGAGAGTCGAGATTAGTGTGACAGCCCCTTCTCTAAGTTCCTTGCACCAACCACACCTTGTGGAGTTAAAGGCTTTTCTCGCTAACTGTAGGTAGGTGTAGGTGGCAAGCGATAACAATACCCACAAGCTAGGCTTGTTGGGATTACCGATCCCCGTCTGGCCAACGGGTTGAGAGTGTACTTGGGGTTGTACAACCCAAGATGATTATGATGCAAATGTTCTACTACATGACCCTTGAAGTTCATTGATGGGAAGATCAGTAGGAAATAGGATGGGTTGAGATGTGCTCCCCTATATCACTTATTTCCCTATATGGGGTTGTAGATGTTTAGCTCCCCGATGAGATTCTTGGTTGAGATGTGCTCTGCGATGTAGATTCAGGCTTAGATGTGATCCCTCTTGAGATTTTTGAGTGTTGGAATAACATCGTGTTAATTTTGGGCAACTAGGTCCAAACTCCATGTTCTGATGCTCAGATGACGATGACAATATTTTTATTGGATTCCTCTTTCAAAGAGGTTCAAGATCGATCTAAAGATCATTTTGATCGGATGAGAAGAACATTTATTTTGAATTATTTCCACTTATGTGCAAGGTCAACTAGAATTGTAATGTAGGCTTGGAGTCCCAACAGATGTGTCACACACCCTCACAGATGGATATATATTGGTCAACGTTGGAGGTCATTTTCACCATCACACATCACACACTTTTCTTTTGTGTCTGATTGGTTCGATCATCATTTGGAGGCTTCTCTTCACTCACACGTGGGAAAACAACAGCTAGGGTTTCAGATCTGTTCTAGGGTTCTCAACGTAGCTTTGACCAGCGTTGACTTTGGTCAATGCTTGGTCAACTTGACCTCAAACTCTCCCAAAACTTCGATCTCTGCAGTCCGCATTTTTTGGCACAAAACCTAGGCTGGACATTGACCTTCGACCTTGCTGTGTTGACTTTTTGTTGTTGTTCTACGTTGACCGTTGACTGGACAACGTTGACTTTTGTTGACTTTGGGTTGACTATTGTAGAGTTGTCTTGAGGGTTGTGTGGCACTTCTAGTTGGCTGACCGTGAGGAGACTTTGTTGGTTGAAGCATCCTATTGACCGTCGTAACGCACCACAACACATATTTTGCTGATCAAGTTAAGTGTATTTTTGGCTTGTCTTGCATCGATCTATTGGTATGTTCTACCAGCGTTTTACTTTCATGTTTATGTGATTGCTATTTGATATCGGGTTTCAAGTAAAGTTGCATCAAGCATAGAACATCTACGAAAATTTACATGGTATCAGAGCTAAGGTGAAGACAAAGCCCAAGTTTGTATTAAGAGCAATCACCGACGAAGTAGTACTTGTCAAGGACTCATGGGTACCTCAAATTATAATGGCTTCAAAGTTGATGACAAGTTGACTGGCAAGTCTGACTTTCATGCTTGGAAGATGTCTTTGGATTTGATCTTGGAAGATCAAGATGTCATGGACCATGTGCAGGGTAAAATCCAAGAGCCTCCATCATCAGCACCTGCTGCCACCAAGACAAAGTATAAGAAAGGGGAAATCAAAGCTAAGTTGATCATCCGGGATTCCATCCATAAAAGTTTGGTTTCCTACATCTCTGAGGAAAATCTAAGGAGATGTCTGATAAGTTGGTCAATATGTTCAGGGCTAACAATGCAAATCAAGTTCTTTTCTTTAAGAACAAATTGAAGAATCTCAAGAAAGGCAGGGATGAATCCGTTCAATCCTATTTTCTGAAGTTGACTGAAATCAGGAATAACCTTCTTGCCATTGGGGAAACAATAGCTAATCGAGAAATGGTTCTCACCGCACTTGGAGGTCTCCCCTCTAAATGACATGTATTCATTACTATCATTCTCAATAATAATGTGATTCCTTATTTTGACGAAGCATTGTCGAGATGCACTCAAGAGGAAACAAGAATGATGGAATATGAAAAGGAAGGTAATGTTGCTTTCACCGCTCATGCTAAGAAGAAGAACAATGGTGGTCCCAGGAACCATGGAAGAGCTGGGGCCAAAGGAAAGAAAGGAAGATGTTACACATGTAACAAGTTTGGCCACTATGCTAGAGAATTCCCTAATAGAAGGGATTCTCCAGGGGATGATGACAACAACAACAGGGGGGATGACAATCAAAGGAACAACAGGTTCAAAGGGAAGAGGAAGGCTCCCTCTGGTTGAAATGGAAATGGCCAACCTTTCAAAAGGTCAAGAAATTCCAGGTATGAAGAATCTAATGTTGTTGACAATGAAAGAAATGAATTCATTCTTGTATCTGCCCCCTCTGCTGCATCACCACCTGACACCTTGGATGTCTGGTTGATTAATAGTGGTGCTTCAAGGCACCTCACTGGTTTTAAAGAAGCCCTCTCTGATTTGATTGAGGAGGATATCAATCTGCAAATTATCCTTGGAGATAATGCCACCTATCCCGTGAAAGGGATAGGGACTGTGACCCTCCACTTATCTCAAGGTCAAGTCCTTTGTTTGCAAGATGTATTGTATGTACCTGATTTGAAGAAGAACATTGTGTCTATTTCGGCCATGGAAGACAAAGGTTTCAAGGTGGCATTCATCGAAGGAAATGTATGCATATGGCAGAAGAGTTTCAAGGAAGCTCTCACGATTGGGTTTAGAGTTGATACACTCTACCAGGTTGGAGGAAGACCTCTGGGAGCTATGACATATGATACTATTTGTCAAACCGAACTATGTCACAGGAGGTTTGGACACCTTCATTACAAAGCCCTTCCCGAAGCAAGGAAGGAGGTGATAGGGATGCCCGAATTCAAAAATGATCATGAAGGTTATGTCAGGGTTGTGTCGAAAGAGAAGTGGATATTTGCCATGATGTTACCTTTGATGAAGATGCTTCCCTTAGAAAAGTGATAAATCTTCCGAGCTCTAAGGAAGATCATGATGTTAGATTTAGGGATCAGGAAGAGTCGAAGGATGACATGATGCCCGATGTTGAAGAACCGATGGACCCCATTGATCCACCTCCTTCAATGAAGAGAAGACCCTCATGGCTCCAGGATGCTCTCGAAGATGCCGAGAGACATATGGCCCCAAGGGGGACATTCCATGAAAGAAAGAAGTCGAATAGATACCAAGGGTATCTAGCAGCCATGAGTACAATCATACAATCTGAGCCTGGATTTTTTGAAGAAGTCATAAAGCATCAAGTCTGGAAGGATGTTATGCACAAAGAGTACGATTCCATTATGAAGAATGATGTCTGGAATATGGTTCCGAGACCGGGGGAAAAAGTTGTTGTCACCTCGAAATGGCTCTATAAGATCAAGCATGGATCTGATGGTAGTGCTGAAAAAATTCAAGGCAAGATTCGTTGCCCGTGGCTTCTCTCAAAAGGAAGGCGTAGACTATGATGATATATTTGCACTTGTGGCCCGATATACCACCATCCAATATATTATTGCCCTTGTTGCTACACAAGGATGGAGTCTTCATCAAATGGATGTGAAGATTGCTTTTCTACATGGTTCAATAAAGGAAGAGGTGTATGTGGAGCAACCTCTGGGGTTTGAAGTCCAGGATAAAGACTCTCATGTATGCAGGTTGAAGAAAGCCCTCTATGGTTTGAAGCAAGCCCCTAGGGCTTGGTACAAGAGGATAGATAGCTACTTGATGAAGCTGGGCTTCACTCATAGTAATGCTGATCCGAACCTTTACTTCAAGGTTGATAGAGAAAAGTCTCATTTTGGTTCTCTATGTCGACGATCTCTTCTTGACAGGTGCCGACCCTCTGATTCGCTAGTGTAAGAGGGAGCTCGTTTCTGAGTTCGAGATGAAAGACCTAGGACTGATGCACTACTTCCTAGGCCTTGAGGTCTGGTAGAGACTTGGCGAGATTTTCCTCTCTCAAGGAAAATACATTATGAAGCTGCTAGAAAGATTTGGAATGGTGGACTGTAAGTCCGTGTCGACATCAATGGAGCTCAACTTTAAGAGGTTGAGTGGAAACATTGTTGGGCCCGTGCTAGCAAATCCTACCAAGTATCGGCAACTAGTAGGGGCCCTAATGTTCTTAGTGAACATCTGTCTGGACGTATGTTGTGCAGTGAACACTTTGAGTCAACACATGGTTGATCCTCATAACATTCATTGGGTTGGTGCCAAGAAACTCTTGAGATATCTCTGGGGCATGATAGACCATGGGCTGAGATACACTGCCAGGAGTTTGAGACTCCATGGATATACTGATGCCAATTGGGCTGGCAGTGTGGTGGATCGCAACAGCACATCTGGATGTTGCTTCACACTTGGGACTACTTCGAGCAGGAAGCAGAAGTCGGTGGCTTTGAGCACCGCTGAGGCCAAATACATTGTGGCATGTATGGCCTGTTGTGAAGCTACTTGGTTTCGAAAGCTCTTCAGTGAGTTGTTCGAGCATGTGCTAGATACCACCGTTATCCTTTGTGATAATCCGAGGGGGATTCGTATGTCAGAGAATCTCGAGTTCCACGATTGATCCAAGCATGTTGATATCTGGTACCATTTTATCCGAGATATGGTACAACGAGGTGCTGTAAGGCTCGATCATATAGGAACTGATGAGCAGGTCGCAGATATTCTCACAAAGCCCTTGGGGAAGGTCATGTTCCTAACCTTCCGTGAGAATCTTGGAATCGTGGAACGACCCTATGCTGAGGGTCCTGTTGGACGATGAGCTCTGGGAGCTCCAGGGGGGTTTGGGGATAGCTTCTTGTAGCTATAAGTAATCACAGGGCTAGGCTTGCCGAACCTTGTTGGTGTGCTTCTGCCCCACCGTGATGATATTGAGTTGGTTTACCTCTCTTTGATCTGTGCCCCATATGCATCCTACCCATGGAGTACCAGACTCATGGGAAGTACCGCTCATCTTGGCCAATGAGGTGGGAAATGTGGATAGAGACCGATGGCAAGACTGATGGACGCATTGGAGATTGTCGTACTCTCTATGTCTAGGATGGCACGTGCCCAACAACTTGATCTAGGATCAAGTCTAGTGAGGTTTCGGACCTCCAATTGACTTCGGGTCAGCTAAACTAACTTCGGGTTAGTATATGACTCTTTTTGAGTCCAAGTGAGGTTTTGGACCTCCAACTGACTTCGGGTCAATTAAACTAACTTCGAGTCAGTTAAACTAACTTCAGGTTAATATGAGACTCCTTTGAGTCCTATAGAGGTTTCAGACATCTGCGCTGATTTTGTCAGCCGGGAGTGATCTCTTTGTGACTCACCTTTTGTTCTGAAATAAAGAAGCCAGCAAAGCAAGTTACGACAGGATGACGCGCGATGTTTGGATAGCACAAGTGGATGGAGTTCTTCCTAGTTGAGAGGGAGTGTTAATTTTGGGCAACTAGGTCCAAACTCCAAGTTGTGATCAACTTGACCTCAAACTCTCCCAAAACTTTGATCTCTGCAGTCTGCATTTTTTGGCACAAAAATCGAGGCTGGACATTGACCTTTGACCTTGTTGCGTTGACTTTTTGTTGATGTTGTTCTGCGTTGACCGTTGACTGGATAGCATTGACTTTTGTTGACTTTGGGTTGACTGTTGTAGAGTTGTCTTGAGGGTTGTGTGACACTTCTGGTTGGCTGACCGTGAGGAGACTTTTATGGTTGAAGCATCCTGTTGGCCGTCATAACGCACCACAACACATATATTTTGTTGATCAAGTTAAGTGTATTTTTGGCTTGTCTTCCGTCGATCTATTGGTATGTTCTATCAGCATTTTACTTTCATGTTTATGCGATTGCTATTTGATATCGGGTTTAAAGTAAAGTTGCATCAAGCATAGAACATCTACGAAAATTTACACATCGGATGTGCTCTAGCTCCCAAACTTTGTGGAGGGACTAGAGTACATGAGATCTCCAAGACCTAGAAAAGGATTTGAGAAATTCCATCCTGTTTAAAAGATATTTAATTAATTAATCTTTTTAATTAACATCCCTAAGTCTAACTTAGAAAAGTTAAAAGATTAAAGTTAACTAGATTCCTCTTTTCAATATGACCAATTTTGACTATTGAAGCACTCAAATCGGATAAGGTTAAGTGAATTTATGAAGAAAAACCCACATATGCACATATGAATAGTTCGGCCCTAACAGGAAATTGGTCAGCCTTAGAAGCCTATAAATACAAGTGGTTCGCACAGGTTTGAGGCTGGGATGACAAAAGAAGTTCGCAAAGGTCTAAAATTATAGGGTCTAAGGCTTGCATCTGTTTTTAGAGTTTTGGGTTACAGTGGTTGGCTCGTCATAGGACAAATTCGACTACAATCGTTGGCTTGCAGGCTCAAGGGAGTGACTAGAAGCCTTCATTCGTTCACACAACTCCTCCTCCATGCAACCACGAAGTTTGACGGAAACTTGACCATTGACCGAAGTTGACCGCAGTTGACCGCAGACAGGAAAAGTTGTCTCTGATATATATTGATGCTAAGAACATATTTCTAAATGTTATTGATGATTTTGCATTGGACTCATTGTACTCTTTGTTGAACATTTTATGAAAATCTAATAGAAGAAGTATTTTCAAAGGGTTTTCCCCCTAGTGGGGTTTTTCCTTGGTGTTTGACCAAATTTGGTGTCTCTTGTTGATGTGTTGATTGTCTCTTTTGTCATTGCATCTATTTTTCTATCTTCAATTACTATTGATGATTGGAAAGATTAATTGATATTGAAAAGAGTGCTAATTGAAGTATTGAATTGGGCTAGTGTAATTGATACAACATAGAACAATCTAAAAATTAACATCTAGGAGCATGAAATGCATGCTTGACCTAGACGACCAATACAAATAAAGCATGAAACCCATGCTTGAAAAAAAAAAATCTTTCTTCTTTTGCTAGTAACATGAGATGTACATAATGATACGAGTATAATGACAATTATGACGACTGAAACTAGTTACAATTTCCAACAAGAGGGAGACCAATCTAAAGATCATCCTTGGAGACAACTCTACTAAACCTGCGAAATTTTTTTATTCGGTCAAATTTCATTTGGATTATGGGGAAACCATTCTTCTTCATGATGTTATGTATGTACCGGGATTAAAGAAGAACCTAATATCTATATATGTCTTAGAAAACAAAGGTATGAGAATTGCCTTCATAAAAGGAAAGGTCCTCACCTAGCCTATGGAATCTCACATGAGGGATGCATTCACCCTGGGATCTAGGATTGAAGGACTCTATAGAGTCAATGGAAGACATTTGCTATAATGGTACATGATAGCAATCATCAAAGTGACCTATAACACCAGAGGTTTGTTGAGAAAACAATGCTTATAGGAATTAGAGTTTGATTCCTCTTTCTTGATAATTACTTGTGAATAAGGGGCAAACCCAGTCCAACTCTTCCACTAGTAGATTCAAATCAAGATGAGACTCTCCAAGACCTCTTAGACCTAGACAAAGACCTCCTCCAACCACCAAGTCAACCCTTCCCTTCAATAGATGATCCCTATCAAAGTCTCCAAGTAATGACTCCCTAGCAACAACTTCACTCCAGAATTTCGGCCCCCAGCAACAAAATTTCGGACCTACAGTAGACACAAAATTTCGGCCCCAGGAACAACTTAAAAACTTCGCATGTGTGAGAGATAGATAGCCCAGAAACTCGAATTAGGTCTTCTTAGCAAATTTCTTCTTTCTCCAGCGACTTCGCTCTCTTTTCTGCTTCTCTTCCTTGTAGATTGAACTTGTTGAGTGAATGCTCCAAATAGGTCGAACTACCTCTATATATATAGCCTTTCTATTCGGTTGAATTTCCCTAATGTAGGCCAACTTCATGGGGACAAGGCCAACTTGGTGTGGAGGTAACAAATAACCTTTTTGACTCAAAAAATAATTTTTACATGATACAAAAGCCCAAGAAGAGTCTAATAAAAATGACAATGACTCTAATGACTCAAGACAAAACCTAGAAGCCTTCAATGGAGGTTTTGACCTAGAAAACATTGACCCAAGCATGAAACCCATGCTTTAATAAGTCATTTTCTTTAATAATAAAATTTATTTTGACAAGTACAATTATGAAGACCGACACTAGTTACATTCTTCAACACTCCCTCTTAATTAGGGAGGTATTCATAATTACATACATAAAAGAGTACACGAAAGATCTCAAAATGAAATGAACTACGAAGAGTTTTAAAACACTCAATGCTACAGATTGGATACCTGACGAGGGTACTCTAATCGAGTGGGACTAAGATGGAATCAAGCTTTCGCCACTCTAGGTACAGTCACACTTTTAAGCTCTACCATCAACCCAGGGATCTAGGTGTGTATCCAAGGTCGGAGCTCCATGACCAATGCCACCCTCCCTACTTGGAATCTAGACATCAACACATAAGCCGGCTAGATGTCATCCCAAGCATCTTGCCATAAGATGCTTCATCTCTCCCTATCAACTAAATTTGTAACATCAACTAACCCAAGCATGCTTCTAAAATATTCAAACTTCTTATTCGGAAGAGATTTCGTCAACACATCAACTACTTGTTCATCTGTCGGAATATATTGTAGCTTCACGGCCCCACCTTGTACCAAACTCCTAATGTAGTGGTACTTGTTGTTGATATGCTTCGTCCTTGCATGGAATATGGGGTCTTCAGACATCTTGATGATGTTTTGATTATCATAATTTATCATTGTAGGATCCAGAGGCTTTCCAAACAAATCACACTAGAGTTTTCTTAACCAAACAACTTCATTTCTTACTTCACATGCAGCAACACATTCTGCTTCAGCACTACTTAATGCAACAATATCTTCTTTTCTACTCATCCATGAAATCATTGCAGATCACAAATTGAAACATCCACCGACAGTGCTTCTTCCATCAATCTCATTGGCACCCCAATCAGAATCAGTAAAACCTGTTAACTTTACTTCCTTTCCATCATACTTCAGACAGTGATGTATTGTGCCACGTAGGCGTCTCAAAATATGCTTCGCAACTATCTAATGGTCACGATGAGGCTTCAACTGAAATTGACTAAGAACATTTACATCGAAACATATATTGGGTCTTCTCTTTTCCATGTACATCAGAGAATCCACCAACTTATGATAGCTAGTAGGATCGACGAGACTAGAGTCGGAGCTTCTCAACTTCTTGAGATTAGTGACCATCGGAGTAGTCATAGGCTTGGAATCCATCATACCGGATGTGTGCAACATCTTGATTATGTATTTACCTTGACCCAAATATATATCACCAGGTTTCTACCAGACTTCCAAGCTCAAGTAATAGTGCAAGAGTCCCAAATCTTTTATCTCGAATTCAACTGCCAACATTTTACTGCATTCTAGTATTCTGTGCTCCACACCTATAATAAACAAATCATCCACATATAGTACTATAATGATTGGTTCATTTTTCACCACCTTAATGTAGAGTTTTGCATCGGCAAAACTTTTGACGAACCCAATTCTTAAGAGATACGCATCCATCCTTGCATACCATGCCCTAGGAGTTGCCTTCAAGCCATATAGGGTTTTCTCGAGTCTGCAAGCATGTGTATCACTACTATTTATTTCGAAGCCTTCCGGTAATTCAATGTATACTTCTTCATCAATGATTCCATTTAGAAATGTTGTTTTGACGTCCATATGATGGATACTCCATCCCATAGTAGCAGCTAGCAAAACCAAAGATCTTATAGTAGTATACCTAGCTGTAGGAGCAAAGGTTTCTTCATAGTCTATACCTTCCTTTTGTGAGAAAACCCTTGCAACAAATCTAGCTTTGTATTTGCATATCCTTCTATCAACAACATGTTTGATTTTGTAAATCCATTTTGAGGTGACAACTAATTTCTCACTTGGTCTAGGAAGGATTTCGCAAACCCCATTCTTCATGATGGATTGATATTCTTCTTGCATCGCCTTCTTCCATTCTTCTTGATGAGCAACTTCTTCAAAAGTAGTTGGTTCAACTTCTATCAATTTTGTCATGTATGTTGCATATCCTGAATATATCTTTGGTCTTTTGCTTTCTCTAAAAGTTCCTTTAGTAGCTCCATGTCCTTTGACATCTTCAAGTGTAGCTTTTAACCAATTTGGCCTCTTCTTTGTTTCAGGAATGATTACAGGTTGAATAGCCTCACTTGGTCCTTCTTCTTCTTCTTCTTCTTGGTTTGTAGTTTCCTTTTCATGATTCTCTTCTTCAAATAGTGGTACATCTTCATCATCAGATTTGATTGGTATATCCCTGGATCTTTTGTAGGCATGATTTTCATCAAATATAACATCGCTGCTAACTTCAATTTGTCTTCCTTCCTTGATGTAGATTCTATACTCCTTTGAAGAAAGAATGTAACCAACGAAGATCCCTTTATGCTTGTAGAATCCAATTTCTTTCGCTTGTCTTTTCGAACATGGATGTATGCGGGACACCCAAAGATTCAGAGATGGTCTACACATGGCCTTTTTCCTGTGAATGCTTCTTCCGGTGTCATATTATCAAGGATTCTATGAGGACTTCTATTTTGTAAATATACTATTGTCATTGTTTCTTATCCCCATAGAAACTTTGGTAGATCTTTGATCAAATATCATAGTTCATATGCATTCTTCAATCTTTCTATTTTTCCCTTTAGCAACTCCATTTTGCTCGGGGTTGTAGAGAACAATGAGCTCCCTCTTAATATCCACTTCTTTACAATATGCAATTTTTTTTTTTGAAGTGTATTCCCCTCCATTGTCGAATCTCAACGTATTTATCTTTCTTTCGATTAAGGTCTCTACTTCGGATCTAAATTCCTTGAAATTTTCAAATGCTTTGTCCTTTGTCTTGAGAAGATAGAACCATGTCTTTCTAGAATGATCATCAATGAAGGTCACATAGTAAAGATGGCCTCCAAGAGATTTATTAGACATTGGCCCACACACATCGGAATGAATGAGGTCTAATATTTTCTTAGACCTTGTATCACTATTTGTAAAGGGTTTCCTTGTATTCTTACCCAAAGCACATCCCTTACATACTCTTTCACGATCTTCCTTGATGTTGGGAATGCCCTTTACTATTTGACTAAGTGAGAGTATTATCTTGTAATGAATATGCCCATATCTTCCATGCCATAGTTCAATAGGATTGATCTCCATGCGAACTAGGGCTTGAGGAGATGGTGTTATAACTCTATCTAGCCTTCCTTCACGAACTCCAATAACTTTTTCCTTTTCAATACTTGAATCCTTTCCCCAAACCAAAACTTTACCATCTAAGGAGGAAATCCTATCTCCTTTATCTTCTAAAGAAGAAATTTAAAGTAAATTCTTTTTCAAACCCGAGACATAGAGTGCGTTGTTGAGGTGTAGCTTTGCTCCACCTTCCAGCTTCAGTGATGTAGATCCAAGTCCTTTGACTGTATAATTGTTGTTGTCTCCTAGCTCCACTGCATGTGACGATGGTTCCCTTGATAGAGTACGAATTTGTTCACTTTCTCCCATTATATGTCTTGAGCCTCCTCTATTAATGATCCATGTGTTGTCATCGTCCAGAGTACTTGTAAGTGCATCCAAGAATCCTTCACTCTTGACTTTCCTAGATAGATTGTAGATGATTCTTCCAATCCAGCATCTGACAATTCTCACGATATTGAATCCCATCTTCAAGTAACTTTCCATAGAGGGAGTAACCTTTTCTTCCAAGCCAACAGAGTGATCTTCAACCTTCTTTGACCTTAGCTCTGATACCATGTTCAGAAATCAATGCTTATAGGAATTAGGGTTTGATTTCTCTTTCTTGATAATTACTTGTGAATTATGGTGGCTTATTTTACTTCTTTATTATTTTATCGTTCATCAAGCAATTACCAAATTATATGTATGTGAAGACCACAAAAAAAAAGAGATACAAGATGTAGGAGCTCAACTAGGGAAAAACCCCTTCAAGGGGAAAACCCAGTCCAACTCTTCCACTAGTATATTCAAAGCAAGATGAGACTCTCCAAGACCTCTTAGATGGTAGACCTAGACAAATAACTCCTCCAACCACCAAGTCAACCCTTCCCTTCAATAGATGATCTCAGTCAAAGTCTCAAAGTAACAACTCCCTAGCAACAACTTCAGTCTAGAATTTCAGCTCCCAACAGCAGAACTTTAGCCCCCAACAACAGAATTTCGAACCTCCAGTAGACACAAAATTTCAGCCCCAACAACTGTCGAGAAACTTGACACATGTGAGAAATAGACAGCCCAAAAACTCAAATTAGGTCTTCCCAGCAAATTTCGTCCTTCTCCAGCGACTTTGCTCTCTTTGATGCTTCTCTTCCTTGAAGATCGAACTTGTTGAGTGAATGCTCCAAATAGGTCGAACTGCCTCTCTATGTATAGCCTTTCTGTTCGATAGAACTGCTCTAATGTAGGCCGACTTCATGGGGACATGGCCGACTTGGTGTGGAGGTGACAAATAACCTTTTTGATTCAAAAATATTTATTTTTACATCATACAAAAGTGCAAGAAGGGTCTAATAAAACTGACAATGACTCCAATGATTCAAGACAAAACCTAGAAGCCTTCAATGGAGGCTTTGACCTAGAAAACATTGACCCAAGCATGAAACCTCTGCTTTAATAAGTCATTTTCTTTAATAATAAAATTTCTTTTGACAAGTACAATTATGAAGACCGACACTAGTTACATTCTTCAACAAGGTTTGCTCATCTACATTATGAATCCTTGCCCAAAGTTAGAAGGATGGGTTCCAGTGTTAATTTTTCATCAAGAATTGTTCTATGTTGCAACTATTACTTCAACAATTTCCAATAGCATCCAAATTACAATTTCACTTCTTCAATTAACTAATGACAGTAGAGAAATAGTAGATAGAACAATTATACAAATGCACAATGAAAGACAACCATGAGACAAGACACACAATATTTGGTCAATGACCAGGGAAAAACCCCACTAGGCGGGAAACTATTAAAATTGACAACTAGGGCCAAATTCCACTTTGGACAACTCAATTGATGGAGATAATTATTGCATTAAATTCCTCTTTTCGAGAGGACCAAAATCGACCTAAAGACCACTAAATTTGGACAAGGAGAAATATGTTTTTGAGGTCAAACCCACACATGTAAATTTTCAAGGTCAACCATATCATCATGTAGGCTCATGAGTCTTTTGACCCTCAATGACTTGTATAAATAAGGATGACCTCAAACCTCATTTGGCACTTCATCAACTCACACATTTTTCTCTCTCCTTGTCTGATTGATTGGTACACCTCATTGGGCAGTGGATTTTCTCACACGTGTGGCAAGAAGGAGAACAAAAATTATAGGGCCGAAATTCTGAAATTTTCTGCAGTTTGACCAGTGTTGACTTTGAATTTCTGGGCACCTTTTGACTTCGATTTTTAGGAATAATTTGTCTCAACAAGCTGCATTTATTGGCACAGGAACCAAGGATTTCTGGGCTAGTTGACCAATGTTGACCGCAGGGTTGACCATAGTAAGAAGTGCAGAATTTGATCGATTTTCATTGATTTTTTTGGGTTGAATTTGACTAGAAAATAAGTTCAGGTTTGACTGCCTTTGACTGATCTCAAGAAGAGGTGCTTTGACCATTGACTGTTGACTGGTTAGGGCTAACTTGACTATTGTTGACTGTGGGCAAAATTGCAAATTTGAAAGGGTTGTTTTGGACAGTGGTTTTGATCATTTATTGGCAAGTCAATTTTGACTTTATTGTACTCTCTCTCTCTCTGTTGAACATTTGATATAATAATAAGAAGAATTAATCAAAGGGTTTTCCCCATCTTGGGGTTTTTCTCTGTCATTGGCCAAATACTAGTGTTCTCTTGTCTTGGCTTGTCTTTTGCATTTATTGTTTATGTTTTATCTATAGTTACTATCAATGTGATTAATGGTTAATGTGATTGCTATTGGAAATCAAATTGGAAATTGTCATTGGGTTATCTAAAGCACATTGAAGTGATTGTTGCAAGCATAGAACATACCATTGTTATCTAAAATTAACATGGTTTCAGAGCCCACGTGAGGACAAATCCCGGGCAGGAGAGAAAAGAAATCACTAAGAGATTTGTTAGACAAAATTATTGGATAAGTCTTAATGGCTTCTACATCCTACTTCAAGGCTGAGGACAAGATCAATGACAAATTTGAATATCATGCATGGAAGATGACTTTGGTGGAGCATGAAGTATTGGACTCTGTGCAGGGAAAAGTGGTGGAGCCTCCTTCAAATGTATCGACTACTACTAAGACAAAGTATAGAAAAGGTTAAGTCAAAGCAAAGAAAATTTTGATTGACTCTATTCAAAAGCATTTGGTTGCCTATATTTCTGATTTGGGAACTTCTAAGGAAATACATGATAAGTTGGTTGGGATGTTCAAAGTGAACAATGTAAGTCAAATCCTCTTTCTCAAGAACAAGTTGAATATATCAACATGGATAAAGGAGAGTTTATCCAATCCTACTTCATGAGGATAACTCAAATAAAAATTGACCTTCTATCTATTTGAGAATTTATTTCTTACAGGGAGCTCACTCTCATTGCACTTGGAGGTCTTTCAAGACCATGGGATGTATTTACCACCACCATTCTCAATAATGACATGATAACTGGTTTTGATGAGTTATTGGCTAGATGCACTCGAGAGGAGACAAGGATGATGGACATAGATAAGTCCTCTATTAGAAATGAACCTACTTCCTTCTCTGCTCATGTGAAAAGAAAGAATAATGTTGCTCCAAGGAGACAAGGTCAAGGATCTAAGAAGGGATTCAAAGAAGGAAGAAAAGGAAGGTGCTATAATTGCAACAAGTTCTGCCACTATGCTATTAAGCGCCCTCACAAAAAGAATCCTCCAAGGGATGACGACAACAACAACAACAATTTCAAAGGCAATGGTAATCAAAGGAACAACAGGTTCAACAACAAAGAAGAATGGAATGCTCCCACTGCTTAAAATGGAAATGGTCGACCTCCCAAAAGGACAAGAAATGCCAGGTATGATGAAAGTAATGTTGTAGAAAAACAAGATGAGTTTTATCTTGTTTCCACTCTATCTACTGCTCCTCCTCTAGATACTTTGGATCATTGGTTGATTGATAGTGGAGCCTCAAGGAACTTCACTCGATACAAGGAGGCCCTCTCCAATTCGGTTGAGAAGTAGACTAATCTAGAAATTATACTTGGAGATAATGCCAACTACCCCATGAAAGGGATAGGTACTGTCACTTTTCACTTGAATCAAGGTCAAACCATTCACCTACAAGATGTGTTGTATTTGCCCAATTTGAAGAAGAACCTGGTATCTATTTCTGCAATGGAAGACAAAGGCTTCAAGGTAGCATTCATTGATGGAAAGGTACGTATTTGGCAAAGAAACCTTAAAGATGCATTTACACTTGGATTTAAGATTGATGGTCTCTATCAAGTTGGTGGAAGTCCTTTGGGAGCTTTGGCAAGCAACACCTCTCTTCAATTTGAGCTATGGCACCAAAGATTTTCCCACTTACATTACAAAGCCTTACCTGGGGTAAGGAAGATGGTCACAGGGACACCCGACTTTAATATGAACCATGAAGGAGTCTATCAGGGTTGTGTAGTTGGGAAACATACAAAGGGACCATTCCCTTCTAGTGCAAGCAAGACAATCGATATTTTTAAATTGGTCCATTCTGACCTGTCTGGTGCCTTGCTCATAACCTCATTGGGAGGATACATGTATTATTCAATCTTTGTGGATTCCTTCTCACGCAAAACATGGATCTATTTCTTGAAAAGGAAGGACGAAGTGTTCAAATGGTTCCATTCTTTCAAGGCATTAGTGGAAAATCAAATAGGGAAGAAGATCAAGACGTTGAGCACCGACAATGGAACCGAATATGAATCAAATGAATTCAATGACTTTTGCAGAGAGGCTGGCACTAAGAGGCAGAAAAGTGTTCCATACAATCCCGAGCAGAATGTTGTCCCTGAAAGGAAAAATCGAACAATTATGGAAGCCACCCGTGCCATGCCCTATGATCAAGATCTACCAAAATTCTTATGGGGAAAGTTGCCAACACTCCCATATATGTTCAAAATAGGAACACGTATCAAGCTTTGGATTTCAAGACACTCAAGGAAGTATTCACTGGTAAGAAACTTGATATTTCTCATTTTAGGATATTTGGTTGTCTGGTATATTTTCATGTGCCTAAAGAGAAAATGAATAAGTTGGAAGCTTCTGGGAAGAAAGGCATATTCGTTGGCTACAGTGAAAATTCAAAAGCATTTAGAATATACGTAACTAGTCAAAGAGATGTGGAAGAAGTCGTGATGTCACCTTTGATGAAGACAATGCCCTTGGAAAAGCCAAAGATCTCCCCATCTCAAGGAAAGATGATTATGATGCTGCCCAAAAACAAGATGAACCTTCAACGAATGAGGCTATGTCGGATGTTGATGGCCCGATGGATCATATTGATCCACCTCTTGGTGATCCCTCTACATCAAGGAAAAGACCATTGTGGTTCAAAGATACTCTCGAAGATGCTAAAAGACATTGCTCCAAGACGGACATTTCGTGAAAGTAAGAAGTCGAACAGGTATCAAGGGTACTTGGTTGCCATAAGTACTATTGTTCAAGTTGAACCCTGCACGTTTGAAGAAGTCGTAAAACACCAAGTATGGAAAGATGCGATGAATGAGGAATATGATTTGATCACAAAGAATGATGTCTGGGACGTGGTGCCTAGACCTAAGGACAAGTCTGTGGTCACCTCTAAATGACTTTACAAAATTAAACATGGAGCTGATGGAAGTGCTGAAAAACATAATGCCAATTTCGTAGCTCACAACTTCTCTTAAAAGGAAGGAGTGGACTATGACGAAATATTTGCATCGGTTTCCCAATATACCACTATCTGATCAATTATTTCTCTCGTTGGCAATCAAGGATGGAGCCTGTAACAAATATAATTTATATAAAATAGAATAAATATAAATAAATGTAATTACTAAAAGTCAAATAAGGATTATGTTAAGTAGTCATTAGTTAATTGAAAAGGCATGTCTAAAAGACATGCCTAGTCATGAAAGGTCACCTGCATAGGTATATAAGCAGGGCCTCATTGTAACATTTATCATCAATCACTTATACATTTTATTAATAAATTATTACTACAACTACCTCTTGTGTATTTTACAATTTAAAGTCAACAAGCTATTAGTTTTGTTGCTTCAGTGGTATCGAAGCCATCAGAGCCATGTCGCACAACATAGTCTTACAAGCCTATGAACGTAGTATACGAGCCTATGAACATAGCTTACCGTACAATGTGCCTTTACGTGTAGATCCTGAAGAAATTGAGCAGTTTAGTAAAATCCAAGAAGCACTTCAGCGTTTAGAGAAATCAATTGCAGAAGTTAAAGCATGTCGAAAAGAAATCGATAATAAGGAAGATGATAGTGACTATGAAGAAATAAAACAAGAAGATGAACAACACCATAACAATGAAGAAGATGTTGAAGAAGACATTGAAGTTTCTGAAAATGGAAAACCTTTAAATCATGATGTTTCTATATTGCAAGAAAGAGCTATAGAAAACATATTGGCTAGAGATTCAAAAAAAGTTTCATTTTGCTGCCTACTAGCAAATTTATTCAGCCTAAAGAATCTATGCAAATAGAGTCTGCGAAGTCTGATAATTATTCAGATGATGATGTTCCCTTGCGTATGAGGTTTCAGATACAACAGTCGACAAAACCACCCAGTGAAGTTTCCCCTATGCGTGGTGATTCCGAGGATGAGAAGATTTTAGCGTTACAACACAAACCATAATATTCCAGTGAAAGTTCCCACATGGAGAGTAATGTAAATTACTGTTCTGATCAAAATTGCCGTGTAGCTTATCATCCACTTTGTGCACGCGCTGCAGGACTTTTTATCGAGGTTTTGGAAGATAAGGCTAGACATGCAGCATTTGCTAATGAGGATTGTGAACAAAATCTCCGTTTAATTTCCTTTGGTAGGAAGCATAGACAACCGCCAGATGAGCGGACTCCAACAAATCAACAAAGGCCCCTCACTCTCCGAGACTGTTCTAATTATGTTCCCCCATTAAATTCGTTTGGTAAAAATCTAAAGAAAGAGTGCAATAATTTTTCATCCAGATTCCAAGGGTGGCTCTTCTTCAGTTCAGGTGCCAGAATGGAACGCAACATGTTTTCAAAACTTTTCAAATCAGATTCACTTCGGAATTTCCAGTTACCAACAGAAGAGGATGATCCTGTCAATCATATTAGTAACAGTAAAGCGGAAAGCAGTTGTCACTACTCGATTTCAAAACTTTTCAACTCAGATTCTATTCGGAATTTCCAGTTACCAACAGACGAAGATGATCTCGTCAATCATACTAATAGCTATACTGGAAACAGAGCTTTTGGAGCAATGATTGAACATGAAAGTGGGAGTAACGCTGAGAGGCCATCAAATTTAACATCACTAGTAACATTAAAGAGAAAGAGAAGCACGGATGAAGCAGAGGTTTCTTATAGTGCATCAACAAAGTATGATGCTGATGGTAATCTTGAGATATCTGAAGAATATTACAGGATCATGCTTGAAAACCATGCAAGGATGTACTCGTACAAGAGAGTTAGGCTGGGAGAAGTCGCTTCTTCAAGAAGTCTGCCCGTAGGTGATGCTTCCCATGAACTGAGGATTATTCGCAATCATGATGTTGTTGTTGATCTCATTCCGGATAAATTTCCTTTATCAACACCTGGACTCCATAGTGCATCGAATCAACCTATTCAGAATCCTGCAATTTATGGCCAGTTGACACCATCTCAAAACTTAGAATGCTTTTCCAATGCTCAAACTAGCAATTTCCATCCCCAAGAATTTGGTTTTGCTGTAGAAACGTCACCAGCAAAACAAAACACAGTAGCCATGGAACGGTTATTAGTGTCTGAAGCAGGCACATTACAACTTTTCTCTGTAAAGGTTTTGGAAAGAGTAGATGGTTATGAGATTATTGAACATAAGGTACTCGAAAAGATGCCCATCCAGAAGTCTCCCGAGAAAATTAGAGAGAACTGGACCAACATTGTGAAAAGGGACTTGCCAAAACACCAAAAAGACTTCCTGACATATCATAAAAAGAAATCGTATGATGCTAAGAAGGTTGCAGACTCCTAGCAAAGCGAGGTGAAATCTAGATGTTTAAGATCCTTGAAATTGGTAAAAGGTAAAATGTCGTTCACCCAGAAATTATCTAAAGATATGTTACTGTTTTGGAAACTCGTGGACAAGGAACAGGCCGAGATAAAGAAAAAGGAAGACAGAGAGGCAGCAGAAGCCTTAAAGCATGAAGAAAAACTTAGAGAAGCAAAAAGACAGCAACAGAGGCTGAACTTTTTACTCACGCAGACAGAGCTCTATAGTCATTTTATGCAGAACAAGACAAGTTCTCAACCTATCGCTGGAGCTTCTATTGATGAGGAAGATGTACCACGAGAGACATACAATGTGACATTAACAAATGATAAGGATATAGAAGAGGCTGCTTTGAAAGAGAAAGCCTTGAGAGTTGCAGTTCCATTCACAAGTACCTTAAATTCACAGGCTGTTGCAGGGTTTCCGTCTTCAGTACCTGTACCATATGCTCTACATATGACATCTCTCCATGTAAAAATTCAGGAAGTTGAGGTAGAACGTGAAGTAATGAAAAATGATGATATCCTAGGTGATGCAATTCCTTCAGCTCAGCAAACGGATATGCAGAAAATTTGTTGTATGGTGCTTGGAGTAGAGTTCGATGGAAATTCTCATTTTCCAGGATCTCAACCAGTGTCATTGGTATGTTGTCGTAGATGTGGTTACAAAATTGCCTGGAAAGAAACGTGGACACACAATTTTCGTAATTTATCTTCCACAGAAGCACGTTGGCTCTGTCCAATGGTGCTAGTCGGCTTATCGACAGGGCTGTCCCCCAATGTTGTCTGCTACTTATCCATCGAGGAGGCATTCGTTCCTTCTCCGCTGTGCCCCCCAACCATACCTTTCCAAAGACCACTGTCCCGACAGTCGAGGAGGAACTCTACTGGTACTCGAGGATTATCGTTGACGTTTTCTAAATTATCTGCCGGCGGGGTTGAGAAGGGCTGCTTCGTTTCGATCAGCAGAATCCTCTGCGGGCGGGATGTGACAGACGGAACGCTCTCATAGCATCCGTCGTAGTTTGTTTTATGTCCGAGTCAAACGTTGCAGCTCTGGTCACGTCTCCAAAGAAAAGAAAAAGAAAAAACAATGATATTATATAGTCCGTAATAATACAATCAGATATATATATATATATAATA
Source organism: Pinus albicaulis (assembly GCA_034641835.2). Taxonomy (NCBI): domain Eukaryota; kingdom Viridiplantae; phylum Streptophyta; class Pinopsida; order Pinales; family Pinaceae; genus Pinus; species Pinus albicaulis. Next base: position 739,670,377 of record CM076572.1, read on the forward strand.
TGACGCCAACCAAGTGAAAAATTGCCCGGGTTAAGATGAGACGTGGTTTTTTTTCATTGGTGGTTAATATTTTTATTAAACATATTTAATGAAACATAAAATTAATATATACTATATTATATAATATAGTTATATATATATATATATATATATATATATATATATATATATTAATTTTAAAAAAAAAGTGCAATAGAGAACTCTAGTTCAAGACCGCATTTAAAAATAAAAATAAAAATAATAACCCTAGTTTCAAGACAGCATTACTGGGGAATTATACATGCCAAGGTATCAGTGATGAATTACATAAACCCAAGATGACAAACGCGAGATGAAGGAAATTATCAGAAATTAAGCTTTGAGGACAAAGCTTTTGAAGGAAGAGGCAATGTAACAAATATAATTTATATAAAATAGAATAAATATAAATAAATGTAATTACTAAAAGTCAAATAAGGATTATGTTAAGTAGTCATTAGTTAATTGAAAAGGCATGTCTAAAAGACATGCCTAGTCATAAAAGGTCACCTGCATAGGTATATAAGCAGGGCCTCATTGTAACATTTATCATCAATCACTTATACATTTTATTAATAAATTATTACTACAAGTACCTCTTGTGTATTTTACAATTTAAAGTCAACAAGCTATTAGTTTTGTTGCTTCAGAACCTACATGAAATGGACGTCAAAACTGCTTTCTTGCATGACTCGCTTACAGAGAAAGTCTACTTTGAACAACATCAGCGGTTTGAAGTACAAGATAGAAGGACATATGTTTGTCAGTTAAACAAATCCCTCTATGGGTTGAAGCAAGCCCCTGGGGCTTGGTACAAAAGGATTGACAATTATCTTATGAAGTTGGGGTTTACTAGAAGCTATTGAGAAAATTTCTAACTTGAAATTCTACCACAATAACTTATTTATTTCTCCTACTTATTTTCCACTATAAGTTATTTACAAAAAGCCTTAAGTAAACAACAAAATAAATTATACTGTAGTTATCACATAATTTCATAAAGAATAGAACAGTGAAATGCAAGCACAAGAATCAATCACATCAATACAGCTATTTTTGGACAATAGTCACCGAAAAAACCCAATGTGGGAAATCTAATGCAGCAGATGAGGGTTTATTTATTATTCTTCAACAACAATCTCTTTACAAGGAATGATTTGCAGAATCATGGAGAAACTTTTGTGAAAACACCTGAGATAGTTTTCCTCTAGTCACTAGAGAAATTCTAACACCCTAGAGATCCTCCAGCCTCCACTGCATCACCTCTGCATCCTCTTCTACGTGAGGGTTGTGTCCTTTGTTGTGTTGTCCCTCTGCGTTGTCTCTCTGCTGCTTTGCATCCCTCTTCCTCTATCTCTAACTGCTGGTGATACCCTCCTCTTCCTTCACCTTGCAACTCTCCCTCTGGAATCGAACTCTTGCTCCTGGAGTATTGACTTCCCTCGGGTTACTGAGTATTTGCCCGGTGTATCTCCAACTGTCCCTCAAGTCTTCATTTATACTTTTCCTGTAGAGATATCAAAGGTCGTGATCAAATCTCTAATCAACAACTAAGATTAAAACAGACTTGATCCTCGTCTCTTAGAAGCTTCTCACCCATATTTATATTAATAATTTAATTCCCTTTAATTATTTTAATTTCCTAAGTTTTAACTTAGGAATCATTAAAAATAATTAATATTTTCATATAATGCACTCCAAGTGGAATTTCTCTAAACGATTTCTGGGTCTTGGAGATCTCATATATTCTAGCCCCTCCACAAAATTTTGGAGCTAGAGCACAACCGATGCTACCCAAAAATCAACACTCCCTCTTAGCGAGGAATGTGCTCTAACAATACTTCCCACAAGAAGCATCAACCTGATCCACGACATCAGTCCTCTATGCTGTTGATGCTCGGTGTACTGCCCTTCATCTACTACGTTGTTGTTGCCACCATATTGTTGCCCATGACACCATTGTTGTCACTGTTGCATCTGTACTGTAGCTCCCTCTTAAGTACTGCACTATCTGTCTCTGCTACTGAAACGGATTCTCAATCATCCCCAACTTCTCCCTGAAATAAACAAACTTTGTTCTTCCTAGAGCCTTAATGAGGATGTTTGCCACCTGTTCTCCTGTCGGAGTGTACTGTAACTACACTACACCCCGTTGGACACAGTCTCTGATGAAATGACACCTGATGTTAATGTGCTTCGACCAATCATGAAAAACCGAATTCTCAGAGAGCTTGATGCAACTCTGATTATCACATAAAATGTTGGTCGCTTCCATCCTTCTCCTGAATAGATTCACAAGCAACTTTATAAGCCATATGAATTCACACGATGTTGTGTTGGCTGCCATATATTCTGCTTCGGCTGAGCTCAGTGCTACGGACTTCTGTTTTCTACTGCACCAGAAAATCATTCCTGATCCAATAATAAAATAGTACCAAGTGGTACTCTTCCGATCTACCGAACTTCTAGCCCAATATGCATCAGTGAACCCACTTAGTCTGATGTCATTGCCTAGGGTGTACTTTAATCCATGTTTGACTGTTCCTCGTACATATGTGAGAACATGCTTCGCTACTTTCCAGTGCGCCCTCTTGGGTTCCACCATGAACTGACTGAGGGTGTTGACTGCGTAACGAATGTCTGGCTTGGTGTTGACCAGATACATCAGGGACCCTACGAGCTGTCTGTACAAGGTGGGATCTACTTCTTATCTTCAAACGAATCAATCTTCTTCCAGTTTGTAACCATTGGGTAGCCATGGGCCTACAGTCCTGCATCCTAAACCTCTTTAAAATTTATGTAGTATATCTCCCTTGTCCAACGAAGATTTCACCCTTTTGTTGCCAAACTTCCAACCCCATAAAATAATGTATCAGTCCCAAATCCTTCATGTCAAATTTTGTAGCTAGGTTTTCCTTGCAATCCTTGATAAGCCTAAATGAAGATGTCAAGAATAGGTCATCTACATATAATACCAGAATTAGAGGCTCATTCTCTTGACAAATCCCAATTTCTGCAGGTAACCATCAAATTGACCGTACCATGCCCCAGGTGCTTGTTTAAGCCCATATAAGGCTTTCTTTTGCTAGCATACATGAGATTTCTTCTCATGTGTCTCAAAGACCTTTGGTTGTTCAATGTATACTTCTTCTATCACCCCATTCAAGAAAGAAGTCTTGACATCCATCTGGTGAATCTCGCACCCCATCTGCGCTGCAAGGGATATCACGGATATGATAGAAGTATACATGGCTACTGGGGGGAAGGTTTCTTCGTTGTCTATCCCTTCCTTTTGAGCATACCCCTTAGCTAGGAACCTGGCTTTTTACTTTTCCATGCTGCCATCTGTAGCATACTTGATGTTGTAGATCCATCTCGAACTTACAACTGATCTGTCTTGAGGTCTAGGTACCACTCCCCAGACATCATTGGTCATTATGGAACTGTATTCCTCCACCATAGCGTCTACCCGCACTTGATGTTGAACTGCCTCTTAAATACTAGAGGGTTCTCCAACTTGAGCCACCAAAGCTTGGTATCTGTCTGGTTGTCTACGCTTTCTTTTCTCGGTTCTAGGAGCTCCAATGAAGTGATTCGCGTCCCTTCGTATCTGACGTAATTCCCGACTCGTTCTTCCACTTGTAGTGGGTGGATATTCTTGCTCCTCCCCCTGCGAATCTTCCTGCGATGATACTTCTAGATTCTTATGCCTTCGAGAAGCGCTGGTTCTGGTTTCAGCTGGTCGAAGTGGTTGGACCAATGGATCATCCTCTGACTGCTTTTCAGAAGGCATTTTTTCGAGATTTCCTAAAAGCTTTGTCCTCCATGAACTTTACATCTCGTCGTACTACAACTTTCCTACTGCCAGGAATGTAGATTCTATATGCCTTAGCATTCTTGCTATATCCCACTAGATATCCTTTTTCCGTAGTCTGATCCAATTTCTTCATCTTTTCTTCGGGTACATGGCAGTACGCCAAACTCCCAAAGATCCTAAAATTACTCACTTTTTCCTTTCTGCTAGTGAAGACACTCTCCGATGTAATCTTACCTAGTGCCCTGTGAGGAATCCTGTTATGAACATACACAGTTGTGTTGCATGCCTCTGCCCATAGAAATTTGGGCAAATCCTGATCATACAACATTACCCTTGCTGCTTCAACAATAGTTATGTTTTTCCTCTCTGCAACCCCATTCTACTCTAGATTATATGGAGCGGTCCATTCTCTCTTGATGCCTTCCCTTGCGCAGAACTCAGTGAGGTCTTTATCAAAATATTCTCCACTATTGTATGAATGCAATACTTTTATCCTCTTCCCTGTCAGATTCTCAACCAGAGCCTTAGTCTCTTTGAATCGATTAAAGACTTCATCCTTGGTCTTTATAAAGTAGATCCAAGTCTTCCTGGAATGGTCATCAATGAAGGTGAAGAAGTATTCGGCACCACTAAGAGCTCTTGTGGACATTGGTCAGCAGATATCTAAGTGTATTAATCTCAAAACACTCTTTGCCCTATTGTTACTTCTAGAATAAGCCGCTTTGGCGTACTTGCCTAGTACGCACCCTTTGCGGACATCATCTTGTTTGGTGCTTAACTCTAGAATTCTTGTGACGGTTTCTTTGAGAATTCTTAGAGCCCCATGGTGTAAGTGCCCGATCCTTCTGTGCCATAGTTCATTCAAATCTTTTTCATCATTGTTTCCTATCAGTGCCATTGGAGATTCTAGTTGCAACTTATACAGCCTGTTGCTTATAACTCCAATTTGGGTCTTCTTCTTCCAACTCGAGTGTTTGACATGTACTTTCTTTACAATGAAGTATACATCATAGCCCTTGTTTTATAACTGAGATACAGACAACAAGTTCATCCCCAATCCAGGCACATGCAGCACATTGGTAGCCCGAAGCCGATCTCCTGCTTTTGTTTCAAAAACTATAGTACCTCTTCCAACAGGGGTACATTTTTCCTCATTTCCCATGGTGATTCGGAAGTTCCTCTTTTGTTCTTGGTAGCTCGAGAAACATTCTCGTATTCCCGTCATGTGCACTAATCTCTAATCAACAACTAAGATTAAAACAGACTTGATCCTCGTCTCTTAGAAGTTTCTCACTCATATTTATATTAATTCCCTTTAATTATTTTAATTTCCTAAGTTTTAACTTAGGAATCATTAAAAATAATTAATTATTTTCATATAATGCACTCCAGGTGGAATTTCTCCAAACGATTTCTGGGTCTTGGAGATCTCGTGTATTCTAGCCCCTCCACAAAATTTCGGAGCTAGAGCACATCTGATGCTACCCAAAAATCAACAACTATGTTGATCCAAACCTGTACTTCAAGGTTGAAAAACATATGCCTCTTATTTTGGTCATTTATGTTGATGATCTCTTTCTAACAGGTGTTGACTCTCTCATTTATCAATGCAAGAGGGAGTTGATTCCGAGTTCGAGATGAAGGACCTAGAACTGATGCATTACTTCCTAGGCTTGGAGTTCTGGCAAAAGCCAAGTGAGATTTTCCTTTCTCAAGGAAAATACATTGTGAAGTTGCTAGAGAGATGTGGGATGGTGGAATGCAAGTCTGTGTCTACTCCGATGGAACTCAACTTCAAGAAGCTATCTGGAAGTGTTGTTGGGCCTGAATTGGCAAACCCTTCCGAGTATAGACAACTTGTGGGGTACCTGATGTTCTTGGTAAACTCTCGTCCAGACATATGCTCCATTATAAATACTTTGCATCAATTTAAGGTTGAGCCTCATCACATACATTGATTGCTACCAAGAATCTCTTGAGATATCTTCGTGGCACAATCAACTATGGGTTGAGATACACTGTCGAGAATTTGAGGTTACATGGATATTCTAATGCTGACTGGGCTAGCAGTGTGGTGGATAGAAATAGCACATCGGGATGTTGCTTCTCATTTGGGTCTGCTTCAATTTCATGGATGAGTAGGAAGTAGAAATCAGTTGTTCTAAGCACCGCCAAGGTCGAATATATTGCTGCTAGTATGGCCTGTTGTGAAGTTGTTTGGTTGAAGAAGCTCTTCAGTGAGCTATTTGAGCACGTGCTAGACATCATTGTGATCTATTGTGATAACCTGAGTGGTATTCGCCTTTCAGAGAATCTTGTGTACCACGACCGCTCCAAGCATATTAGTAAATTATATTTTGGTTTGAGTACGAGGGTATTTTCTTGAAGAAAAGGTTACTTGGAAGCGAGGCTGTGAGAGCGGGAGCGAAGCGCGGACGCCATTTTTACCTTTTCCCGGGTAGGAGCGTTTCTGCTGAGAAACGTTTCTTTCTCTCTCTCTCTCTCTTTATCTATTTCTCTTTGTTTTTTGGTGCTTTGTCATCAAATAAAACATGTAAGAATGATGAATTAGACATAAAAAACATAAAAACATGGAATTGAATCATATAGCATCAATCTGTCTAGGTTATATTCTTATCATGCTACACAGTGCAGGCACTTTAACATATTGACTCTTGAGTCTCGCAAATCATCAATTTGAAGGTTTCAAGCTTTCAAAATTCAATATATAACATTTATCATCATTGATAATTTGATATATAACATTTATCATCATTGATTTCAAATTTCAATATCTAACATTTATCATCATTGATTCATTGTTTTCAAAATTCAATATACATTTATCATCATTGATATATAACATTTATCATCATTGATTCATTGATCACCATATAACTTTAATGAAGCATCATATTCATAATTCATAATGACTTGTAAACAGTAAACTTATAAATGCCAACTTCAAAGTTTCACCTTTCAAATTCAAACTTCAAACTTAAATTGTCATTAAATATATGAAAGAGTCAAGTTTCAACTGTTCAACTGTCAACAACAAATAGAAAAGACTTGTAAACAACAAATCTATTTTATCTACGGTACAGCCCCTTGCTGCATGCAATCGTTGCCTGGGGCAAGAAAATGGTGATCTTCTGATGGTACTCTAGGAATTACCACGTGTATTCACGAAGGTCAGGTAGGATGTGGAAAGGAAAAGTAGTGTGATATGGGAAGCCATGTGGCTTTGTACTTTGGCACATATGCTGCTACCCAGGTAAATACATTGAGGCCATGTCCTATGCCTTCATGATATTCATTGTTATAAAAACTACTGGCTTCTGTTCCTAGCTATGAGGCCATTGGCCTAATACAAGACTACATATTAGTGATCAACAACATAATCACTCCTCATCATGATCAAAATTATCACCACTACTAGACAAGGGATCATCAACATGGGCTACATAAATAATATGGCTCAAAGTTTGAGGACTCCTAAAACTCCTCTACAACTTTAGTAGTAGTAGTAGTAGCAAAAATAGACATCAAAACTACAAATCACTGAGCAACATGGTCTCTCATGAAACTCATCATTAATTCATCGCTACTAGAAATGGGATCATCAACAAGAGATACATAAACATCATCTAGCTCAAAGTCTTCAGACTTGGATTGCTCAACCTTATAACATGATAGAAATTGAAAAAGTTTAACATGCCTAACCAATGATTTTGGTTTGAGTGAAGGTTTCATTTCCTCATTTTAGTGGTGGAAAAAAATTCATGCCTAACACTGTTGTTTTTTCTCCTTTGATTGAAGACATAGTGTTCTTAAAGGACTTCATGCTCTTGATCAAGTACAAATATCATGCACGCACACCTTACATAATTAAGATCAAATAGAAACATTGCCAAATTCCCAAACCATAGCAAGAGAACCACAGAAAACCATTAGTCGACCAGATTTTGAGTGAAACCTAAAATTCTAGTTTCTCCATATGAAATCGAATGAGGTCGAAACCACTCTTAAACATCCTGAGTCATTTCATGGTAATGTTAAAAATTTAAGTAAAAGGATGAAAATGAAAAATAAAGGAAATGTCACATTACCATGAAATGTCAATGCTTCCCTTACCTCCACATCAGCCCTAAAACCCATTTTTGGCCATGCGTGGGTCCACGTAGGGAAAGAGTAGCTAAATGAACCCCTCCCCCCTTATAAACAATTCGTTTTTTCACTTAAAAAAATTTCCGCCTGGCAGGAAGCGTTTTTTTTTTCCAGGGAGCGTTCGGGAGTGAACGCTCCCTGAGCGCTTCCAGTGTTTAAAAAACGCTCCCGAAGCATTTTTTAAACGTCGGAAGCGCTCAGGGAGCGTTCGCTCCCGAGCGTTTCTGAACGCTCCCGGCGAGGGAGCGTTTCGGGCTCGGAAACGCGCTCCCGAAAACGCTCCCCTCAGGAAGCGTTTTCAGGAGCGCGTTTCCGAGCGTTTCCGAAACGCTCCCGCATGGAGCGCGTTTCGGAAACGGGAACGCAGGGGGTTTGAAGCTTCCCCGCAACCCTGGCTCCAACACATCAGGATTGATGAGAAGGTCGTCAATGTCCTTACAAATCCCTTAGGGAAGATCAAATTCTTAACCTTTCAAGAGAGACTTGGAGTACAGGAAGGATCCTCCCATGAGGGTCCCGTTTGAGTTGGACATTGAGCTCTGAGAGCTCCTGGGTGTTTGGGGTACTTCTTGGAGATATGAGCGACCATAGGGTGATTGGTTCACTTTCCCTATGATTGATGACGCATGTCTATAGGGGGAGAGGTTCACCTTCCCCTATGATTGATGACACATATGTTTAGGGTGAGTGGTTCACCTTCCCCTACAATTGATGATACATGCATAGGATGAGTGGTTCACCTTCTCCAGCGGATGCCCCAACACACATCCTACCCATGTAGTCCGGGACTCTTAGGAAGTACCTCTCATCTGGCCAATGAGTTAGGAAAAGAGGATAGGGACCATAGCACTACAGATGGACGGATCATGTACTTTCGTACTCCCTATGTCTAGGATGCATAATGTTCAACAACTTGATCGAGGATCAAATCCGATTGGGGTTCTACCCCTGGTTATGTGGACTGACTTTTGTCAGTGGGGAGTGGTAAGGTCTTATGACTTACTCTCAATCGATTCTTCTTCATTATCTATATCAGTGCTCAATAGAGTTGAGACAATGCAGAGATGGTACATGATGACAAGATGGCATGATGATCAATGGTCAGATATTGGCAGGTGGAATTCTCCCTAGTTGAGAGGGAGTGTTAAAATTGGCAACTAGGTCCAAATTCCACTTTGGACAACCCATTTGATGGAGATAATTATTGCATTAAATTCCTATTTTTGAGAGGACCAAAATCAACCTAAAGATCACTCAATTTGGACAAGGAGAAATATGTTTTTGAGGTCAAGCCACATGTAAATTATCAAGGTCAGCCATATCATAAATTATCCAAATCAGAGACAAGAGAGAGAGACAGTCAACAAAAGTCAACTTTGGTGCAACTACAAATTTTTCCAAGTCAACAGCAGTCAACATGCCCTAACCAATCCTTTAGTTAACGGTCAAACAACGCTTCAAGAGCTTCGTCAACAACAGTCAAATTCGGCCTCAATTGCTGGTCAAAGTCAACCCAAAACAATCATCAAAAACTCAGTGAAACTCAGTCAATTGAGAGATAATTTATGTAGTAAAAGTGCCCAGACTTCCTTGGGTTTTGTGCCAAAAAGTGTGGCTTGCCCAATTGGAAATATACCCAGAAGGTCAAACCAAAATTCACCCAAGAAAGTCAAAGTCAGCGTTGGTTAATGCTGGTCAAAGTTGCGGTCAGCTTTAGATTTTAGCCACCTGAAATTTTCATCCTCTTTCTCCTTCGCACATGTGAGAGAAGCCCTACAATTTTCAGATAAGTTGAACCCAAGAAGAGAGAGAATATCATGTGTTGAAGTGTGTCCAAATGAGCATGAGGTGACCTTGATTTATTGGCATTGGAGGAGGGAAAATTAGCCTCTTAGGCCCACCTGAACAAATGTGCCAATGTGGGTTTTCCATCAAAAATACACTTTCCCATGTCCGAATCAAGTGCTTCAAAGGTCAAATTTGGTCCTCTCTGAAAGAGGAATTTAGCCTCATGATTGGAATTTGTCACTGAGGTACCAAATTAACACTCCCTCTCAGCTAGCGACAAATTCCAACTGCATCGTGTGATCATCATAAGTATCTCGCCATCATGTCATGTGCATCCCTGCTCATCTCATGTTGAACACTCTCGAATCTAAAGAAGAACAATTGTTGTAGGGGAACTCCAACTACCACCCTGACTCCATCACCATCGAGTAGACTCAACTACCACCCAGAATCATCATCATCAGGGAGTCATAGTGTAATATTCCTAATGGAAACATTAACTGATAACAATAGTGAAACCATAAATATGCAAAAAAATGTACATATGCAAAAATATCATATTACACCATAAATAACACCCAAAACGTTGAGCCATTTTATTATAATAACCAAATGGGGCACAATGCGTAGGAATAGAAGAACCTAGGTTTGCTACAGTAAGCAAGACAAGATCCCAGGTGAATATGACGGTACCCAAATGCTAGAAATGGCTCTACTACCAAATCTGTGTCCACCCAGAAAACTGTTGTTACCGTTGGAAAGAAACTGTTGATTTAGGCTTCCAAACTACTCAAAAATTTCTACGAAATTAGCCACAGGCACTACTCCACCAGCTCAACAAAACACAGGAATATCTCGTGAACCCAAGTGGTGGAAATGGTCCCAGAATAAACTGTGTCCTCCAACAATTTTGTTGCTGACTACTCCATGCAACTAGGAATTATGCCCCTAGGAGTGCTCATAAATTCTGCAAAATTAATCCTAGCCTCCTCTCATAAAACCCACAGAAACCCAGAAAGGATTTGGTTGAGTTCCAACCTCCAAAATTACCCCCAATTACAGTTTACTCCCCTCCAGCTGGGTAATTCGTACAACTTGGAAATGCTGCTACTAATGCCCTCCAAAATGCTGAGAAACCACCCCAACAAATATCCTTATGACCTTCGGCAAAACTCAACCCTAAACTCTTGGCCAAGCCTCCTCAACGAACAACTTCTAAAAATGACTATGCAGGCCTTGGTCCAGTCACCTCTGCGCATGCCCAAAAAAGATAAATTTGGCCTGAGGAATGGCCACTTAATCCGTCAATCAATTCCCTGCAAAAACACTACTAAACCCCAAGAGAATATGCCCCAAAATTCCTGGAACCATCGATGATTTGTAGCTCACCTCCCACAAGTGTGTGTTGTCCTTTTCTGTGCCCAGTCTACTCCTGAATAGCTCGAATCTCCCTGAAGAATGCTCCCTGGAACAACTCCACGATAAAGCAAAGGCTCCTCTAGGGTGGCACTCGAAGCCCACCAAAGGAGTTGAGATTTCCCCTTGGAAACCTCGAGTATTGAACAACACAATGTTGACTTAGCTCAACAACTCAACCAAACAGTAGTATAATTTTCAGATTGAAAAAATCTCTCAAATGAGGGCCCCTCCTCTTCTATTTATGCTTGCTTCCCTTTTCCTTTCCTCATGGGCCCCATTCTCCACTAGTACGCGTTCTTTCTCCTTCCTTCTCTCTCCACAAGTCTGCATTCCTAAGGGAGTGCATATTCCTTTTATGTGTGCCCCCCACAACCCACCAAGAATTCAATTTTCTCCCTCTCCAAAGTCAAAATACCCAAAATTGTTGCTAATTCCAAAATTGTCAAAAAGTATAATATTTCCTAAGTGGCATAGAAAATTTGGGGATATTACACATAACTACCACTCGAAACTAAAGACAATGGGCAAGATCAACCTACCCTAGTGCGTAGGGATCACACTATATCCCAAAGCCTCTAACAATAGGTGAGATCAACTTACCAGAGGTAAGGATCACACTCTACCCTATTGTCCCTGATCATCCATCTTAACCCTAAAGAGTCATATGGTAGAACATTTGCATCCACCAACTTGGACGAGATCCACCTACTATAAAAGGTAGGGATCACACTCTATCCCAAGTCCCTCATCCCATTGGCTAGATGGGGAGGTTATCCCACAGAGTGGGCAAGACGTTAACTGGGGCATACTTTGACTACGGGAGATCTCAGGTCTCTACACCCTATCAGTTAGAGGTTCCTCATCCCCAGGAGCTCATCAACTTTGTTCCTCACTTTGGGAGCTCAACGAGGGGCGAAGAGCTCTACTAAGTGTTCTTGATCAGCCAAGACCCTTATCCGAAAAGATCATCTCAACCAATCAAAGCTACTCTCTAAGACCAAGAACTTCCCTTTCGGCAAAGCCTTGTTGAGGATATTGGCTATATGTTCATTTGTTGAAATGTGAGGGATTCATCTTCTAAGATCAATTCTTATTCTAATTATTCATATTTCCTTGTATTTACATACTTACAACTCATTCAACCAATCCCCAAGGATTAGGTGTCTAATAATATTTAACGATAAAATAATAATAATTAAAAATCATAACAAATCAACAACATTAAATAACAAAAAAAAAAACTCTAAAAAAAGATGCTTTTGAACACTCATCAGCTTTCCCTATTGACAAGAAGGCCTCCACTAAAAAAGACTCGTGACAAGGTCCTCAATGAGAAAATCAAGTGTATATACACATTAAATCTGTTGAGTGAAGAAATTATGTGCTTGGAAGAAGGGATACCACTGGTAGGGGCAATCACTACCACATCACAGTGTCACATGGCAATGCTTCTCCTAGCCATTGAAGACTCTTCCCATCAAGAAAGTCGTTGGGGACTAGTTGGCCTTCCCATCAAAAAGGAAGGACAACTAGTCCCCAAAATCTTTTAGTTATTAAAAAAAAAAAACTTATATATCCCCTCTTTGCTCTTAAAAAAAATACAAAATAAAAAATAAACTTCTTAAAGCTTTGTTGTTTATGTTTTTTTTCATTGCTACTTTTGTTAAAATTGTGTTTCTTTTAATAAAATGAGATTTTTTTTTAATTTTAATTAAATTTAAAATAGATAAGTAAAATAAAAATTTTAATTTTTAGTAACAAGAGACACACCTCCATGCACCAATTTGACTGCTAAAGTCCATAGAGGTGCACATACTCTACCCTACTTTGGATTTGAACCTGTAAATTGTAATCTCTTAGGAGGAAACATGTTCTTAACCATTAGGCCCACTCAATTAAAAGAATATTAAAAAAACAACAACAATAGTAATAATCAATGGTCGAGACACAATATCCCACGCTAAAAATGCAGGTGCAAACTTTCACAGAAATAGAGCCCTGAAAATTAAGTTATCAACTATGTTTGATAATGTATTATGATCTAAGCTTTAGTTTAAAATTGCTTAATTTTGACATACTTTACAGTGTCTGAAATTTTAGTTGTAATCAAGGTTTTGTCTTTTGCGAGGAAACACAAAAAATTATTAACTCCATAACTTTTTATGAAAAAACAAAAGTGAATTTTGGTGAGTGCAATTAATTTTCTTATGTTGTTTTGTAGAATGTCTAATTTTCACGTACATCAAAAACTGCACATCAAAATTGCAGGTCCATTTCAGAAAATAGCCTACAACATGGAGATGTTAATGATTTTTCACATGCCGTGTGGTGTTTTCATGCAAATTCCAAGGAGAAACTAGGGAATATATGACGATTTTCTTAAGGTTGTTAATTTCTCAATGTTGCCTATTTCACAATAGTGCTTGAAGATATTTTGAAATGCATTCAGTTGAAGAATAAGTATGGGCTAGTGAAATCAATGTAGTGGATAGTGACAGAAGACATCAAGAAGAATACAATAATTAATTAAGAAAACCCTTATTTTCTTACAATCTAAGTTTAAGATGAAACTTTGAGACAAATGAGCACATAATGAATAACATATATACCTCTTGAAGTAGAGATAATGGTCCCCAGTGGTCATCAACGCCAAAAAGAAAAGCCATTCGGTTTTCTTTTTCTTTGATGAATGCCCAGTCTAGGTTTTCCTGCAGCTGATCTCCCATCAAATGAAATCATAAATATTTCAGTTAAATTTCTTACGTTGTTCAATCAATTTGGAAAAAGTTCAGAAGGGAAATTTCACCTCAACATGTACCCCGGAAAAAAATAAAAGAACACTATACATCAATGAGTTAGGCACTATGAACATGGAAGCATTGTAAAGAAAATTAGAACACTGAAGTGCATAATCTTAATGAAAAATAATTCAATTGAAAGAACTCCATTACTTAGCAAACTAATGTCTTTCAAGTTCCATTGACTGTATATAACCTATTCAAAAAATGACTAATTAAAAGCATCTTAGAGCTTAAATAAGTGTTATGAAAATCGTGAAAAAAATTTGGCAGTGGTGATTTTTACCCTTGGTTGTTTTTATCTTCAACAAAAATCAGTGATTTTTTACCAGCCAATTGTAAAAATCATGACACGATCCAAAAAATCGGCATGCCACAGATGGGCACTTTAAATAGTTTTTAAAAATATTCTTTTACTTATTCTGCAAATAGAAAGAAGGATCTAGAGAGCAAAGTGTTGAAAATTGGCAGCTATGGGATGAATTTCCTTGAATAAAATTTCATTTCTGACCTTTCTAAAGTCACTTTCTAAAAATAGAAAGTCATGTCTATCTACTAATAGAGAGGATTGGGAAGGATGAATTAATGCATATGTTACTCTCTATGTCTATCTTATGTCTATCTATATAACAGTTGGTCTTATCAATCCGCTGCCTTGTTTATGGGGTATGGGGCCAAGAGAAGAGAAAAATCAGCAAGGTGAATGTGTCAAATCTTGTTGGTCTCAAATAACACATTAATTCCAACTTGAAGATGGTAAAGAAAGCAGAAGATTGAATTTCCACAAATATTAAAGCATTATTCCACAATAAAAGTTATTTTCCATTATTTGGAATGAAGATGTGGCTGCAACATCCAATCAACAATGAAGAAGCACCCTCTTATACCCTTGACAGAACTAATCTAAATGTGAATCAGATGAGATAAGATATAACTAGACTGAACTCCAAAAATACCAGTCATCCTTGCATGAACCAGTCAACTATATGTTGATTTTCTTAGTGCAATTAGGGTTAACACAATATTTCTGAAATTCTGATAATTAATTTTGATGTAGATCTTCTTTTTGTTTATTCCAACATATCATTCAACAATTATAATTCAGAAATTCAACCATAAAGAACAGTAGAATAGTAGAGATCACAACACACAAGAGAAGACAAGACTTACCCTAGGAAAACCCCACTACGGGGAAAAACTCAACCACCTTTTCAATAGAAAAATTCTTCTTGTTCAAAGAGAAATACACCAAGACCTTTGGTCAAACCAAGTATTTGTTAAAAAAACTAAGGTTCCAAAAACTAGAAAATATTCTTCTAACTGATGCAGTTTATTTGTCTTCCGCTAATTATTTTAACGACAAATAACCAATAGCTCACTACTGCGATCTTCACAATAAAATGAATAAGTTGTGGAAAATTAAACTGGAATTGAGAAACTCATGCACACAATTTGTTAGTGTCAGTCTTTACATCCTGTCACCAGTGATCAAATGGGTTCTTATCATGTCCTGTTAGGGTCCCATAGTCAAATTTTTGTCATTTCATTAGGTTTTCAAGCAAAAATTTGGTCACTGAGAATTAGGTTTAGGACAATTTTCCATTCCTTCCAAAACTTTTAAATTGTTGGTCTATGTATCACTCAGCTGAGTGTATCATCATTCAGAGATTGTCATCATCATTTCAATCATCATCACCATGATTTCATTCAGTTCAGTGTCTCCATTAGGTCATTAAGGTTTCAAGGTCACCAAAACTGTCATTTAATGCATAAAATCTGGCAATTGGAGGAGTGGTAATAGGCATGTTTATTCAATAAAGATTGATTTCAAAATGTAATTTTAAGTTTCTATATGTAATAAGTACTTCATGTTCCTAAAAAGTTGTAGTTCAATGTTCCAAAGAAGCCACAAAAAGTTCAAGGTTACAAATTCCAAAGGTTACAAAGTTCAAAAGAATGAAAGTCATGTTTGAAAAAGACATGTGGGGCCCATCATCACTCAAAGAGAATCAGTCCATGTCTATAAAAAGCCAAAAAAACACAAATACATTTCATTTTCACTCCTATTACCTCTTATCATCGAGATCATTCCTCCTTTGGCGAGAAAACACGAGTTTCTTAGCTAAAATTGGTAAAAATTGTTTGGCACTGCGCATAGAGACACTGCGTTGCGCTTCTAGAGGATGCATTGTGCGTAAGAAGACTGTGTTGCACATAGGCGTAGCGCACCAGTGGCTTGCGTTGCACATGGGGCAGAGTTGCCCGAATTTTCCAGTTAAGCACCAAACTCAAGTTTTTCAAACTCCATTCCAAATTTTTCACCCTCCAAGCTTTATAACAAGTAAGTTTACTCATTTTCATGCCCTCCTTTGCTTTGAATGCCAAGAAATTGATCACAAGCATAGTCTCCTAGGGTTTGCATGAATTTCATGATGTTGGACTCCAAATGATGGATTGATGCTTTAAACCCTAATTTCCTTATCCCTACAACTCTGTTTGCAACTTATACATCACTTCCATCCATCACAAAGCCATTTCCCATCATTTTTCTTATCTTCCCTACAAATCCTAGCCCTATTCTACCAATTTTGGCAAATTCCCTAGCTAGAACTGTGTTTAGGCTTTTTCAACCCTCTCCCCTCAGTCATTTCCCAAGTTTCCTACTTCTCCAATTCACGATACTCATCCCCTATCCCCCTAAATTTCCTTACAAATTGAGGCAACTTCCAAGTTCATCATACCACCTCATTCCTTCATAGCAGAAAACTTCACTGTTTTTGCTTGTCTATCATCTAGAGTTTCAATCATGGAAGCAGATTCTTCACCATCAAAGAAAAGAAAACACCACAAAGGAGGGGATGATATTGAGGTATGAGCCCTCAAAATTGCATTGAAATCACTTCCTCACCATTCCTTAGAAAATTCTTTGAAGATGTCAATTGCCTAGGGTTTTGTCAAAGAGTGGAGGAGGTAGGTTTTCATGGGCAGCTCACAGATATGTTTGCCACCAATTTGAAAGGAGAAAAGGCCACCATTGCAGGGATTGATTTTACATTTTCAATAGATGCCATCACTCTTGCTACAGGAATACCAAATCATGGTGAATATTGGTTCAAAGGGATGAACCTAGACCTTGAGAAGTACAAACCCTACATAAAATCACAGTACAAGGAGGCTCATTCACATATTCTTCCATTCAGATACTTGTTGGAGAGGAATGCACCATTGATGAAGGTTGTGATGAAAATTTTCACATGTGAGGGCAGGTTTTCCAGATTGTACCAATATCACATTAGACTGCTCATGCACTTCACAGCAGGGAAGTCCCTTAATTTATGCAATTTCTTGTATAGGAGTATGAGCAAGATGTCTGAAAAGGTGCAAGTCAAAAACACTGAACATTAGCCTAGCCTCTTTCACCATAGCTTGGTACAGGTCATAGTTCTCCATCAGTTGGCAGAGAAGAACATGACATGGGATACCTTCATTTAGGCAGCCCTGTAGATGCACACAACTACTACACCAACTCAGCAACAAAACATATCACCCGCCATGTCAGCACAGCCTATGGAGGTGGGATCATGAAACAAACAAGCTGATGTTTCAAAGAGGCCTAGGCTTGAGGTTATTCACACTTATCAGAGAGGCAGGAGGCTTGTGTTTGCTCCTCAAATTGAGGAATGGGCCAAGCCTACTTCACCACAGGGATCACCATCAGCAAATCATGAGACATCCATGCATGATGAGGAGGAACATGAATTTGACCTAGTTGACTTGGAGGACCATGATGAGCAGGAAAACTTGGAGAGGGTAATCAAAGACAAAGATGCTCAGATCAAAGAGCTCTAAGACAATTTCGCAAGGTCCCAATTCATCATTTAATTTCTTGAACAAGAGAACAGTCAAGTCAAAACAAAGCAACTGATTATAGAGGTAGAGAAATTTAAAGCTAAGAGGCAAGATATGAAGGGCAAAGCAGTGGATGAACATGATGAGCATGAACAATACGTAAAGAGGAAGAGGCCAAGAACCATGGGTCTCAAAAGGGGATTGCAGAGAGAAAGAGAACAAGACCCTACAGATGAAGAACTCAGTTTTCAAAGGCAGAATTGCAAATGAGATCAATGAGAACAGGGAGTTTTGGCTTGAGAAGGTCAACATCCACTTGGAGAAGCTCCTTGACAAGGCCAACAGGGACAATCAAATGTTGAGGCACATGGCTGACCATTACCACACAAGAAACAAAATTTGTAATGTCAAAATCAAGCAATTGCAAGACAAGCTTAAGGAAACCCTAATCATCCAAAATGAGAAGGGTAAGTTAGATATTCTTGTTGATGCCTCTATGATAGCATAACATGCCCCATTTGCCACTTCTGGATCAATTTTGGGAAGATTTGGAGCACTTTTTATTTTTTGGTGAAATTTGGTGCAAACTCAGCATTTCTAGAAAGCTCTTGGCCTCCTCTCAAAACCCATTTCCTCATACTTTTTATTCAGGGCTCAGATTTTGAGAAAAATGAGAAAAAGGGGTCAAAAATCAACATTTTGCCCCTCTTTTTGACTGGCGCTGCATTTTTGGAGACACCTTGGGAGAATGAGTTTTTGAAGGCCTTCACATGGGTCATTTTAAAAAATTCAAGATGTTCTGGAAACTAGACAGACAGGGCTACTTTACCATTCTCTCAAATTTAATTATGACTGTAGGAAGGTGCCTAAAAATGGCCTCCAAGATGGCATTGCGCTTCTACAATTTTCTGAGATTTTAATTTAAATTTTCATTATGTAATTTTCTCCAATTTCTAGTTTTACTTTTGTAAAAGTTGAAAGGTGAAAGTAGATGAATGTAAAAGTCAAAATGCAAATGTAAATGGTAAAAATAGAGTTGAATAGGTGCCTTATCCTCCATTTATTTCTTTGAGGATATGTCTTTTAATGGTTAGATAAAGGAGGAATTTGTTCAGTAACCTCCCTAGTGTGTGGCAGACTTTGGATAGATGCATGTATTTGACTTTCTTGTTGGAAATTTGACCTCCAAGGGAGGATTTCGACCTCACTGACCCATTGTAATCATTCTCAAAGGTTGTATGTTGTGGAATTTAGCTTGGAACACTAGTGTACTTTGTGAATTTGGTAGGAATTAATAGACAAAATTTGTAGCTATTGTGGTGGGATTCGTGTGGTATGTGCTTTAGTAGTGTTTCTTCTTTTGTGCTCATATGTTTGAATGTATTGTACCTTCCATTTCCATTTTCATGTCTTATGTGATTGATTTCTAAGTTTGATAAGCAGAATTCATTGGTTCAATGCTTTGTTTTGGAGAAGCTTTCACATTTATGTTCATTTTCTTCTTATATAAACGAATTCATGATATTCATGCTCGTTTTGAAACTCTATCAATCTACCATATTCACCAAGATACCTTTAAAGTGCTAAAGTGTGTGCCTACCTTGCCCCATTACATCTCTGCAAATCTGATTTTTAGAGCCCTGACCTAGTTTTTCCTAGACCTAATTTGCCATTCAACACAAACCTTCAAAACAAAATCAAACCCTAATCTACATACCTAGCCTAATATCTTTTATGATCCAGTCAAATTGATTGTGATCTCATTAAGAGAGCCCTCTCATCCTAGTAGGGCTAGCTACTAGGTTAAAGTGGTATGTGGTTACCTTTGTTGGTCTCCTTCTCAGCCTTCGGAGAACTGGTGGAGTGCTAACATCTTGGCGTCGTTGTCGGGGACAAAAGTGACAAATCTTCCATAGAAAAGAACGACAAGGATCACAGTTATTGCTGATGGTGAACAATGATCAGACACATAAAGGCTGAAATCATTCACCTGGCGACTCCAAATTCGTTTCAAAATCAAATCTAAGACTCCATTGGAGGGCGAACCTTGCCAACGGAAACATGAAAAGACAACATGGGAAGATCAGGTATTCGACTTGGACTTTCATCCAAGACATCGTGTTCTTTGTCTTGAATTATTTTTTTTCCTGAGAATGTCAAGAAGTTTTTTCAAAGTATTTTGTATTTGAGCAAATATTCCAGATCTGTATTTGATTCCTTCCCTTTGAAAACTGTGGATTCAAATTCTTCTTATGCCTTTGATCTCGATCAAGACCCTTCTTCTGAATCTTATGATGATCATCTTCTGCTTGATGAGCCTCAAGTGATCAAGACTAATCTTACAGCTTCTGTACATACTCCTATACCTTGTAAAATTCCAGATAGATACAAGCCACTCATCTTACCTCCTATACTCCATGATTTCCCTGAAAACTATTACAAATATCTCCCAGGTTTGACAGAGAATATGGTAACATCACTGCTGAGAAACACATTCAGGGTTTTGGAAATTTTCTCGATGTTTTTGAGGTTGATGAAGATGATGTTAGTATCAGGATATTTTCTCTATCTTTGCAAGGTGAAGCCAAAAAATGGTTCAAAAACTCGCCAGTTGCAAGCATTTTTTATTTCCATCAGTTTTTGAAAGTCTTCCTTGATAAATGGGTGATCAAGAGGAATCCTTTTCAGATTTTAGAAGAATATAATCATTTGAAAAGATGGCCAGGAGAAACAGTGCAACACTTTTCAGCTAGGTTTAATCAAGTATACCATTCAATCCTTGATAATATAAAATCGCCTCTTGGTTCAGCTCTCTTACACTACCCGGATGCTTTTGATCCGGAAATGGAATTTCGATTGAGAGAAAGGAACGCTACAATGCTCAAAAAAATGCAGGACAATGCAATATATGTAGAAGCTAATTTGCTAGTCAAAAGGTTAAAGTTGAAAGCAGAAGAAAGGGATAACATAGAAAAGGAATACCTAACATCTTTAGAAGTAAAGCTCGACACTTTGGTAAGTAACACGGGAGAAGTAATGCAAAAGATCACCATGAGAGATGAATTTTCTATTCAAAAACACCATGTTCCACTTATTGCAGAAGAAGAGGTTGTTGGCCCTAAACACTTTCATGATAATCCCAATTACCATAGATCGGAAAATGATTGTTGTTTGTATTCATTTATGGACAATCATGAAAATGGATTTGTAGATCAAATCGAGGAGAAGAAATCTGCTGATCTAATGTGTATGTTTGATGACATTACTTATATTGATGATTTACCCAAGTATGATAAGTATGATGATGATTATGTTGTCGAAATTGAGGTTGACTCTTCAAGGCAATCATCGACATGTTTTTGGGAGGGAGAAGTTAAATTACAACTGCTCAAATATAGCACTCAGCCTATACATATCAATCATCACAGCGATGAAGAGAATGCAGAAAATTTCAAAGTACGTGAAAGCTCTTTGCCTTTGAGTTTCGCTTCATTTCAATTTCTAAGAGAAAAAATTCACAATATTAGAAATCAGTAGTCTTTCGGTTTGGATATTGAGCACGAAGAACACAATGAACTTCTTGATAAGGATTCCTTACCCTTGTGTTTCTCCTCATTTGTGAAAATAAGAAAAAACTATAAGCAAGCAGATAAGCGAGTTGTCAGCAATACAAATGGGCATCCTTCTCATCAATTGGTTGAGGAGGTCACTTGTGATATGCAAGCTTCTTTCGCTCCAGAATCCCAGCCACCGAGTTACATTCAGTTTCAAATCACAGATGAAAGCTTAGAACCTGAAACATATTATTAATTAATGCAGGATGATTCTTTACCGTTAAGTTTTGACTCATTTCAGTTTTTGAAGAGAAATTTTGATAATATCTCTGAAGTAAAGAATCATAAGCCTATAGAAAATCATCTAATCTCATTGGAACCAATGTATGATAAGTTGCAATAGTCTTCTCAAGTTCTCCATGATCTAATAGCTGATGTTTTGGATGATATCTGTAATCAAAGTCCTTCTCCATTATTTGGTTATGAGCTTCAAATCAGAGATGATAAAACTTTGATCCAGCAGCCGACTTCATTGTCTTGTTCAGTGGGAGTCTCATCACAGAGCTCATACAAAGATTTGCAGTCATATCAGAAGTGTAATGAAGAATATTCTTGTTTTGTTGTTGATCATCAGAAAAAATTAGTCATTCACGAGTTTTAGGATCCTTCTGTCAACTTGATGCAGTGATCAAGAGAGGTGAGTTCTCTTGTATTTATGGATCAGAAGCACATGTTCAGTGGACACTTGCAGTGGTCCCATAGTCAAATTTTTGTCATTTCATTAAGTCTTCAAGCAAAAATTTGGTCACTGAGCATTAGGTTTAGGACTACTTTCCATTCCTTCCAAAAAATTTTAATTGTTGGTCCATGTCATCACTCAGCTGAGTGTATCATCATTCAGAAATTGTCATCATCATTTCAGTCATCATCACCATGATTTCATTCAGTTCAATGTCTCCATTAGGTCATTAAGGTTTCAAGGTCACCAAAACTGTCATTTCATGCGTAAAATTCGGCAATTGGAGGAGTGGTAATAGGAAAGTTTATTCAATAAAGTTTGATTTCAAAATGTAATTTTATGTTTATATATGTAATAAGTACTTCATGTTCATAAAAAGCTGCAGTTCAATGTTCCAAAGAAGCCACAAAAAGTTGAAGGTTACAAACTTCAAAAGAATGAAAGTAATGCTTGAAAAAGACATGTGGGGCCCATCAACAATCAAAGAGAATCATTCCATATCTATAAAAGGCCAAAAAAACACAAATACATTTCATTTGCACTCCTATTACCTCTTATCATTGAGCTCATTCCTCCTTTCGTGAGAAAACAAGGGTTTCTTAGCTCAAATTGGGAAAAATTGTTTGGCGCTACGCATAGAGTCATTACGTTGCGCTTCTGGAGGATGTGTTGCGCGTAGGAAGACTGCGTTGCGCACCAGTGGCTTGCGATGCGCACCAATGGCTTGTGTTGCGCCCGGGGCATAGTTGCCCAAATTTGCCAATTAAGCACCAAATTCAAGTTTTTCAAACTCCATTCCAAATTTTTCACCCTCCAGGCTTTATAACAAGTAAGTTTACTCATTTTCATACCCTCCTTTGCTTTGAATGCCAAGAAATTGATCACAAGCTTAGTCTCCAAGGGTTTGCATGAATTTCATGATGTTGGTCCCCAAATGATGGATTGACGCTTTAAACCCTAATTTCCTTATGCCTACATCTTTGTTTGCAACTTATACATCACTTCCATCCATCACAAAGCCATTTCCCATCATTTTTCTTATCTTCCCTACAAACCCTAGCCCTATTCTACAAATTTGGGAAATTTCCCTAGCTAGGACTGTGTTTAGGCTTTTTCAACCCCCTTCCCTCAATCATTTCCCAAATTATCCTTCTTCCCCAATTCACTAAACTCATCCCCTATCCCCCTAAATTTCCTTAAAAATTTAGGCAACTTCCTAGTTCATCATACCACCTCATTCCTTCAAAGCAGAAAACTTCACTGTTTTTGCTTGTTTATCATCTAGAGTTTCAATCACGGAAGCAAATTCTTTATCATCTAGATTTTCAATCATGGAAGCAAATTCTTCACCATTAAAGAAAATAAAACACCACAAAGGGGGGAAGATACTGAGGTATGAGCCCTCAAATTGCAGTGAAATCACTTACACACCATTCATTAGAAAATGCTTTGAAGATGTCAACTGCCTAGGGTTTTGTAAAAGAGTGGATGAGGTAGATTTTCATGGGCAGCTCACAGATATGTTTGCCACCAATTTGAAAGGAGAAAAGGCCACCATTGCAAGGATTGATTTCACATTTTCAGTAGATGCCATCTCTCTTGCTACAAGAATACCAAATCATGGTGAATACTGGTTCAAAGGGATGAACCTAGACCTTCAGCAGTACAAACCCTACATAAAATCACAGTACAAGGAGGCCCATTCATATATTCTTCCATTCAGATACTTGTTGGAGAGGTATGCACCATTGATGAAGGTTGTGATGAAATTTTTCACATGTGAGGGCAGGTTTTCCAGATTGTACCAATATCACATTAGACTGCTCATGCACGTCATAGCAGTGAAGTCCCTTAATTTATGCAATTTTTTGTATAGGAGTGTGAGTAAGATGTCTGAAAACGTGCAAGTCAAAAACATTGAACATTACCCTAGCCTCTTTCACCATAGCTTGGTGAAGGTCATAGTTCTCGATCAGTTGGCAAAGAAGAACATGAAATGGGATACCTTCATTGAGGCAGCCTTGTAGATGCACACAATTACTACACCAACTCAGCAACAAAACATATCACCTGCCATGTCAGCACAGCCTATGGAGGAAGGATCATCAAACAAGCAAGCAGATGTGTCAAAGAGGCCTAGGCCTGAGGTTACTCACACTTATCAAAGAGGCAGGAGGTTTGTGTTTGCTCCTCAAATTGAGGAAGGGGCCAAGCTTACTTCACCACTGGGATCACCATCAGCAAAGCATGAGACATCCATGCATGATGAGGAGGAACATGACTTTGACCTAGTTGACTTAGAGGACCATGATGAGTAGGAAAACTTGGAGAGGGTAATCAAAGACAAGGATGCTCAGATCAAAGAGCTCCAAGACAATTTGGCAAGGTCCCAATTCATCATTTCATTTCTTGAACAAGAGAACAGTGAACTCAAAACAAAGCAACTGATTATGGAGGTAGAGCAACTTAAAGCTAAGAGGCAAGATATGAAGGAGAAAGCAATGGATGAACATAATGAGCATGAACAATAGGTGAAGAGGAAGAGGCCAAGAACCATGGGTCTAAAAAAGGTATTGCAGAAAGAAAGAGAACAAGACCCTACAGATGAAGAACTCAGTGTTGAAGATAGAATTGCAAATGAGATCAATGAGAACAAGGAGTTTTGGCTTGAGAAGGTCAGCATCCACTTGGAAAAGCTCCTTGACAAGGCCAACAGGGACAATCAGATGTTGAGGCACATGGCTGACCATTACCACACAAGAAACAAAATTTGTAATGTCAAGATCAAGCAATTGCAAGACAAGCTTAAGGAAACCCTAATCAACCAAAATGAGAAGGGTAAGATATTCTTGCTGATGCCTCTATGATAGCATAACATACCTCATTTGCCACTTCTGGACCAATTTTGGGAAGATTAGGAGCACTTTTTGTTTTTTGGTGAAATTTGGTGCAAATTTAGAGATTTTACTAGGCGTTGCGCTTTTTCCTCGTGGCTCTAAATGGCAGAAACTCGACATTTCTAGAAAGCTCCATGCCTCCTCTCAAAACCCATTTCCTCAGAGATTTTATTCAGGACTCAGATTTTGAGAAAAATGAGAAAAAGGGGTTAAAAATCAACAATCTTCCCCTCTTTTTGACTGGCGCTGCATTTCTGGAGACACCTTGGGAGAATGAGTTTTTGAAGGCCTTCCCATGGGTCAATTTCAAAAATTCAAGATGTTCTGGAAACTAGACAGACAGGGCTAGTTTACCATTCTCTCAGATTTCAACTTTGACATCAAGAAGGTGCCTAAAAATGGCCTCCAAGATGGCGTTGGGCTTCTGCAATTTCTTGAGATTTTAATTTAAATTTTCACTGTGTATTGCTTTGAGGATATGCCTTTTAATGGTTAGATAAAGGAGGAATTTCTTAAGTAACCTCCCTAGTGTGTAACAAACTTTGGATAGATGCATGTATTTGACTTTCTTGTTGGATATTCGACCTCCAAGGGAGGATTTCGATCTCATTGGCTATATGAGGCCCATTGTAATAATTTTCAAAGGTTGGATGTTGTGGAATTTAGCTTGGAACACTAGTGTACTTTGTGAATTTGGCAGGAATTAATGGAAATAATTTGCAGCGATTGTGGTGGGATTCATGTCGTATGTGCTTTAGCAGTGTTTTTTCTTCTTTGATCATATGTTTGAATGTATTGTACCTTCCATTTCCATTTCCATGTCTTATGTGATTGATTTCTAAGTTTGATAAGCAGAATTCATTGATTCAATGCTCTGTTTTGGAGAAGCTTTCACATTTATGTTTATTTTCTTCTGATATAAATGAATTCATGATATTCATTCTTGTTTTGAAACTCTATCAATCTACCATATTCACCAAGATACCTTTAAAGTGCTAAAGTGCGTGCCTACCTTGCCCCATTACATCTCTGCAAATATGATTTTCAGAGCCCTGACCTAGTTTTTCCTAGACCTAATTCACCATCCAGCACAAACCATCAAAATAAAATCAAACCCTAATCTACATACCTAGCCTAATATCTTTCGTGATCCAGTCAAATTGGTTGTGATCATTGAGAGAGCCCTCTGAGCCTAGTAGGGCTAGCTACTAGGTCAAAGTGGTTTGTGATTACCTTTGTTGGTCTCCTTCTCAGCCTTTAGAGAACTAGTGGAGTGCTAACACAATTAACACAATTATTTTGGGCAAATGCCCCTAGAAAAAACCGAGGGGAAAACTAGTGCAACAGATGAGAGTTTATATTATTATTATGCAGCAATTGAGTAAAATAATATGGATGCCTCATTGGTAATCCTCCGAAAAATAATTTGGAGAAATTTTCTCACTTCTACAACAATTCGACCTCCCTCTGGCCTGCTTGAACTCTCCCATTGGCAACTCGCTTTGCCGAAATTTGCACTGCCTGGGAAAATCGTACAACATGCTAGCTGGCTCTAGATAAGTTGTTCTGCCTCCCTCTGCCTCTAAAATGAAGTCGCTCTGCCTTCCGGACAATCTTTCGGCCTCCAACAACTGAATCGACTTCCTTGATGACACCTCGCACTAGGTTCTGGCTCACTTGCACTGGCTATGCAGCCCTCTCTACAGAAATATTCAACCTCCTCTTTCCTGCCAAACTGGCTATGGAGAAACATTGGAAATTCCAAGATCCTTTTGTTGTTGCTTCCCCAATCAATAATGTTCCTCCACTAGCTTGAATTCTTTCCCTCACTAAATCACTGTGCACTGGGAAATTCGCACTGCCTAGATGCTTTCTCCCTCACTTGTATCAATCCTCATCCCATCTATTTGCTCTTATAATCTCTTTTTGTAGCTTCAGTGGCCATGATTAGATCCTCATCAACAGCTAAGATCATCTTAGACTCTATCCATGTGAGTCTCTAGAGCATTCTCGATATTCTTCAATTAATTCCCATTAATTAATCAATTTTTCTAAGTTAGACTTAGGCATTTTTTAATTATAGATCAATTAATTTAATTGAGGCCTTTTTCGTATCTCACGAAACCTTTTTTGGGTTTTGGAGAACTCATGTTCCTTAGCCTCTTAGACACAAATCAAGACTAGAACACTAGTTCAATGCTACTAAAACTAACACTCCCTCTTAGTGAGGAAGGTGTTCTCTCCACCAATAGTACTCTCTTGCACCTGGAAAATCCTGCACTATAGATGTCTGGTTGTCCTTCACTTCTCCAACCTGACCAAACTCCCTGTCACTAGAAATCACTGTGAAGAGAATATTGTCCATCATGCTACTATGCAAACTGTTGTTGCTATTTTTCTACTGCTATCTTTGCACTATTGCTGCAACTACTGCAATAATGAGTCTGATCACCCTAGATCCTGAAGTGTTAAATTTAGATAACCATGGTATGTTCTATGCTTAATGCAGTTTTACTTCAATCTTTCTTATAATCTCGATACAATTTAGCAATCACATAAACATGAAAGTAAAATGTTGATAGAACATAATAATAGATCAACAGAAGACAAGCCAATAATATAAATCAAAATTTACAATTCTTCTTGTCCAACAAAGATAGAGAGTAATGTTCGTTATGGCAGTCAACAGGATGCACCAGCCAGCAAAGTTTTCTCCAACATCAGATCAGCCAATCCTCCAAGTGTCACACACACCCCTCAAAGGCAGCACCAAAAAAGTCAACGTTGGTCAACAGAAAAAGTCAACATAGAAAAGTCAACGCTGGTCAATGATGTGTTTTAGGGCTGCGGTCAAAGGTCTCCTTTTTTCTCGATCTTTGTGCCCTCT
This sequence comes from Pinus albicaulis, assembly GCA_034641835.2. Classification (NCBI taxonomy): domain Eukaryota; kingdom Viridiplantae; phylum Streptophyta; class Pinopsida; order Pinales; family Pinaceae; genus Pinus; species Pinus albicaulis. Next base: position 739,698,310 of record CM076572.1, read on the forward strand.
AATGCGGCCTCAAGAGATCAAATTTTCTGCACAAGATGGAGGTCAAACTCCAAGCTTTGACCCACGGTCAATGCTGGTCAACGCACCAGCAAAAGAGCCCTAAAACAATTCGCACTCCTTCAGCTTCAGATCCACACATGTGAGAGAGAGATGCCTCCAAAGGCTGAACGAACCAATCAGATCACAAGAGGAAACATGTGATGAGTTGATGACCAAATGAGCTTCAAGTCTCTCCAATTTATATCCATCAATGGGGGTGTGTGATACATCTATTAGGCTTGCAAGCCTACATTACAAATCTGGCTGACCTTGCACATGTGTGGAAAATAAAATCAAAATATATGTTCTGCTCATCCAAACAAGATGACCTTTAGATCAATCTTGCACCTCTCTGAAAGAGGAATCCAACAAAAATATAATCATCATCATATGAGAAGTGCGACATGGATTTTGGACCTAGTTGCCCAAAATTAACACTCCCACTCTAGGGAGAACTCCATCTGTCCACCTATGCCATCCAGTGATCAGTACCATCATGTACTATCATATATCATCTTGCACTCTTGCGTCATCCCACCGTAACTTGCTTTGTTGGCTCTTCTTCGCAAATAGAACAAGGAGGGTGAGTCACAAAGACATCACGCTCTGCTGACCCGAAGTCAGCTTAGAGGTTAAAACCTTACTCAAACTCAAAAGAGTCTCATACTAACCCAAAGTTAGTTAAATGACCCGAAGTCAGTTTAGGGATAAGAACCTCATCAGACTTGATCCCAGATCAAGGTGTTGGACACGTGTCATCCTAGACATAGAGAGTAAGGCAATCTCCGATGTGTCCATCGGTCTTGCTATTGGTCTTTATCCACATTTCCCACCTCATTAACCAAATGAGGGGTACTTCCCATGAGTTTGAAACTCCATGCGTAGGATGTGATCAAGGTGTTGGACACGTGTCATCCTAGACATAGAGGGTACGACAATCTCCAATGCGTCCATAGGTCTTGCTATTGGTCTTTATCCACATTTCCCACCTCATTAGGCAAATGAGAGGTATTTTCCATGAGTCTGAAACTCCATGGGTAGGATGTGTGGGGGGCATAGATCAAAGAGAGGTGAACCAACTCAATATTATAACGGTGGGGCAGAAGCACAACAAGGTTCGGCAAGCCTAGCCCCGTGTGTGCTTATAGCTCCAAGAAACTATCCCCAAGCCCCCTGGAGCTCCCAGAGCTCATTGTCCAACTCAAGCAGGACCCTCTAAATAGGGTCTGTCCAAAATTTCAAGCTTCTCACGGAAAGTTAAGAATTTGACCTTCCCTAGGGGCTTCATGCGAATATCCGCGACCTGCTCATCAGTCCTAATGTGATCGAGCCTTACAGTGCCTCGTTGGAGTGTAAAAACTCTGGTAAAACTTGATAAATATATATTATTAATGATGAAGGATGAGATGATTACAATGAGGGATCGCCTAGGCTTTAAATATAGCCTCAAGGTGTCCCTTGGCGAAGAGGCATGATCTTTGATCATGCCTTTTCAGTTAATAACCTAAGATAACTAAATATAATTAATAAATAATAAAATATACATAACATTGCCCCTCTCTTAAAGATGCTTTGTCCTCAAAGCATATGTAATCGATGGACAACGTTGACGAATGTCTGGTTTTCTCAAGCGATGAGCTCTTGCTTCCCACATTTTAAAAAGATCGTGAAGCATCTTCTCGAGCTCCATCTGTTGGTGATGTGGATAGTGAAAAGATCTGATATCAATAGAGTTGGATACTGTCTTGACCTCTATTGGATGTTTGATTTTCCTATTGCAATCCACCACACTGCCATCCCAATCGACATCAATATATCCATTGAGTCTCAAACTCCCGGCATTGTATCTCAACCCATGGTTGATTGTGCCCCGAAGATATCTCAATAGATTCATCGCACCAATCTAGTGAATGTGATGAGGCTCAACCATATGTTGACTCAAATTGTTCACTGCAAAACATACGTCCGAACGGGAGTTCACTAAGAACATCAGGGCCCCCACGAGTTGTCGATACTCGATGGGATTTCCCAGCTCAGGCCCAGCAGCGCTTCCACACAACTTCTTAAAGTTGAGTTCCATCGGTGTCGACACAGACTTACAGTGCACCATACGCAATCTCTCCAGTAGCTTCACGACATATTTTCCTTGAGAGAGGAAAATCTCACCTAGCCTTTGCCAAATCTCCAAGCCTAAGAAGTAATGCATCAGTCCTAGGTCTTTCATCTCAAACTCGGAAGCTAGCTCCCTCTTACATTGATGAATGAGAGGGTCAGCACCTGTTAGGAAGAGATCGTCCACATAGAGAACCAGAATGAGAGGCCTTTCTTTATCAACCTTAAAATAAAGGTTTGGATCAGCATTACTTCGAGTGAAGCCCAGCTTCATCAAGTAGCTATCTAGCCTCTCGTACCAAGCCCTGGGGGCTTGCTTCAACCCATAGAGGGCTTTCTTCAACCTACATACATAGGTGTCTCTATCTTGGACTTCGAACCCCAGATGTTTCTCCACATAAACCTCTTCCTTTATTGAACCATGCGGAAAGGAAATCTTCACATCCATCTGATGGAGACTCCATCCTTGTGTTGCAGCAAGGGCAATGATAGATCGGATGGTGGTATAGCAGGCGACAGGTGCAAATATATCATCATAATCTATGCCTTCTTTTTGAGAGAAGCCTCGGGCAAAAAATCTTGCCTTGTACTTTTCAACACTTCCATCGACTCCATGCTTGATCTTGAGGAGCCATTTCGAGGTGACAACAAATTTGTCCTCCGGTCTCGGGACCAGTTCCTAGACATCATTCTTCATAATGGACTCATATTCTTCGTGCATACCATCCTTCCAAACTTGATGCTTTACGACTTCTTCACAGGATCCAAGCTCATATTGTACAATTGTACTCATGGCTACTAGATACCCTTGGTATCTATTTGGCTACTTGCTTTAACGAAATGTCCCCCCTTGGGGCAATATGTCTCTTGGCATCTCCGAGATTGTCCCTGATCCATGAGGGTCTCTTCTTATTTGAAGGAGGTGGATCAATAGGATCCATTCTTCCTTCAACATCGAGCATTGGTTCATCCTTTGATTATTCAGCTTCTTCTTCTTCTTTGTCTTCCTTCGAGCTAGGAAGATTTCATACTTTCTTGAAGGCAGCATCTTCATCGAAGGTGACATCGTGGCATATCTCCACTTCCCTTTGACCAGGCACATAGATTTTATATGCCTTCAAAGTTTCAATGTAGCCCACAAACATTCCCTTCTTTCCAAAATCATCCAGCTTGCTTCTCTTTTCTTTCAGTACATGAAAATAAACAAGACTACAAAAAAATTTAAAATGAGAAACATCAGGTGTCTTACCAGAGAATACTTCTTCGGGAGTCTTTGAGTCTAGAGTGGAATGCAGGCATCTATTTTGAATATACACAGCACTGTTCGCAGCTTCTCCCCATAGAAACTTTGGAAGACCTTGGTCATATAGCATGGCCCGGGCAGCGTCCACAATGGTCCTGTTCTTTCTTTCAGCAACACCATTTTTCTCAGGAGTATACACAATTATGGTCTCCCTCTTAATGCTAGCTTCTCTGCAAAATTCATTGAACTCATTTGACTCATACTCAGTCCCATTTTCGGTCCTCTAAATTTTGATTTTCTTCCCGGTTTGATTTTCCACCAAGGCCTTAAAGGTACAAAACCTTTTGAAAGCTTCGTCCTTCTTCTTCAAGAAATGTATCCAAGTCTTGTGAGAGAAGTCATCTATAAAAGCCATGTAATAGGAAAATCCTCCCAAGGATGTTACGGGCAACATACCAAATAAATCAAAATGTATCAATTGCAAGATATCAGATGTCTTTGTGACACTTGAGGGGAATGGTCCCCTTGTATGCTTCCCTTCGGCACAACCCTGACATATACCTTCTTGATCATCTTGAAACTCGGGCATCCCTGTCATCACCTTCCTTGCTTCGAGAAGGGCTTTGTAATGAAGGTGTGCAAATCTCTGATGCCATAACTCAGCTTGAAGAGTTGTATCACATGACATAGCCCCCAACGGACTTCCTCCAACCTAGTAGAGTGTATCAACTTTAAAACCAATAGTAAGAGCTACTTTGAAGTTCTTCTTCCAGATGCGTACCTTTCCATCAACGAATTCCACCTTGAATCTTTTGTCTTCCATTGCTGAAATAGACACAAGGTTCTTCTTCAAATCAAGTACGTACAACACACCTTGTAAATAAAGGACTCGACCTTGAGATAGATGAAGGGTCACAGTCCACGTCCCTTTCACGGGATAGGTGGCATTATCTCCAAGGATAATTTCTAAATTAGTATCCTTCTCAATCAAATCAGAGAGGGCTTCTTTATAACCAGTGAGGTGCCTTCAAGCACCACTATCAATCAACCAGACATCCAAGGTGTCGGGAGGAGATGCAGTAGAGAGGGCAGATACAAGAATATGTTCATTTTTCTTATTATTAACAACATTAGATTCATCGTACCTGGAATTTCTTGACCACTTGAAAGGTTTTGCATTTCCATTTCGATCAGAGGGAGCCTTCCTCTTTCCTTTGAACCTGTTGTTCCTTTGATTGCCATTCATCCTGAAGTTGTTGTTGTCATCATCCCTGGGAGAGTCCCTTCTATTGGGGCACTCTCTTGCATGTTGACCAAACTTGTTACAAGTGTAACATCTTCCTTTCCTTCCTTTGGGCCCCGCTCTTCCATGGTTTTGATTTCCAGGGCCACCATAGTTCTTCTTCTTTGCATGAGCGGCGAAGGTAGTAGGGTCACCTCCATTTCCATTAGAGGGATGATCTCTCACCATCATTCTTGTCTCCTCTTGAGTGCATCTTGTCAATATTTCATCAAAATCAGGAATCACATTATTATTAAGAATAGTAGTATTGAATACATACAGATCATGGGGGAGACCTCCAAGCATAATGAGAACCATCTCTCGATCATCTATTTCTTCTCCAATAGCTAAGAGATTATTCCTGATTTCAGTGAGCCTCATAAAATAGGATTGAATGGATTTCTTTTCCCTTCTTGATATTCCTCAATTTATTCTTGTAGAAAAGCACTTGATTAACATTGCTAGCCCTGAACATGCTAACCAGCTTATCATACATCTCTTTAGATGTGCCCAGCTCGGAGACGTAAGCAACCAAGTGCTTATGAATTGAATCCCCGATATTCATCTTTGTTGATTTCCAATTTTCTATAATTCGTCTTTGTGGCAGCAGGTGCATTTGATGGAGGCTCATGAATCTTCTCCTACACATAATCCATGACATCTTGATCTTCTAATGACAAATCCAAGGACATCTTCCATGCATGATAACCATACTTGTCAGTCAACTTATCATCAGATTTGAAACCCTTATAGGTTGAAGAGGCCATTGGTCCTTGATAGGATTTCTTCTTCAGTGATTGCTTTTCACACTAGCTTGGGCTTTGTCTTCACCTTAGCGTTGATACCATGTCAAATTTAGATAACCATGGTATGTTCTATGCTTAATGTAGTTTTACTTCAATCTTTCTTATAGGCCCGATAAAATTTAGCAATCACATAAAAATGAAAGTAAATTGTTGATAGAACATAATAATAGATCAACAGAAGACGAGCCAATAATATAAATCATAATTTATAATTCTTCTTGTCCAGCAAATATAGAGAGTAATGTTCGTTACGGCAATCAACGGGATGCACCAGCCAACAAAGTCTTCCCCAACATCAAATCAGCCAATCCTCCAAGTGTCACACACACCTCTCAAAGACAACACCAAAAAAGTCAATGCTAGTCAACAGAAAAAGTCAACGCAAAGAAGTCAACATTGCGGTTTAGGCATGCAGACAAAGGTCTCCTTTTTCCTCGATCTTTGTGCCCTCTAATGCAGCCTCAAGAGATCTGATTTTATGCACAAGATGGAGGTCAAATTCCAAGCTTCGACCCACCGTCAATGCTGGTCAAGGCACCAGCAAAAGAGCCCTAAAATAGTCCGCACTCCTTCAGCTTCAGACCCGCACGTGTGAGAGAGAGAGGCCTCCAAAGGTTGAACGAATCAATCAGATCACAAGAGGAATTGTGTGATGAGTTGATGAGCAAATGAGCTTCAAGTCTCTCCAACTTATATCCATCAATGAGGGTGTGTGACACATCTATTGGGTTTGCAAGCCTGCATTACAAATCTGGCCGAACTTGCACGTGTGGAAAATAAAATCAAAATATATGTTCTGCTCATCCAAACAAGATGATCTTTAGATCAATCTTGCACCTCTCCAAAAGAGGAATCCAACAAAATATAATCATCATCATATGAGCAGTGCAACATGGAGTTTGGACCTAGTTGCCCAAAATTAACATGAAGCGATAGCATCCATAGGGTTGCTCCCTCTAAAACTAAACTCCCTCTCAGTCTCGATCTCCCTATGGGAAATCTCTCTGTTCCCTCTTGGCAACTCGCATTGTCCTCCTGCACTGAAAAATGGACTATGTAGCTCTGTGTTGGGAATCTTTTGGTTGGAACAGCACCTGCACACTGCAATTGGGAAATTCGCACTGTCTGTTGCACTGCAACTAGCTTTGCAATTGTCTCTTGATCATCTAACTGCAACTGGCTCTAATATTGTGTATTTGACAATTATTTGTTGACACTGTGTTATTGCAACTAGCTCTGCAATTGTCTATTGAGCATCTGACTGCAACTAGCTCTGCTAAAACTAAATCTTGCTACTAAATACTGTGAGCCCCTGTAGCAAAAGTGATGGTCTTGTTGGAACAGTTGGAACTAATCTGATTGATCTCCTTGTTACAACTGCGTTGGACCCTGCCCAACTTGATATGCATAGCTATCAAGCTTCTCCTCCCCCTGGAGGTACTGCTGATATCAACGCAAACTTCTCCAATCTTGTGGTTAGTTCATAAATCTCTACCGAGGTTGTTGTCTGCTCCTGCTCTCCCTTCTTGTCCTTCTACCTTTGAGGACATTGGGTGACATAATGGCAATACTCACCACACCCAAAGCACTTGATCTTTGACAAAATAACTCAGCCACCTGAGGAGTTGTGTATCGGGCTGAGATGGCGAAGCAATGCACATACTTCGTTAATCGATCAACAACTATGAAGATGCAATCCTTGCCTTGCACCGCAAGCAAGTTGATGATTAAATCCATGGAGATGCTTTCCCATTTCCCCTCTAGAATGGTTAGCGGCTGTAGTAAACCTGCAGGATAGTTATGCTCCCCCTTATTCCTCTGGCAAACCACGCGCTCCCTGACATGTCGGAATACGTCCTCCTTGAGGCCCTTCCATGAGAACCACTCCCTGATGGCCCTGTATGTCTTAGTGAACCCCTAATGGCCTGAAACAGGTGAATCATGAGCTGCATGCAAAATATTCTCCCTGAGTTGGGAGTGGCATGTCAAGAAGATCCTATCCAGGTAATAGATGACCTCATCCATCACCCAGTACTGGTCATCTGTCACCTGCCCATCTAACACCTCACATGCAAAGCGGTCCTTGGAGTATTCTACCAAAAGCTGGGCTCTCCAATCTGCGTCAAGACTAATCAATGACAGCGTTGCCGCTCTCCGTGATAGATCATCAGCCACCACATTGTTCTTCCCCTTGACATACTTGATGTCAAAATCGTAAGCCTGGATCCTGCTGACCCATTTTTGTTTTCTATCCTGCAACTGTTTCTACTCAAGGAAGAACCGAAGACTGTTGTGGTCAGTCCTCACCCAAAATTTGTTATCCACCAGGTACTGCCGAAACTTGGCCAACGCATGCATGATGGCCAGCATCTCCTTGTCGTATATGGGGTACAATCTCTCATGTGGCAGTAGCTTCCGACTCTCGAAAGCTATAGGATGACCCCCCTGCATCAATACTACACCCACTCCCTCTCCTGAAGCATCACACTCGAGCACAAAGGGCTGCGTGAAGTCAGGCAATGCCAACACCGAGCAACTGCTCATCACCTCCTTGAGCCTATCAAAGGCCCTCTGCGCAGCATCTGTCTAACTAAAATCCCCCTTCTTGGTGAGATTTGTGAGGGGTTCTACAAGTTGTGAGAATCCTTTGACGAACTTCCTGTAGTAGGTTCAGATGCCTACAAACCCCCAAAGTTCAGTCGCGTTCTTTGGCTCCGGCCAATCCCAGATGGCTCGGATCTTCTCCTCATGGACTCTCACTCCGATAATATGCCCCAAATAGAGCATCTCTGTAAGCCCAAACTCGCACTTGGACAGCTTGGCATTGAAAGGTTGCTCCTCCAAGATACACAATACAGCCTCAATGTGCTGTGAATGTTCTTCCCACGTGCGGTTGTAGATGAGAATGTCATCGAAGAACACCAGCATGAACTTCCTCAACTGACCACGAAAGATGTGGTTCATGCAAGACTAAAAAGTGGCCGGAGCATTGGTCAACCCAAAGGGCATAACCAGAAACTCGAAATAGCTGTAATGGTAGTGAAACGCAATCTTGGGGATATCTTTGTCCCTCACCTTGATCTAATGGTACCCCAACCTCATATCGATCTTGGAGAAGAACTTGGCTCCCCTCAACTCATCCATCAGCTCATCAATCCTAGGAATGGGGTAACAGTTCTTCATGGTCTTCTTGTTCAGTGCCCTGTAATCTATGAACCACGAAAAAATAAAAGCGGCTAGTGCTAGGCCTGTTGTTTCCCAAAGCCAAGAGCTCATGTATGGCTCTCTCAATCTCGTCCCTATAGGCCTTGGGGTGCCTGTAGGGAGTGGTGATCACCGCCTGGATGCCCTGCTCCTGCACAATGGTGTGCTCAAACCCCCGGTCTGGTTTTTGTCCCGGTGGTATGTCCCCGAAAAACGTGGAGTAACGGTCCAGGATAGTCTGCACATCGAGATGCATAGGCTGACCTGAGACTCCTGCCTCTGAAATACGCAGCTCCATTGCCCACTCTATGTCTCCCTTCCAGAAATCTTCCTCCATCCGGTGTGCAGAGACTGTCTAGAGAGGATATATGTCCATGCCTCTGATGATTGATCATCACATGCTTCCCACTCTTCTTGTCCATCCACTCGATCTCCAGAGTCTCCCAATCTGTAGTGACAATCCCAAGTGTGATAAGCCACTGTACAACCAACACCACATTGGTATCTAGAATATCGACCACAAAAAAATGATCTGTCATCGTGTATGTCCCCATTGTCACTGCTAATGTCAAAACATACTGCATGCACTGCGTGGTCTGGGCACTTGGAACCAACACAGAGAAACCATCAAACTCCTTGTCTGTATACCCCTACTCTATACTAGTTGGGCATTGATGAAGTTGTGTGTGGCCTCGTTGTCCACGAGTACTGAGACACGCTGCCCCTGGCATGTGCCTCGAACTCTCAGCGTTAAGTACTTGGGAACAACCCGCAAGGATGCAAGTGTTGATTTTTTATAGCATCCGAAAGTGTTCCAAGTCTCAAACTTTGCAGGGAGGCTTGGACAGCAGCATTCCAAAGAACCCAGAAACAGTTTGTGGAAATTTCACTCGGTTCAAGACTTATTAAAATAATTAATTATTTTAATGGAGACCCTAAGTCCAAACTTAGGGAAATGAAATAATTAAAGGGCATTAATAAGTCACAGTGTGAATCTTCTAGAAAACACGGATCAAGTCAAGATTTAATCTTAGCCATTGATTAATCTTTTAATCTGGGTCGTTGGTTCTCCAATAGGAAGATTATAAAAGAAGGCTTGAGGGTCACTTGGAACACAAGTCAAGCACACACTCAGCACCTGAAGGAGATCCATCCTGATGTAGAATTCAATCTTACTAGGACAGTCGCAGGGCGAGAAGTTGTAGGAGCAGGAGGAGGTCAACAGTGATCGAGATCACGGTTGGAGAGCAACAGTGGGTCACTGGAGGCAGGTTGAGGCTGCAACGCAGAGACCCCACACAGTCTCCACGCAAATTCACGCAATCCAACGCTGAGATTACGCAGAGAATCATGCAGACTGACGCAAGGGCTATTCTGAATGTCCTAAAATTGTCCGAGTAAGCCGGATATTCAGACTCAGGTGGTTCAGAATTTATCTGCCAAATATTTTCCCTGTAAAGATATCATTTGCTGAAGAATTAATAAAACCCTCATCTGCTGCACTGGTTTTCTCACATTGGGTTTTTCTAGGGACAATTGTCCAAAAATAACTATGTACATGTGATTGATTCTTGTGCTTATGTTCTCTGCTGTTTATTTCTCTGTATATATAATTGTGAATGTTGCAATAGTATTTATTTCAATATTTGCTGGAAGATTTCTGAATAATAACTTATTGAATTAATAAGTAGGAGAAATAAATCTATCACTGCAACTGTAGGTAATTTTCACATGGTATCAGAGCCAAAGATGAATAACAGAGAGGGGGCATCTATCAGTGAACGGAGATCTACTGTTGCAGCAACAGCATAGAAGGATTCACGCAGTTCTCCAAGAGGGGGAAGAAGCACAATAGAACAGATGGATCACGATGTATCTGTATTGGCATCCAAACTAGAGGAAGATTTTGCTTGTCTATTAAGCACTACGTCCTCAGATGTCTGGTATATTGACAGCGGAGCCTCTGCTCACATGACGGGAGTACAGGACTGTTTTTCCGACTGCCAAGAAGAGCAGATAAATTTCAAAATAACCATGGGAAATAAAGCAGAGTGCACTCCCATTGGGAGAGGTATAGTAGTTTTTTAGACCGAGGCAAAGAACAAAATCTAGGCCACTAATGTACTGCATGTGTCGAGTTTGGGGATGAATCTACTCTCAGTGCCATAGCTTCAAAATCGAGGATATGACCTATACTTTATTGGCAATAGAGTTTACGTCAAGCATCCCAGTTGGAAGAAGAAGGCACAAATCGGGGTAAGAAGCAACAAGTTGTACAAGCTGCAGCTTGATTCCCCAATGGCACTAGTTGGCAGCGCAGATGAAACGGATCTGAATGAGCTATGGCACAGAAGAATGGGGCACTTGCATCATGGGGCATTGAGAACTCTCCAGAAGACTATCACAGGTGTTCCAGAACTGAGCACCAAGCGGGATGATGTCTGCAAGGGGTGCATAGTGGGGAAATATGCCAAGGCAGCATATCACAGAAGCAACAATAGGGCCAAGGGCATATTGGATCTAATACACTCAGATATCTATGGGCCAATGTCCACTAGAGCTCTTAGTAGTGCCGATTATTTCGTCACCTTCATTGATGACCATTCCAGGAAAACCTGGATCTACTTCTTGAAGACCAAGGATGAAGTCTTCAGTCGATTTAAAGAGTTTAAAGCTCTAGTGGAGAATCTGACAGGGAGGCGGATCAAGGTATTGCGATCAGATAATGGAGGTGAATACACAGATAAAGAATTCACCGGATTCTGCGCGGGGGAAGGCATCAAAAGAGAATGGACGGCTCCATACAATTTGGAACAGAATGGAGTGGTAGAAAGGAAACACTGGACTATTGTTGAAGCAACCAGAGCTACGTTGTATGACCAAGACATGCCCAAATTTCTATAGGCTGAAGCGTGTAATACAACTGCCAACATTCAAAACAGAACTCCCCACACTGAACTAGGAAAGATCACGCCAGAAAGTGTCTTCACTAGCAGCAAGCCCGAAGTGAGTCACTTTAGGATCTTCGACAGTACAGCTTACTGTCATGTACTTAGTGAGAAGAGGAAGAAGTTGGAGATGAGTGTTGAAAAGAGGTATTTAGTAGGAAACAGCGAGAAAGCAAAGGTTTATCGCATCTACATTCCTAAGAGCAGGAAAGTAGTGGTGCGAAGAGATGTGAAATTCATGGAAGAGAAAGCCTTCAGAAGATCACGAGAGATGCCTTCTGCTACGTAGTCAGAGGAAGACCCTCTAGTCCAGCCCCAACAACCAGCAGCGAAAAATTCAGTTGCCTCTCCAAGGCATAGTGATCCAAAGGATGGGTCTCCCGAGGATTTGCAAGAAGGAGAGCCAGTAAATCCACCCACCACCAGTGGAAGAACGAGCAGGGAACTTCGACAGATTCTGAAGGATGCAAAGGATTTTGTCGGAATTCCCCGGAATGAGAAGAGACAGTGTAAGCAGCCTTAGTTGCTCAAGTCGGAGAACCTTCCAGTTTTCGAGAAGCAGCTCAGCACCAGTTGTGGCTTGATGCAATGGTGGAAGAGTACAGTTCCATCATGACAACTGATGTCTGGGAAGTGGTACCTAGACTGCAGGAGAGATCAATTGTAGGATCCATGTGGCTCTACAAGATCAAGTATGTTGCAAATGGCAGCATCGAGAAATTTAAAGCCAGGTTTGTGGCTAAGGGGTATGCTCAGAAGGAAGGAATAGACTATGAAGAAACCTTCGCCCCGGTATCCAGATACACATTTATCAGGTTCGTGATATCCCTTGTTGCGCAGATGGGATGGGAAATTCACCAGATAGACGTCAAGACTGCATTCTTGAATGGTGTGATAGAAGAAGAAGTGTATATAGAACAACCGGAGGGCTTTGAGACACATGATCAGAAAACTCATGTGTGCAGATTGAAGAAAGCATTATATGGACTGAAGCAAGCTCCCAAAGCCTGTTATGGTCGGATTCACAGCTAACTACAGAAGATGGGATTTGTCAAGAGTGATGCAGATCCCAATCTCTACTATCTGAGAGTAGGGAGTGAGCCATTGATACTAGTATTGTATGTGGATGATTTGTTCTTAACAGGATCATCAAGGCTCTTCAAAGATTGCAAGAAGAACTTAGCTGAAGAATTTGACATGAAGGATCTGGGATAGATGCACTATTTTTGGGGGTTGGAAGTTTGGCAGCAGAATGGGGAGATCTTCCTTGGTCAAGGAAGTTACATTACAGAGATTCTGAAGAGATTTCAAATGGAGGATTGTAGGCCCATGACCACTCCAATGATTACCAACTTGAGGAAAATCGACACTTCCGAAAATGATGAAGCTGATCCTACACTGTACAGACAGCTCATAGGGTCATTGATGTATCTGGTAAATACAAGGCCAGACATCTGTTATTCTGTCAATACCCTAATTTAGTTCATGGTGGAACCGAAGAGGGCACATTGGGCAGCAGCCAAACATGTTCTCAAATACCTTCGAGGGACAGTCGAGCTTGGATTGAAGTACACCCGTGACAATGATGTTAGGTTGAGAGGCTTTACTAATGCAGATTGGGTTGGAAGTTCAGTTGATCAAAAGAGTACTAGTGGGTACTGTTTCAGTCTAGCATCAGGAATGACTTCCTGCTATAGTAGGAAACAGAAGTCCATGGCACTGAGTTCAGCTAAGGCAGAGTATATGGCAGCTAGCACAGCTTCGTACAAAGCCATATGGCTTAGGAAACTATTAATAAATCTACTCAAGGAGAAAATGGAAGCGACCAACATTTTATGTGATAATCAGAGTTGCATAAAGCTCTCTGAGAATCCTGTGTTTCATGATAGGTCAAAACATATTGACATCCGGTGTCACTTCATTAGGCACTGTGTACAACGTGGAGCTATTCAATTGCAATACACTCCAACAAGAGAACAGGTGGCATACATTTTCACCAAGGCTCTAGGAAAGACAAAGTTTGTCTACTTCAGAGAGAAGATGGGGATGATGAAGAATCCTTTCCAGTAGCAGGAATGGAGGATTTGGTATTCAGAGGGAGTTGTGGTACAGATGCAGCGAGTGACAATAGCAGTGTCAAAGGCAACAATACAGGGGGCAGCAGCACATCAAATGGGAGGAGCAAAATCCTGAGATCAGCAGCGCAGAGGGAGCTTCAGAATCAAAGAAGCATGCAGCACGCATATTGTTTGAACAACTTCCTCGCTAAGAGGGAGTGTTGATTTTTTGTAGCATCCGAAAGTGTTCCAAGTCTCAAACTTTGCAGGGAGGCTTGGACAGCAGCATTCCAGAGAACCCAGAAACAATTTGTGGAAATTCCACTCGGTTCAAGACTTATTAAAATAATTAATTATTTTAATGGAGACCCTAAGTCCAAACTTAGGGAAATGAAATAATTAAAGGGTATTAATAATTCAGAGTGTGAATCTTTTAGAAAACACGGATCAAGTCAAGATTTAATCTTAGCCATTGATTAGTCTTTTAATCTGGGCCACTGGTTCTCCAACAGGAAGATTATAAAAGAAGGCCTGAAGGTCACTTGGAACACAAGCCAGGCATACACTCAGTACCCAAAGGAGATTCATTCTGATGTAGAATTCGATCTCAATGGGAGAGTTGCAGGGCGAGAAGTTGCAGGAGCAAGAGGAGGGCAGCGGTGATCGAGATCAGGGTCGAAGAGCAGCAGTGGGTCACTGGAGGCAGCTTGAGGCTGCAGCGCAGAGACCCCACGCAGTCTCCACGTAGATTCACGCAGTCCAACGCTGAGACTGCACAGAGAATCACGCAGACTGACGCAGGGGCTTGCAGGGGCTATTCTGGGTGTCAGAAAATTTTCCGAGTAAGCTAGATATTTAGTCTCAGGTGGTTCAAAACTTATCTGCCAAATATTTTCCCTGTAAAGATATCATTTGTATAAGAATTAATAAAACCCTCATCTGTTGCACCGGTTTTCCCACATTGGATTTTTCCAGGGACAATTGTCCAAAAATAACTGTGTACATGTGATTGATTCTTGTGTTTATGTTCTCTACAGTTTATTTCTCTGCATATATAATTGTGAATGTTGCAGCAGTATTTATTTCGATATTTTCCGGAAGATTTCTGAATAATAACTTATTGAAATAATAAGTAGGAGAAATAAATCTATCACTGCAACTGTTTGTAATTTTCACAGCAAGGACTCCTCTAGTAGATGCAAACGCTGCTCCTGCTGCTGCTGGGGGACGTGGTGGTGGATGATCTCCTCCTGGTGCACCGGTGTTGGCATCTCCCTCCAACTACTCATATGCCTCTTCTTCTCCCTCACTGTCGGAGAAGACCTCAATGTAATGGCACAATGATGACCCGGTATCCATGGCTCCTGGCAAGTGAAGCAAAGCTTCCTCCATCTCAAGTCTCTCCGGGTATCATCATCGAAAGGCCCTCGGCCCTGGTTCCCTCTCGGGAGTGGAGCTCTCACGTCTTTCTACCTCTGCTGGAATGTTGGTTTGTGGGAAAAAGGAGCTCTTGTCCTCGGCATGGCATCCTTCAAGTCCCTAGTCCTCCCCACTACGTCCTATAGCGTACTAGGCCTAGTGGATCTGACTAGCCCACGCAAAGGTCTCGCCAGTCCGTCAATAAACATATACACTATCCTGGGCATGGACAGATCTAGAACCATCACTGAGAACTTCAAGAACTCGGAAATGTAAGTTTCTGAGTTCCCCGTCTGTTTGAGCTTGGTCAGGTCAACAAAATGTTCCTCCAATTCCTTCCGATCAAATCTCTCAACCAACCTCCGAGTGAACTCTGCATACGCTGTCACTCTTGCGTGACCCAGCGTAGACACCCATGGAACCACCAGTCATGGACTTCTCCCTCAAGGTGCAGTGCTGCCACCTTGATGGCCTCTAACTCCGCCAGTTGGTTCAGCTGAAAGTAAATGTCCAACTTCTCCACCCAAGCCTTGGCCGAACACTTAGATGATCCATCATAGGTAGGCAAGAAAAATCTACCCACGATACGTTGCAGGTCACACCCTACGTGTACCCTCCTCCTCTATTCTCGTTGTGTGCTCTGCTATTGTTTTTCAATTGGCGTAATTCATTGAAGGTGAGGGCACCTCCGAACTCTGGCCCATATGACTGATATTCTACAAAATAATGCCCACACTGAGCCACCTCGGCCTCCTGGGGTCCTCCCATTCCCGCTCCTGAAGTCAAGAATGTGGGCATGGTGGAACGTGGTGGAGTGTGTGGCACTACCTGCTGCACAACGTTATGCTCCATTATATGGTGAGAAGTACCGGACCCTTCTCCATTGTGAAATTCCCTTGGAATTTCCCATTGTTTGTTCCCTCCAACAATCTTTTGTCCCATCTCCTCTATTTTCTTGGAGAGCTCCTACACTGACTTTAGGAGGAGGTTACCAAACTCCTTCCCCTCATCTCGCTCTTCTACCATTGGTGTCTTCCCCTTGCCTTCCTCCACCGGAACATTGTCTTCTTGATCATGTGTTATTTCGAGCCTTCGCTCTCTGCTCCTATATTACTGCTTCCGATATGTAATGTATTCTCTATCTTCCGGTGTCATAGACCAATTCCTCCACAAGCTGAGCCAAGTCTATGAACTTTGATACCACTGAATATCCCAAATTGGGAACAAGCAATAATACAAAACAAACAAAGACTAAATCTACAGCAAACAGGAAAATACATCAAAACATCATGAAATAAAGCCAAATTGTTGAACCATTTTATTAATATTTTCTGAATGGGGAAAGGTACAAATGGTGCTATGAAGATGGCACCTTGGCCTGCGTAAGGTAGGCTGAAATACTGCTCAATCCCTGCTCAGAAACTCTGGCGTTTGGTTGCTCTACATGGCTCCTCCTCTATGTTGCCCAGTCTGAAAATACTACTGTTGGCTGGAAATGGACCGCTTAATGGGTTGTTCCCCTGCTCAGAAAATTCCGAGAATTGGACACCGAACTCTCCACAAGAAACCCAAAAAAACTCGCGAAGGGTTTTCCAAAGTGCTAACCACGGAAAATCATCCTCTTAAGTTGGGTGCGCAATTCTACTAGGTACACTGGGCTCTGAATTGATCTGCAGGAAATAGCTGCTACAAACTGCCCAAAACTCTGCCATGGAAGGGTTGATCCCCTCACAAAACTCCCAACTAAAATCCCTTGGCCTTTCTCCCTCTCCGAAGCTTCTCCACTACAGGACTGCGTGTTTCACTAGCTCACTGTGCTGCCCTGGAAGAGGTTGCGTAACTCTGGACTGATGTTGTGTTTCTCTCCTCCAAAACAGAACTGAAATCCTCTCCTGAGCAGGCATTCGAAGTCCCCTGAGATGAGTTTGAGATTCTCGCTTGGAAATCTTTGTGCTAAAAGCACTTGCAAACTCAGCTAAATAGCTCAATCGTGCTTCTGGTTTACCAGACAGAAAATGAGATGAATGACTGAATGAATGAAGAATGGGCTCCTCTCACTCCCTTTTACCAGCTGAGCCCCCAACTTTCCCCTTGGGCCCCATTGGACTGCGTTGCCACCTCTGCCTGCCAATACCTACACTACCACTGCGCAGTTGTTGTCCCCACACTGTCACTGCGTTGTCTCTACGCTGCCTCTGTTTCCCCCTCTCTTGCGATGCCACTAGACTGCTCCCTACTGCGTGATGTTGGCCCCCTTGGGTCCCACTTCATCTTTAATGTATGCCTTAGTGACTTTAGGAAAGTATTTTTATCTTGGATTTATTTGTGGGTCACCTCTACCCACTTTATTTTCCAGCTAACTATAGGAAAAGGCAATATTTTGAAAAATTAGTATTCCAATTAGCATGACTGCTAATTGGGAATATTACACAGAGCCTGCATCAGCCAGCTAGGGTGACGATGTAGCTACAGCAGAGGAAGCACAGTGTTTGTTGGGCCAGCGCAGAGGTTTTGAGCCTCTAATTTTTTCGGTTGTCGTGGCTGGAAGTGCAATTCGATTTTCTTCTGCAGTTGTTGGTGGGGCATTCCTTCTATTGGTGCAGAACAGTGTCTAGTGGGGCAGTGGCAAAGTAGAGGGAAGCAGTTCCTCAGAAGACTTCTTGCCGAGAATTCTAGATCCAGTGTTGATCAGCAGCAAAGAGTGATCGGAGAGGAGTGTTTCGACATCAGTTGGCAAAAGGATTTCCGTAAAGGAAATAGATTTTCAAAGGGAGCTTGTTCCTTAGAGGGTTTCTAGTGCCAAAGCAACCCAAATTTGAGTTTTATTGGGGCAGCAGCAAAAGAGGAAGAAGAGAACCAATTCGACATTTTCTTGTTGAGCAGAAATGGCCACACATGGATCTAGTGTTGATTAGCAGCAAAGAGTGATCGGAGAGGAGTGTTTCGACAATAGTTAGTAGAAGGATTTCCGTAAAGGAAATTGATTTTCAAAGGGAGCTTGTTCCTTAAAGGGTTTCTAGGGCCAAAGAAACCCAAGTACGAATTTTCGGCAATAACGTTGAGAAAGTGGTTGACATTTCTAAGCTTCGAACGAGAAATGGCCACACATGGATCCAATGTTGATCAGGAGCAAAGAGTGATCGGAGAGGAGTGTTTCGACATCAGTTGCCAGAAGGATTTCCATAAAGGAAATTGATTTTTCGAGGGAGCTTATTCCTTAGAGGGTTTCTAGCGCCAAAGAAACCCAAATCCGAGTTTTGCTGGGGCAACAGCAAAAGAGGGATAAGAGAACCAGTTCGACATTTTCTTGTTGAGCAGAGATGGCCACACATGGACTGAGGGATCAGAACAGGTTGTATGGAGCATCCAACTTTGTCATCTGGAAGGCCAGGATCCTATCAATTTTGGATGAACATCGCATCAAGGATCATGTCTTGAATGCAGTTGTTGTCCCTGTTGATGCTGATCCTCTCAAGAAGTACGAAGAGGCTCAAGAGAAGGCAAAACGCATGATCATGGATAGAGTCAAGGAATATGTAATCCCACATATTGCTAAGAAGAACACAGCAAGGGAAATGTGGACTTCCTTGACCACTATGTACAAGGGAACTTCCGTCCAGCGGAAGATGTTGCTTGAGAATCAGCTCAGATTGTTTCAGATGCAGAAGGGAGAAGAGATCGACCCCTTCCTTATCATATTGCAAGCAATCCGAGATCATCTAGCTTCTGTAGGGGCTACACTAGATGATGGTCTTATGGTCAGGACTGCCCTAAATGCAGTCTCTGAAGACTGGGAGAACTTTGTCCAAGGAATTTTGGGCAGGGCCGCTCTTCCAAATTGGGAGAAAATGTGGGCAACTCTTTGACAGGAAGAGATCAAAAGGTTGACCAGGTCGGAAGCAGCAGCACAGGGATCAAAATCAAGGAGGAAGAGGAAGATGCAGCTCTTGCATGTAAGGGACAGCATGGGTAGCAGAGAAGGAAGAAGAAGGACCTCTCGAAAGTCAAATGCTTCAAGTGTGGAGAATTGGGACATTTTGCCATACAATGTCGTCAGAAGAAGAAGGGCAAAGAAGAATCTGACTCGAAGGCTTCTACAGCGAAGGATGATGATGATTGTGCCATGAATGCTCATGTGCCTCGAGAGAAGATGTGGGACGACATTGATCTATAGTTCTTTGAACTTCAGTGAGGACGAAATCCTTGATGTGACCAAACTCTTTGATCACATACGAGCTACGGGGGCCCTTAAGGACAGTAGCAAAATGACAGGAGTCAGTTGGTGCGAGAGATGATGGAGCAACAATGGCAGAGCTAGGACGTTGAAGACTGAAGCAGTGTAGAGCAGAGGCTGTAGCAGCGTAGCAGCAGCAGCACAGTGCAGAGCAGTGCTTACGCAAAGCAGCAATAGCGCAGAGCATCAGAGGGTCAGTGCAGATTAGCAACAAAGGGAGCTTCACCATCAAGATGCATCCAGACTGACTTGTATGTCTGGCTTTTGGGATGTATTTTCAGTTGCTTAACTCTCAGCAACAAAGTTGCAGTTCAACAGTTAGCAGAGGCAATGCTATGGGCAGCATGATGCAGCATTTTGAGAGGGAGCTGCAGTACATATGAGGCAATGACAAGTGGTAGTGTCATGGGCAGCAGTACAGAAGGCAGCAGCGCAATGGATGAGGGGAAACAGGCCGAGCATCAGCAATGTAGAGGACTGATACCCTGGATCAGGGTTATGCTTCTGGTATTGAAGAATTGCTAAAGCACATTCCTTGCTAAGAGGACGTGTTGATTTTTGGGTAGCATCGGATCTGCTCTAGCTCCGAAACTTAGTGGAGGGGCTGGAACACAGGAGATCTCCCAAACCCAGAAATCGTTTGGAGAAATTCCACCAGGAGCTTGAGTTATTCAAATAATTAATTATTTTAAATGGAGCCTAAGTTAAAACTTAGGGAATTTAAATAATTAATTTAACATGTGGGTGAGAAGATTCTAAGTGACAAGGATCAAGTCTAATTTAATCTTAGTTATCGATTAGAGATTACATCACGACTGTTGATTCATCAATAGGAAAAGTATAAAGGAAGGCTTGAGGGTCAGTTGGAGGATAGACATAGAGACTGAATTTAGAGATCAAATTCTTTTGAGGGAGTAGTGTTCAGACCAAGATCATATCTGAGTAATTCAGTGCAGTGAGGGGCAGTTCAACAGCGGGACTTTGGTCCAAGGCCGAGAATACAAGTGCAAAGAGGCAAATCAGCACCAAGACAGACAGCGCAGCCCTTGAGAGGGTAACGTGGAGCCAGCATGCCTCACGCAGAGCTAGAAGGGTGATGCAAAGCCAGAGGGGGTGACGCAGTCACTTGACCATTTGCGTTGGGGTTTTTGTGAGGCAGATCAGGCAGCCATTCAGCAAATCAATTTCGGGGTCGGGAAGGCTCACGAGGAGGGTGACCCAGCCACTAAAGGAGGTGACGCAGTCTCAGCGCAGAGCTTGCTACATCCGTCGCTGCGCAACAATGGGGACAGCGCAATCACCTAGGGGTTTCTTCATTCTGCTACTCGATCAACCGAAATATTTGTATCTAGATAGAGTTACTTCAACCGAGGGTTTTCTCTATTGGGTGAGCCATATTTGGCACCCTAGATTGTATTCAAAAATCTTATTTATATTACCTACTTCTTTTCATTAATTTAACAAGTTATTTTCTGAATACATTGAGAAAATATTAATGTAAATACACTGCAACCTACACAACTATACAAATCATGTACTGAAAAATAAATGAGACATTCAGACAAAGGACACACTTATTTTCGGACAAATGTCCCCGGAAAAACCCAATCCACGAAAACCAGTGCAACTTAGATTCAGAAATTTTCACACTAGTTTACTTCAGAGTTTCAACGCCCAACTTAAAGACTTCAACCTTGCAACAGAGATAGAATTTTGGTCTAGTTGTCGCACAAAATGTCTAGGCACCACAACAACAGCCTAGATCGGGGGTTGTCACCCTGATCCCCAATCTCTCCATTTAAGTTGTCTTGCAATAGCAGACAAAGGGGGGTATACCCTACAGAAATGGAATGAAGGAGAACTATCTGGAAACCAACTAGTTCGGAAGACACATTCAAGCGACCAAATACTTGTTTTAGATTTAGCAAGACTTAAAGGATATGATTAGATTTGGACATTTAATATCAGTGCCTTATGGAGTCAACTATCTTGCTAAGCAATTTAGGACCATGTACTTGATGAGAAAACCGCTACTTGGATGAATGACTATCCTATATGTAATGCGGATCCTAAGACTAATGTGAAATGCGGTAATGTTGGTTAATTTTAGTTAAATGTCTATCTGAGTTCAAAACCCTTCAATCCTTTCTATATTGAGCCTGATTCCGTAGTAGGAGGTAGAGAGAAAATAAGGTGAAGCACACTAAGGTGTGATTAACAATACCACTCCTGAAAATCTAACTTACCTGGTACCTCCGGCGTTGCGAAGAGTTGTGGCTCTGACGACTGCAAGGTCACCATTTTAAGTACTATTAGGACCAGGCTTCTCAAGCAAAGATGGATGGGTACCTATCTCTCTATCGACCGAGCTTATGCTTGGAAGTAAATTTTAATTATGTAGGTCTAACTTAAAATGCAAATGCACAAGATAATTAGAAGATGGAGCGAGATGAAGCTAGATTCAAGGATTGAAAGCGCTTATGCCACGACTATCTATGAGATATACGCCAAAGTCTTCAACTGCCCAAATAAATATTCACTTCGCTAGACTGCAAGATAAACTTCTCAACAATATGCTTAAAATATCACAATATAATGCCCAATTAAATCACAAGCTTATCATTCCAATGCAATTATAGCTCAAAGAGAAAAAAAAATCTTCACAATTCTTCAATATCACTCTAAAGATAATGCCTTAAAAATACACAATTTAGGACATGCAATTTACCACAATTCCATAACAATTACTTGAAAAATTATCAAAATTTAATATGCAATAAAAATTTATTCAAGTAATTAAAACCATGGTTATAATTAATTTAACGACGAGCAATCTCAGTAGATGTCAAGCACTTAAATTTCGAAAAACTATTACCATAAAAAAAAATCCAAAAATCCAAATGCTAAACACTTGAGCAATTCCAGAATTAAAATGATTTTCTTAAGTATTCCAATCCAGAAAATTTACCTTTTCCCTATAGTCAAACTTTAGAGATATGTTAAAAATTTAATTTTTCCTTTGACTATAGAAAAATTTATGCTTCTTTTAAAAAATTTCCTCGAGGCTTAGAATTTTAACGCTTTAAAATTGGCCCCCAAAAACCCTAAGATCGAAAAAACACCTTCAAATATATCATACAAAAAGAACAAAAAATGGAATTTAAAAAATTATTAATGTTAAAAGTTAATGAAATTTTTTGAATTTAAATGTTAATGGAATTTTTATAAACAAAAACTAAAAGTTCAAATATTTTTTTATTTTTTAAAAAAGGTAAAAGTGTTAAAAGTTAATTAGAAATATTTATTTTAAAATTTAAAGGAAAACGTAAAGGCCAAATCAAAAAATAAAAATCGAACTTTATAAAAAAAATGAAATGTAATGTCAAAGTGTTTTTACCTTTTATTGTTTTGAGGTTTTAGGTAAAAGGATCCAGCGTATGGAACATTGGCGTTGTCGACGGTAAGGAGGGAACGCAGAAGAAATGTAGCAAGGAGCTCGGGAGGACGCGGAAGGGATAAGCAGTAGTGGCAAGGGAGTTGAAGAAGAGAGCACGTAGGCGGGGTAAGGTTGCGAATAGGAAGAACGTGAGGGCAAGAAGTAGCTTTGAGAGCTGAGGGTGCAGATGGCAACGGGAAACACTGCAGGCAGGCAGCGAGGAAGTGGGATGCACGCAGAGCGAGAAGGTGAGCTCGGAGAAGGGAAAGGAACCACATGGATGATGGGGACTCGCACGGAGAGAAAGAATTGCAAGTAGACAGAACGAGGAAAATGCAAGCAAGCAGCAAAGGAAAATGATGAAAACGCAAAGTTGGATGAAGGTTGTGGACTGAGGCAGAAATGGCAGTGCAGAGATAGGTAGGAACGTTGAGAAAAACGTAGCAAACTGAGAGGGTTTGAAAACCAATACCCCTTTTAAAAAAGAATTAAAAATGATTACATGGAAATTTAAAAAAATCAGAGAAAACCGAGATCCGAAATAAAATTTTAATGACCAAAATTCTACCTGCGAACAAATATGTTTTGAGACAAGATCTTGCCCTCCAGGGCCTAGATCTGTCCTAGATCTTGAAAACTCCTTCGAAAACCACCATATCTATACTTGCACAAACAGCAAACTAGCACCCAAAAATCCCATAGACATGCACAAAAATATGAAAACAAAACCCCAGAAACCCAAGTTAGAAAACACTCTAGATCTATACAAAATATCTATAGATCTATGCACAAGAGTTGCGGATCTGTCAGATCTGAAGAGTACGAGTCCAACTTCACTCCCTGATCTAAAGATCTAAGGCTCTTATTAGCCAGATCTATCAATTTTTCCACAAAATATTTAAAATATTTTGGTTTTCTAGAGGTACTAGCCCAAAAACTTCATGCACAAAAATTTAACCTTTAGATAAATCTTGAAGATATTATGAAGTAGGCTCTTTAGAAAATATATGTTGAGAGTCAGCTGGTCCAAACGAAGTCTCCAAACGCTCAATGAAAACCTTAGAAATCTTCTGAAAGCACTAGATCAATCGTCAAACCAAGTAGAAAAATAGAATAACAATAAAATTCTGAAGAAATAGAGATACCTACTACTTCAAGCAAAATTAAAAATGTTACCCTAGATCCAACAAACTGAATAAGATACTTGTATTCAGATTATTTTAAGAGAGCTATTGATTTGTGATTTTCAAATAATATCTGCAGAAATTAAAATAATGTTACCATAGATTCATGAAGAGGAACACCACGACAAGTTGAAACCCCAAAGACTTTTTGCATTAATTCCAAAAAATATACAAGAGAGTTTGAACTTAATACATGATTCAATGATCAGATCCTTAAGACTAACAAATGACTTCCTATTTATATATTAATTCTCCAACGGCTAGTTGGCTTGATCCCCATCAAAGTAATCTCGACGTTGAAAAAGACTTAATTATTTTTTAATCTCGTCCGTCGAAATTATTTTATTTTTGAGGAAATTCGAATTTTTCATTTAATTGAATTTTAATTGATTTCCTCAAAAAAATTACTTTGACTTAATTACCAAGGCCCAAGGGTCCAAAATCTCTTGAAATTTTCAATATTCCTTTGGTCGGGGACCTCCAAAACTTAATCTTCTAGAACCGACAAATTTTTAATTTGGAGAATTAATTTTTCCTACGACCTAAAATTAATTAAATTTCTAGCTTATAATTTTAATTTATTTTTGCCAGGAAATTTAATTAATCGACTCATAAGGGGATTAATAATATTTCCAACCCTCAAATAAATTAGCCACGGTGTCTAAATATGAGGGACCATGCACTAAGATATTTTTTACAACAAGATATTACAATTTGATACATGAAGGGGGAAAACTCGTTCGTAATAGACCCTCAAATATATACCCAATTCTACGACTCAAAATATGATCTAGTAGACCAAGTAATCTGTAATAAAATAATCTATCAAATTAGCTAGAATCATTCCCAAATCACTTTTACAAAGGCTCGATAAAAAACACTAGGACTCACTTAATATCTTGGGGACAAAATCCACCCTAGCTTTGGAGTGAGGCTGGAGGGAAAAACTTTGCCGATCATTTGTGTCTAGAAACACAGATGAATCAGTGAGACGAAAAATTTCCTAAGATAGAAATCGTCACCAGAATACTAGGCTTACCTAAGTTGTTACATACATGATGGTCTTACTAAGATCATTTACATTATAAACACGCAGAATTGGTTTACATCTTTTACAAATTGTTGACTAATGATGAAATATGAATGGTGCAAACACTCGAACATGATAAATCCCCTCTGTGAAAAGAGGGGGGTGTATCGCTATGGGGTCATTGACACGGAGTGGTTAACATCTGGCTCTACTTGGGGACACGCTGTTTCACCGAAGGAATGTGAGAATCTAGAATCCACATCCAAACAACACACAAAATTACATAAGTAGCGTCCATCCAAATATCATCATATAGCATTAAGCACATGAGAAATAGAGGCTCTTTTATCATTTATTGTTCTACTAACATAAAATGTAAATCTAATCTAACTACAAAATGAAATGCTGAAATATCAAGGCGTAAGGTTAGAAATACAATAAAAAGTATGCCCAATGGCATCAGGTGTCATCTCTAAAGAAAAAATTGAGCATTTGGCCATTTCCAGGTAAGTCAAGTGGTTCGCCTTCCAACATGCTCAAGTGGAATGAGTTGTGTCCAGCAATGCCTCGGATAATGTAAAGTCCAAGCCACAAACTGTCAAACTTCTTATGCTTTCTTGGTTTTTCATCTTTCGATCCCAAAGTAATACCATGTCTCCAACCTGCAAAGATATAGATCGAGATGATTTATCAAACCTTTTCTTAATGTTAAATTGACTTTTACACATACTATCAAAAGATTTCTTACGAGTTTCATCCAACTCCACAAGTTGATCAATTTTGTTTTGCACCACATCTTTATCAATGGAAAAATGTTGGAGGAGTTGGTAAGCTAGTAATTTAAGGTGCATTGGTAAAGTTACATCCAAGCCATAAACTTATTCAAAGGGACTTTTACCAGTAGTTTTGTTTTTCGTAATCCTATTTGCCCATAAAGCATACTTGATTTTGTTGTCCCAAGATCGCTTATTATCTCCTACTATCTTCTTGATAATGGTTATAAGATTTTTGTTACTTGACTCAGCCAGGCCATTACCATGAGAATAGTAGTTAGATGAATGAGATAATAAAATGTCATACTTAAAATAAAAAGATGAAAATTCAGAAAAACTAAAGGCTTTGGCATTGTCAGTAGCGATCTTGGCGGGGACACCAAATCTAGTAATGATTTGATTTTCAATAAAGTCCATAATGACCTTTTCATTGGAATTCTTAGCAGGATTGGCTTCAACCCATTTTGTAAAATAATCAGTAGCAATCAAGATCCATAAGTAGCCATTGCTAGAATTTTTATGGAATTTCACGATGAAATCCAAACCCTGATGCTGAAAAGGTGCCTCAACAACCACAAGTTGTAGGGGCACGGCAGCTAGCTTCCGTTTTCCAGTGAAAAGTTGACAGGCTTGGCAACTTCTAACAAATTTATGCACATCAGAAAAAATCAAAGGCCAATAATAACCAACTCTCAAAATTTTGTAGACAGTAGTTCTAGTAGCATAATTACCACCACAAAATCCTGAATGAAACTCAGAAATTAATTTTTGGACTCAATTTCATCCACACACCTAAGTACTATGCCTAGGGATTTCTCCATCCAAGGCCATCCTTCATGAGGCAATACTTAGTGGCTTTTAATCTAAGAGCCCTTCTTCTATGAGCAACTAAATGGTTAGGACACGTAAGATTTAACGAGTAACAAATAATATCCTTGTACCACTCATGCTCTCCTAATCTTTGCAGCTCGGGCTAAGATGTATCGTTAAGAAAAATATTTTTCATTACCTTCGGTCATCATTTCAACCAAACCTTGACCTTTGACTAACTTGGTGGGTCTAACCTCTAAGTCATATTCTTGGATTTTAGTAATCCACCTAGCACAAGTTCCTAAGCAATCGATTTGAGTTAATATATCTTTAACCGCAAAATGTGGGACGAAAGCAATGATTTTGGAATAACCCGCATAAGTCCTAAAATGCTTAAGAGACTTAACCAAAGCATAGGCTTGCTTTTCCATGGTAGTGTAATTTAATTCAGAATTTTGAAGCACTCTACTCATGAAAGCAATAAGTTGTCCGTGACCTTCCTTATTTTTCTATAATAAGACATCAGCAATGGTATCTTCAGAAGCGAAAGAGAAAATCATGAAATCATTTCAATAATCGGGACTAACTAAAACAGGAGCTTTGGCAATAACACCCTTGATTTCCTGAAAATCCTTTTTTCCATCTTCTTTCCATAAAAAATTTACAACTTTCTTCCGAAGACTTTGAATAGGCTTAACTATTTCTACATAATTCGGAATAAATCTTCTAAGAAAATTAGTTTTTCCAAGGAAAGACTGAAGGGATTTAAGATTATGAGGGAGAGGAATCTTTTGGATTGCCTCAACTCTTTCAGGATCAATCTTGATCCCATCTTTGGAAATGTTGTGACCAAGTAACTTCCCTTCAGTTACTCCAAAAACAGACTTAGCCAGATTCAAGAAAATCCCAAACTCTCTACACTTGTCAAAAACTTGCCTAAGATGACCTATATGACTAATACCATCTTTGGAAAAAACAGTAAGATCATCGTGATAAAATTCAATAATTTTACCAATTAAACCTTTAAAGACATAATCCATAGCCCTTTTAAAGGTAGCCCCAACATTAGACAACCCAAAAGGCATTATAATATATTCAAAAGTACCCCATGGTGTGGTGAATGAAGTTTTCTGGTGATCTTTTTTAACCCATATTTGATTATATCCAGAAAGACCATCTAGCAATGACATCATTCCTGAACCCATTATTCTTTGCATCATAGTCTACATGTTTGGAAAAGGGTAATTATCTTTTTTACATGCTAGATTAAGGTTTCTAAAATTGACACAAAGTCTAATTGTTCCATTTTTCTTCCTAACAATCACCAGGTTGGAACACCATGTTGCCTAGTTTGAGCAACAATTCAATTTGCATGCATCTTTGAAATCTCTTTCTGAACTAAAGGGGCTAATTTGGGATTTATTTTCCTAAGCTTTTGACGAAAGGGTTTAGCATTTTCATCTTTCAAAGGGATAGTGTGCTCCATGACATCTTCCATATAATCGTTTAATTCATCATAAGAAAATGCTAAAACATCCTGATATTCACGAAGTAAATTGGTCAACTTTTTCATTTCTTCGTCATTAGTACCCTTACCAATTTTGACAATTTTGGAATCACTAGAGGTACCAATGTTTACTCCAATGAATTCCCCTGGATCCATTTTGTTTTCCTCTTCTGTCCTTGCGGCATCATGCCGATCAAAGCATTACTCTAAAGCAACGACATTCCTGGGAGTAGGATTTATATTATCTTCGTGATCATAAGATCCATCCTCCCTACAATTTATTCGAAAATTTTCAAACTCATACAAATTATCAAGAAAATGAATCATTTGCTTTTCATCATCAAAAACTTGTTGATGCTCTAAATTATCTGGAACAGAAGGTCTAAAAATAATTTCCATTTTTATCTTATGCTTGATCAACTCATCAGATAATTACAAAGTAGAAGCAGCTACAACAAGCTCATCCGCCAAACTATTCTTCTCTCTTGAGATAGTTTCAAGGTCAAGGGCATCAAAGTATTCCATAGTATCCCATACAGCATTTCAATAATTCCTTAACCTTTGATTTAAAGCCTTTGCCAACTCAAGACCCAACAACAAGGCTTCATACTCAGCTACATTGTCGGTTGCTTCGAATTCCAATCTATAGGAAAATTTGAAAACATGACCAAGGGGAAACTTTAATACTATTTTGGCACCTTTACCATGCCTAGATGATGCACCATCAAAAAACATGTATTATACTTTATCCTTTAGATCCCCAAACTTCTCATCAACCATATCATCAAAAGGAACTATGAAGTTAGACATGCCATAATTCCCCATGTCAGGTTGTTCTTTAATTATCTCATTACGGGGTCTCTTAGGATCTTCAAAATTGAATCTTCTTTCAGGTTCTCTGTTGAGTCTTACAAACCCCTCGCCTTTAGGAGAATGAATCATAGCATAAGACCAATTCATCTGAATACTCCCTACTAGATCATAGGCCCATTTTCTTGATAACGACATACCCCAATGTTGAGATTTTGGGTACCATCGGATGTGCTCTAGCTCTGAAACTTTGTGGAGGGGCTAGAACACATGAGATCTCCAAGACCTAGAAATCGTTTGGAGAAATTCCACCTAGTGTAAAAGTTATTCAAATAAATCATTTTTTTAATGGGGACGCTAAATCTAACTTAGGGAAATTAAAAAATTCAAGTGAATTAATTTACACATGTGGTGAGAATGTTCTAAGTGACATGGATCAAGCTTTCTCTAATCTTAATCGTTGATTAATGATTAGATCACGGTCGTTGATTTCTCAAGGAGAAAAGTATTAAAGGAAGGCTTGGGGTCAGTTGGAGAACACACATAGAGTAGCAGCACTTGAGCTACGTCAAAATTCTGGGGCGCAGTTTGCTGAGAATTTTCGAGTGAGCTTACAGTGCTAGTGAGGGGCAGATTGGCAAGGGATGTTCTGATCCGAGGCCAAGAATACATACATCAGAAAGGTAGTACCGTACCAAGCAGCGCAGAGGCCAACAGGAGGGACGCCGCCCAGCCAAGCTGACGCAAAGACCAAGCAGAGGGTGACGCATAGGCAGCGCAGAGGCCTTCATAGTGACGTAAAGGCTGCAGGAGCTGCACTAAGGGTTCCAGTGGGCCAGCAAGGTCTCGTATTCAGTAATTCCTGAAGGGTTTGAATCAACCATATTTTCTATCTCCGAGTGATAAGGTACTACTACTGTGAATTTCTCTGTGCGGAAAACCACTACTGGTGCCCTAGATGTATTCAGATATTCTGCTTAATAAATAAAACCCTCAAAGAGTTGTTACACCATTTTTCCCACATTGGGTTTTTCCAGGGACATTTGTCCAAAAAATGATGTGTCATTTTTCATATGTGCGTTATACTTCAGTAAATGATTTGTATATGTGTAGGCTGCTAGTTGTGTTTACTTCGACATTTTCTGAATATTTCTGAAAATAACTTGTATAATTAAATCACAAGTAGGAGAAGTAAATCAAGATATTGCAGTAGGGTTTCTGTAATTTTGCATTCAGAAATTTTCACATGGTATCAAAGCATTACAAATCAAGCTAAATCCATCAGCACGGGGCTGAAGATTTTTGCTACAAGAAGGGCAACTAAAGCAGCACAGATCCAGGAGAAGGCAGCGCGGCACCAGGAGGCACGCAGACCCAGTAGAAGGGACACAGAGGCTGACACAAGCCCTAGTGGGTGACGCAGAGTCTGTCAAGCTCACGTTGGGCTAACGCAATGGATGATGCAGGCCCTAAAGGGTGACGTAGTCTGAGTTGGAGGGACGTTGTGCCGGTTGTCAAGGCTGGAAGTGCAGCTTCTGATCTTCGAAGTTGTTGGTGGGGCATTGGTTTTGTTGGAGCAGAACAGTGCCTAGAAAAGGTGACAAAGTAAGGGGAAACAGTCCCTCAGCAGATTTTTTGCCAAGAAATCTGAAATTTGATCAGGAGGGTGATAGTAGAGGGCTGGTTTGGCAGAATTGGTGGAGGATTTCCGAGAGGGAAATCATTTGTCAGAGGGAGCAGTTTCTCTAGAGGGTTTTTATCGCCAAGAAATGCAGATCTGATCTTTTTTTGAGTGCAACAGCAGTAGAAGGGAGAAGAGGACCTATTTCGACTGTTTGAGCAAAGTTGGCCTCGTACGGACTGAGAGATCAGGATAGGTTAGACGGTATGTCTAACTTTGTGATCTGTAAAGCCAAAATCCTGACAATCCTAGAGGAGTACAGTATCAGAGACCACACAGAGAATGTCCTAGTTGTGCTGACCGATGTGGATGCTCTGAACAAGTTCAACGAAAATCAAGCGCGGGCTAAGCGCTTGATCATGGATGGAGTAAAGGATCACGTGGTCCCGCACATTGCTGAGAAGAAGACGACAAATGAAGTATGGACAGCTCTGACCACGCTGTATCAAGGTAGCTTTGTCCAACGGAAGATGCTTCTGGAGAACCAAAGGCAGATGTTCCAGATGCACAAGGGAGAGGAGATCGATCCCTTCCTCTTTAGATTGCAGACTATTCAAGACCAGCTGATTGCCATGGAGGCAACTCCGGATGATGGGCTCATGGTGAAGACTGCCCTGAATGCAGTCACTGATGAGTGGGAGACCTTTGTCCAAAGTATTATGGGCAGAGCAGAACTCCCAAATTGGGGAGACATGTGGGCAATCCCTCGACAAGAGGAGATCCGGATGGTGAGCAAGAGGGAATTCAGCACCGGGGAGTCAAGATAAAGGAGGAGGAGGAGGAAGATGCAACCCTAGCATCTAAGGGGCAGCGGCAACAAGGGAAGAAGAAGAAGGACCTATCCAAGGTCCAGTGCTTCAGATGCGGCGAACTTGGACACTTTGCGAACACTTATCCTAAGCGGAAGAACGGGAAAGCTTCAGATTCCAAGGCAGTAGCAGCGAAAGGTGGCTGTGGCAACGATGATGATGTGGCCATGAGTGCTCATGTGCCTCGAGAGAAGAGGTGGGGCAATATAGATCTGTAGAGCAGCTACATATGGTGTCAGGAAAGATCCTTGAGGTGCCCAAACTCTTGGATCACATACGTGCTACGGGAGCCTTAAGATAGTAGCAAGATGACTGGAGTCAGTGGGTGAAAAAAATCATGGAGAAGCAAAGGTAGAGCTAGGACACTAAAGATTGGAGCAGCACAGAGGAGAGGCAGCAGCAGTGTGGAAGCAACAGTGCAGAGGTTGATGGAATTTCAGCAGCACAGAGGCAGTGCTTACGCAGTGCAGAGCAGTATACAGCGCAGTGCTTCAAAGGGACAACGCAGAGCAGCAGCAGTGGGTGCTTCAGTGAAGACATGCAGTCAGACTGACTTGTCTATCAGTGATTGGATGTTTGTCCTTCAGTTGCTTACTTCTCAGCAACTGAGTTGCAGTATAGTAGTTAGCAATGGCAGTGCTATAGCAAGCATGATGCAGCAATTTGAAAGGGATTTGCAGTACAGAAGTGACATGGGCAGCAGTCCAAAAAGCAGCAGCGCAGTGGATGGAGGGCAACAAGCCAAGCATCAACATCGCAGGGAATGATGCCAGAGAACAAGGTGATGCTTCAGTGGTGAAGTGTTGCTAGAGCACATTCCTCGCTAAGAGGGAGTGTTGACATTTTGGGTAGCATCAGATGTGCTCTAGCTCTGAAACTTTGTGGAGTGTCTAGATCACATGAGATCTCCAAGACCCATAAATCGTTTGGAGAAATTCCACACGGTGTAAAAGTTATTCAAATGATTAAATTTTTTAATGGGGACCCTAAGTCTAACTTAGGGAAATTGAAAAATTAAAGTGAATTAATTTACACATGTGGTGAGAATGTTCTAAGTGACATGGATCAAGCTTCCTCTAATATTAGCCGTTGATTAGTGATTAGATCACAGTCGTTGATTTCTCAATGAGAAAAGTATTAAAGGAAGGCTTGGGGTCAGTTGGAGAACACACACAGAGTAGCAGCACTTAAGCTTAGTCGAAATTTTGTGGCACAGTTTGCTGAGAATTTTCGAGTGAGCTTGCAGTGCTAGTGAGGGATAGATCGATAAGGGATGTTCTGATCCAAGGCCGAGAAACCATACATCAGAGAGGTAGTACCATACCAGGCAGCATAGAGGCCAGCAGGAGGGACACAGCCCAGCTAAGCTGATGCAGAGAC
The DNA here is from genome assembly GCA_034641835.2 of Pinus albicaulis. NCBI lineage: Eukaryota > Viridiplantae > Streptophyta > Pinopsida > Pinales > Pinaceae > Pinus > Pinus albicaulis. Next base: position 739,731,074 of record CM076572.1, read on the forward strand.
CACGCAGAGGGTGATGCAGAGGCAGCGCAGTGTGTTGCGTAGAGGCTACGCTGGGCTAGAGGGGTTGACGCGGAGGCTAGAGGAGTTGCGTTGAATGTTCCAATGGGCTAGAAAGGGCTCGTATTCAGTACTTCCTGAAGGGTTTGAAGTAGCCAGATTTTTTGTCTCCGAGTGATAACGTACTACTACCGTGAATTTCTCTGTGTGGCAAACCACTACTGGTGCCCTAGATGTATTCAAATATTTTGTTTAATAAATAAAACCCTCAAATAGTTGTTGCACCAGTTTTCCTACATTGGGTTTTTCCGGGGACCGAAAAATCATGTGTCTCCTTCGTCATATGTGTGTTATGCTTCAGTAAATGATCTATTTATGTGTAGGCTGCTAGTTGTGTTTACTTCAATATTTTCTTAATATTTCTCAAAATAAATTGTATAGTTAAACCACAAGTAGGAGAAGTAAATCAAGATACTGCAGTAGGGTTTCTATAGTTTTGTATTCATAAATTTTCACACCCAAGCATTTGGTACATCAACTACAACTATGTCCATAACAATCATTATGTCAGGGTAAACTGATAAATGAACTTGTAAATCCTTAATTAACCCATGAACTTCAATTTTCTTAGAATCGATGGCACATACATTGTAGTATGGTTTAAAAACTCTCAAATTGAGTTGTTCCATGACCCTCTTGGTCATGACACGAGCTGAGGCACCAAAATCCAGCATACAATTATTCAATTTATAACCATTAACCATCAAAGCAATAAAAAATGGCTTATGATCCTTGTTATCTGATTCCAAACTTTGCAAATATATAGGGGCATTCTGATAGACAACTTCAGGAGCCTTATCTTGAGCAATATTAACACACGAAGCTTCAATGACATTCAATAACTTAGCCCTCTGGGCGGGAATCTTCAATATCTCAATCACAGACACCAAGATCTTTGAATTATTCAACCATCCTCCCAAATCGATATTCAATCCAGAATTTGGACCAGGTTTAAAACTTCAAGAGGGAACTTCATTATTACCTTGATCCTTATCCCTTCTCTGATAAGTTAGCCCTTTGTCTTTCGCAATTTCCAATACTTGATCCAGGGAAGGCTTTTCACCAAATAATTCAACCATCAAATCTTTTTCATGCCAGGGATTATTGATACTATGAGAAGATGTGAAAGGCCTAACATCTTGACTATTTTCCTTTACTTCCATCCAATCTTCCATAGACAAAGAATATTCTTTACCCACAACATTTATTTGATTACTTACCCCAAATATTCCACTATCCATAATTCTTTTAACAATGGAGCAAGTAGCCTCTTCATGAAGAGCATCACAAGCCCTACAATAAGGCGGCGCTTCATCGACCAGATTAGCAAATTCAAGCAGATTAGGAGGTCTCTGTGCACTAGACTGGCCTTTTCTCTACCAAGTATTATTACTTCGATTATTATTATGATTCCTAGGTTGCAAATTTTGTGCTTGAGCTTTTTACATTTGGACCAACCTAGATTGCAAAGTACTTATTTCCTTAGCATGGTTAGAGATTAATTTCTCTTGGTTAAGCTCCATGCTTTCAAGTTTTTGCAGTAAATTTTGCATAGGGTCATCATCAGAATCTTTAACTTCACTACCCTTAGGCTCTTTTAATTTAGTTGCAACCCTATCAAAACCAAGTTTTTCAGACTTCCGTAATGCCTTTTTATCCTTTTCGAGCTCTTCAGCTAAAGCTTGGCAAGCCTTATAATCAACAGTCCTGGCACGTCTTAACTCATATGAGGTATCAGGGTTAAAAGCATCAATGTAAAAATCGAAAAGAGATTTATCAGGAAGCTTATAATCTATAGATATTTTCTTAATAATACCATTAAATCTCTTGTTAAACTCTTCAACCGTCCCATTCTCTTTCTTTTTTATGATACTGATAGCTTTAACCAAATGCCTTTCTTCTTTTCTATCTCCGAACTTATCTTTAAAGGCATTCAGGAGTGATTGAAATGAATTGAATGTGTTATCAAGTTTCTCAGTAAACCATTCCATAGCATCTTCTTCTAAAGATAGCACAAAAAGCTTCATTTTTACATCCTCATGTCTAGCGTTAGCACCACCCCATTTGTTAATGAAAGTTCTAAAATTACCGAGATGAGTTTTAACAATTATCGCATTCTTTCGATGGAAGGAAGGCAATTTATCCATACCTTTATCAGGAAGATCATGGGGATAACCTAGAATGCTAGCGAAATTACAAGGAAGAGACAAGTCATCCATGATGTCTTGTTGAATAGGATCAAGGAAAAGCGAATGGATATCAGAGAGAGCTTCCAGCCCGAGATTAACAAGAAGTGCACAAGAACAGAGCTTGTGTAATCGAACTCTGAGAGCCTTTTCAGGATTCTAACTAGGATTAACCAAGCTACTTGGATGTCTTCTAGTACAAGTTCCTGTAGAAGATGAAGGAAGTGTTCCTCATCGATGACACTTGATGTCATAAGGCATCGTTTTGTATAGTATATCTAACCCTACTCACTTTTATTTCATGTCAGAGGGTAGTTTTACTTTCTGCATTTATATTATGTCATTCATATTTTAGTTTATTAGAGTACATTTTTTGTTCCAACGATATTTCTATATATGCATGATGATTTCAATGTTGAATGGATATCTATTTGATGGACTTATGTTTTCTTGGATGCAGGATTCTGGGGTTCTCACGTTAATTCATGGAAGCAATGTGTCCCCATATGGAGCCAAATGTTGCACACAAATAGTCAAAGTTCCAAGGAAGCGGAAGTGCCTATTTTTTCAACAAATATCGGATCACCTATCAGCAATCCATGTGTCATGGTCACCCCATTCTGCAAGTTATATGATATAAATGCTCCTAGTAAGGCCTTTAGTATATGTAACAACCTAGGTAATGTTGAAAAGTGTAACTAGGTCGGTCTTCATGTTGACTCTGTATTTATGTAAAGAAGAAGACAAAGATAATAAAATGTAATTTTATTGTACTTGCTATAGGTCTCTAGACTTCTTCTTCATGTCTATCTAGGGTTTTGTCTTCTAGGTAAAAATGTAATTTATTGTCATGTGTATGAAGAATCTAGTCTAGTATATGCTCTAAGACCTTGTCAAAGAAATCATGGAAGTATGATTTATTCAGTTCTCAATACTCATTGGAAGATAAGCTACAATGTTGGGTTATAGTCGGCCTAAAGCACAATATGGAAGTCAGCGTTCATCAACAAGATAATTCGGTTTTAAAACAAAAGGTATGGTCGGCCTCAAGGCAGAGAATCTGTCTCTATAAATACTACTGTTCTGCGGACCATTAGAACACACAAGCTTCGGTCATCTCTAAAGTTTAGAATACGGATTACTCTGATAATTGCGGATATATCTGAACCAGAATTATAGGAAGAGTCTACGGATATATATTACAAGCAAGCAATTCAGACATTTTCCTAAAAGACAGTGTGGATAAGTGATAACATATCATGCGGACAAAGGACAAATTAGAATGTGGATTCTACAGAAGTTGCTGACAAGCATGGTTAGTATTGAAGACTGTTTTTGGAGAAGAATATTCGATAAACATTAAAGCTACATTGCGGATGACAGAAGGACGTGAGGAGAATTTTGTTAGACACCAATATTATAGTGCAGACATCTGGACAGATAAACCACAGCAAAATTTGCAGATGCACCACAGTAACTAAGTGCGGACAAGACAGATACTTAGGGAAACAAATAAATGCAGATAAAGGCTAATCTATGAATGCGGAATTGAAGGAAGAAGACAGTCTGCGGATGGTCAATAACAGTGTGTAATAGCAAGTGGTTGATATACATGGTTAAGGACTGTGAGCCTAATATTTGTGTTTTTGTGTTTTGATAATTGACTTGATGAAAGAATGACTTAACTAAAAGAAGAGAAGACATAAGTACCTCAAGTACATTCACAAGTAATTATCTAGAAGAGAATTTGTATTAACCTACAGCCTTTCAAATTCTAAACATGGAATCAGAGCTTTTGGTTACGAGAAAGGGCTATCAGTGATACAAATCCACTTCAGTTTGGAGGTTACAATCTCAGCTTGGTTACATTGCAGTACTTATAGCACAAATATTACACAGTCATCCTAAATACAGTCTCGGCATACATACATCCCCACAGTTCAGACTCAATCTAATATTCTCGATGGTATATAAGTTTGAAAAAGGAAGCAGAACTCGGAAAGCACAGTTTCATTTATATAAAGATATCAGTGAGCAAATTACAAGTGATTACAAGTTAAATTCTCAACAAATAGCAGTCAGGTCAACTATATATTCCCCATATACTGCACAAAAAAAGGTAGACAGACCCTCGACCTTCTCTGAGTTTTTCGATGAGGTTTATATGATAAAAGACAACAGATTGCAGAACAAGGAACAGGGTTATATACAAATAAAAGAATAGGAACAATTCTGAGATAAACTCGATGATATACACCTGCAATAAAAGTGAGATCAAGTCTTTGATTGATGCGTAGAAGGGACATAGACATATCACCTGATGGAATGCGTTGAAATCTGAAGTTTCATAGTGCGGATGACATAGTGTGAATTACACAGTGCGTAATATAGATGGGAAAGGATAAAGACTCTGGTCATTAGTGCTACCATAGTAATAGAGCTATGAAACTATCCTAATTCGCCTTGGAAGAATACAGTCTGAAAAATCAGCTACTCAAATGGATGACATGTGATCTCAAGTCTGGAACAGACTAAGAAGAAGATCATTAAAAGAAAAACAAGGTGAAGATGTCCTCTTCACTTGCCAAGTAAGTATCTTTCTTTTTCATTTTAATTTTGGTTAAATGACTTCGATTTGCAAGGAGATACATAAGGTGGTTGTATTACCGAAGATTCTTGCATAGTCATGGTCCTCATAGATAACTGAAGTCATAGATAAGGGTCTCGTTTGAATTCATGGAAAGGATCTCTTAAGGTTCTCTCACATGAACAATATTGGAGACACAAAAGAGGCTGAAAGAAGAATTATGAACAGTACAAGAAAGTTCATGTCACCGGAAAGGATGGAAGGAGTTGATGGAAAGAGGGAGTAAGAGGTTATTAAGACTAGTCTCCCTCATAATAAGTCTCTTTATGGCTCCTAGATCCTACTTAAGATTTGATGCAAAGTGACGTCATGGAAGTATAAGAAACAAGAACTCATATGATCATGAGGGTAACAAAATCATGGGATAAGTAAGTTACCTCACTCATCAATCTAGGTTTCTATGGAAGAAGACAAGTTGCAGGCAATAGTTTTGCAGAACTCAATCATTTGAAGAAAAAGGAAGAACCTGATTCAAAGCAAATCTAAAGAAAGAAGAAGCAGTGGATCTACACTACGATTGAGATCATTTTCTTTAAGTGATTTCTGTTGGTTATATGATAGGAAGCAGCGTAGCACCTTGATGAAAGCATGGAAGGAGCTCTTGGTGAATCAGCTATGGGAAAGCCTCTCTGATAAAATTACTGATGGAAAGCAGTCATCAAGAGCAAGGGTCATCATGGAAACAGCTTTTTGGGACATTGATGGAGCATGCCAAGAGAATGAAGATCTTCATTCTTGAAGATGACTCAAGGGTAAAAGGGTATGAGGTATGTATATATTTATATGCTAAATATTGGATGTTGTGAAGTCATGTCATATGGTTGCAGGTAATGAACTTCTATAATTGGAAGTATGATCTGTGGAGGAGTATCTCTCAGTGCACGGACAGATGAAATCAACATAATATGTCCTCATGGAATATGTGGTGGTTGTATATGAACAAGAAACTAGAAAGATTGTAAGTTCCTGGGAATAAAGAATGTGCATAGAGGAAGAGATCATGAAATGCAACCATGTCAAGAGGCAGTTACCATCCGGAAGCCAAAAAGATGTGACTAAGAGATCTCCTGGAAAGATATGTAGACTCTGACAGAAGTCTGGTAAAGAAGAAGACCTTTGGCAAAAAGCATATCATTAAGAGATGTGTCAATCTGTATGAAGGATGTCGATGCCTACAAGAAGATGTCATGGTGAAAGATCGTCACTAAGGTAACTTTTGTTCTAAAAGGTTCATATGAATATGTTTATCTGGAAGAATTTGTGCAGGGCTGCTAATCATGAGAAAGGATGTATGATCCTTGGAGATGATTCGAAGGAAAGCAGCATGGCATAACAGTGGACCAGATAAGGAAATATGATGAATCACTTTCTAATAGTTGACCTGACTTAGAATGAAAGTGATGGATGATCTGTGCCCTATGAAGCTAAAAGTTGGAGATTCCTCAATATCGAAATCCATGACATCGAGGATAGGAATTCTTCATGAGCAGTTGGGTGTCTCACCATTGCTACTGGAGGTCCCTGGTTAAGAGGGAGCCTGATGATAAGTTTCTTACATTGAAGAAACTTGGTATTTCCTAAGAATGAGCTTAGGTACATTCCTTGTATAGGAATGAGTACATTCCCTTGTAGAATAGGTCCTCCTTGGTTGAGAGGGAGAGATAGAAACATCATTCTGGTCTTGGGAAGATAGAATGGAGGATTGCGTAATCATCTGGCATTCGATACTCTTTGAGAATGTATTAGGGCATTCAAGATAAGAGTAGTCAGGGACCAATATTCTTTGAGGGCTAGCTACCCAAGAGAAGAATAGTCCAAGAAGGTCATACTCTGGGAACACCTGGGTGGAGTATGTACCTTGGAGAAACAATGACGAAGGTGTCTATAAGTCATGTGTCTTGCCAACATTGTAGCCCCTTGTCTCGTTGAGAGATTTGGTTGTTAGTCAATGCCTTGCACTAGGACAATGTTGGCTGATATGATGCTATACAGATGCGATTACCAATCCGATTCTTCTTATGAGATTCTTCAGTTTGAAAGTGACCATGTACCTGTATGAATACCTCCCTAGTTAAGAGGGAGTGTTGAAAAGTGTAACTAGGTCGGTCTTCATTTATGTAAAGAAGAAGACAAAGATAATAAAATGTAATTTTATTGTACTTTCTATAGGTCTATAGACTTCTTCTTGATGTCTATCTAGGGTTTTGTCTTCTAGGTAAAAATGTAATTTAGTGTTATGTGTGTATGAAGAATCTAGTCTAGTATATGCTCCAAGACCTTGTCAAAGAAATCATGGAAGGATGATTTATTCAGTTCTCAATACTCGTTGGAAGATAATCTACAATGTTGGGTTATAGTCGGCCTAAAGCACAATATTGAAGTCGGCCTTCATCAACAAGATAAGTTGGTTTTCAAACAAAAGGTATGGTCGGCCTCAAGGCAAAGAATCTGTCTCTATAAATACTATTGTTCTGCGGACCATTAGAACACACAAGCTTTGGTCATCTCTAAAGTTTAGAATACGGATTACTCTGATAATTGCGGATATATCTGAACCAAAATTATAGGAAGAGTCTACGCATATATATTACAAGCAAGCAATTCAGACATTTTCCTAAAAGACAGTGCAGATAAGCGATAAGATATCATGCAGATAAAGGACAAAATAGAATGCAGATTCAACAGATGTTGTGGACAAGCATGGTTAGTATTGCGGACTGTTTTTGGAGAAGAATATTCGATAAACATTAAAGCTACATTGCGGATGACAGAAGGACGTGAGGAGAATTTTGTTAGACACTAATATTATAGTGCAAACATCTGGACAGATAAACCACAACAAAATTTGCGGATGCACCACAGTAACTAAGTGTAGACAAGACAGAGAATTAGCACAACAAATAAATGTAGATAAAGGCTAATCTATGAATGCGGAATTGAAGGAAGAAGATAGTCTACGGATGGTCAATAACAATTTGTAATAGCAAGTGGTTGATATACATAGTTAAGGACTGTGAGCCTAATCTTTGTGTTTTTGTGTTTTGATAATTGACTTGATGAAAGAATGACTTAACTAAAAGAAGAGAAGACATAAGTACCTCAAGTACGTTCACAAGTATTTATCTAGAAGAGAATTTGTATTAACCTACAGCTTTTCAAATTCTCAACAGGTAAGCCTATGATTTTCGTGACGAATTTCATCCTAGGAGGTTTTTTAACCTCGTTGATTACTTGTGTTTCTAAACACGACTAATCATAAGAGTTTTTTCCCCTCCAGCTTAAACCCCCAAAGTTAGGGTGAAATTTATTGTTTAAATCTTAGGTGAGTCCCAGTGTTTTAGTCGAGTAAGATGTAAAAATGGTTTGGGAATAATTTAAGCTAGTTGGCCTAATTATCTATGTTGCACGGGGACCCATCCCCACCAAAATTCATGGTGTTTCCTCCATCTCGATGATCTGGGTACTTTGGAACTCGTCGGAAACTTCCCCAATTGGCTAGGGACTCCATTGGGGACTTGGAGACTTCCAGATCATCCCTCGAAAAATTGGGGACTTTTCTGGAGACTTTAGGACGTCCCCTGATATCATGCACATTAAACTTTAAAAAAAATTTAAAACCTAAGTTTTAAACTTTAAAGTCAAAAAAATTTTAAAAAAAACTAAATCTAAACCCTATCGCAACCCAAACCTATCGCATACACAGTAAACTAAACCTATCACATACTACACACTACACTACATGGCGATGACGAAGGTAAACATTGTTACAAAGACATGGCAACAAAGGTAAACACAGGTTGCGAAGATTGTAGGTAAACACTGAGCTCAAGTGATGGTTGTAGATAAACACAGGTTGCAAGGGTTGCAGGTAAGAGTCGATCGAAGTATGAGACGACAGGCGCAGGTAAACGTTGAATAGGGAACTTCATTCACGGCGGCAAAGGTAAATAGAGTTGAGAGAACTCGACTGAAGGTTGCAGGTGAGGTAAGAGTTGAGTGAAAGGGCGAAATCTGAGACTCTTAATTTGAGATTTATAATTAAACTTTAATGACTTGCTCATGTTTATAGTTTACAGTCACTATACTCCATTAATTAATTTTCCTTCAATTTGAACTTGTCTCTTTCTCCATGTTTGTGACAAACCTTTTCTTGGCATGAACCTTTGAAATTTCTTTATGCCACAATCACCATGACTTCAATACCATGTTAAATATATGCAAGAGACAAGCATGAGAGACTAGAAGATATATCAATGTGCTACTAAATTACTAGTGGTATTGTTTTTATATGTAGCAAGTTCCATTATTCATTTTAGGAACCAATCAACTAATTCCTTGGATACATTGACATAAACATCGTTTATTATATATAATTTATTTCACTTTATGACATTATTACTTTTGTACATAACATTTGTTAGTCCTGAAATAAACATTACGATGACTAACTCATTTTTAATGCTTAATGTTATAAGGTAAATAGATGGGATGGTAATACTCTTTGTGCTCTGTAAATAATAGTGATTCTGAATGATTATGATATACATTACACTGATGACAGGTTCAGCAAAGTTGTTAATTTCTAGACTCTTAATTCGGGATTTATAATTAAATTTCAATGTCTTGTTCATTTTACATTTTTATTAAATTTTACTTTTAGTCTTTAAAGTTTAGCCGCTACTTAAATTTTGAAATGATTTATCATGCATCATAGAAGGATTATGTAGACTATAGTAGATTGTAGGTTGTAGCAGACTAAAGTCTAATAGTACTTCTTAATTTCTTGACAATGGGCAAAGATAACAAGATTTGTTTTTGTGATGCGCAATGATGATTAGATAGCATTAGACTTTAGTATTTTTTTTGTAATTTGAATTTCAAAATTAATAATAGTTGTAACTTTTATATTTTAATTTATCATTCATCTACTAGATCATATTGTATCGCAGATGGGTTGTGTATTGAGGGTCTATCCAAATGTGTATTCCCCCTTTGAAGGTTGAAAATGTAAAATCTTATGTATTAGAGGGTGGGAAAATAATTAAATCCCATCATGTGTAAATTAATTAATTTTTCTGGCAAAATAAAATTAAATCCTAAGCTAGAAAATTAATTAATTAGAGTCAAGTTAAGTTGTCTTACGAAAATTAATTCTCCAAGCGGAAAAATTCATGAGTCTTAAAAGAATCATTTTTTAAAGGTCCTCCACCAAGGGAATATTGTATATTTCAAGCAAATTTGGACCCTTGGACCTTGGTGGTTAAGTCAAAGTCAATTGTTTTAGGAAATTAGCTCGAAATAATTAATTTTGAGCTAATTAAAATGGAATTAAATGTTAAATTCGAAAATTCCTCAAAAATAAAAATCAAGGGCCAAGATTAAAAAATCTTGAAGTGTTTATCAAAGACCAAGATTATTTTGACAAGCATCAAAGAAACTAGCCGTTATTTTTCCACTTGGAGGATTTATATATAAATTAGAAAGACAGTCAAGTCTCTAATCATCTCGATTTCTGGCTAGAATTGCTGCTAAAACATTTTGTAGACTTTTCCCGCTGCGGACTATTTTTTCTACTATAATAAAAGACTTCGGAGTGCAACTCGAGTGCTCTTGTACGTTGATCTATCATATGTACTATGTATTGACTACGAGCTTCCTATGTGGTGCTTTATTTGATTATTTTGAGATAATACATAGTATTTGCAAGTACTCAATCCTTGGTCTCTAAGTTCACAGACTATGGGAAAGGATCATTTTACTTGGATCCTTAGTTTTTATATAGTGGATTAATTCTTCGCTAGGGCTATAGTGAGTGTAAATTTTCTGAAGTGTTTTAGCCATTCTTCAAAAGAAAAAATATTATAAAAAATTATTTTCTCAAAATTCATTTAAAAACCCTTGCATAATTTGTAAAATAACTTTGTAATTTTAAATTGTATATTATTTTTCTAACTTGGGTTAGGGTTTTTAAATTTATTTTGTATATATTTGGGGTTTGGGTGTTGTATTTGTATTTTTTGCAAGTTGGATCAAGGGATCAAGTAAAGGAAGAGCTAGATCTAAGCCCTCGAGGGTAAGATCTAGCACCTTGACAATTTTGCGGGGACATTCACTGAAGATTTGGCGACAAATTTCAGATCCGAGGAAGAAGAAAAAATTTGGGACAAGCTTTTTTCATTTTCGGACCTCCCGGGCCCAGATAAAGCCCTACTAGGTCCAACATCTTCTCTCCTTGGCTTGCGTCAGCCCTTCAAGAGCCTCCGCATCATTTTTTGAGCCCTCTAGGGCAAGTCGCAGCCTCAAGAGGCCTCGGCCTCCTTTTCCTAGCCCAACATTAGGGTTTCAAGGCCCTAGAAAGCCTTGCCGTGGGCCCTAGCCCATATGGCTGCCCTTCTCTTGCCCAAATCACTGCCCTTTAGGCAGCTCGTCCACTTTTTTGGCCCTAATTTGCCTTCTAAAACCCTAGCGTCAAGCCTTTCTGGGCTTTCCTCCTCCAGTGTTGCATTTTTTCGGCCTCCTCTTGCCTTTTCTACCCCTGATCTATCATATAGACCCCTTTATCCCCCAACGTCGGGCTTCCTTGGCCTAGCATTGGATTTTCTTGGCCATTTTGTGCACTAGTTTGCCCTAAACCCTGGATCTGAACTTTTGACACTGAATACTTGGTGGTTTTGCGGGTTTTGAGGCTCAAAAATTCTGATTTTCAAGTGGCATCTTCATCCAAAAATTTTGGGTCACCTGTGTATGTGCTTCTTCAAGGTTTGAAGCCTAGGGTTTGACCTTTAGACCCTATTTTATCTATGTTTTTTTACAGCATTCAAAACATTAATGATTAAGCCCTAAAATCAAATGTTTAATGGTCAAAATTACTTAAATTGTAAAATCTAAATTTTCATGAGTTTTGGACACTTGGGCATCTTGGATTTGGCCTAGATCTAACATTTTTACTCACTAGAATTTTCTGCGTAAATTGTTGAATCAAGCCCGCAAATTTTCTGAATCAAATTCTTAAAGAGGGCTTAAAATTTTCAATTTTCAATTTCCTGCAAAAATTTACTATTTTTGGATATATTGGCGATCGTCTTGAGCATTGTTGGGTTGTTGATCTGTCATCTATTTACTGCTGTGATAAATATATCAGATCTGAAATTTCTAAATCAAATCTTCTAAATAGACCTAAAAACTGATTTTTTCAAGTTTGACGAAATTTTACTATATTTGGACATCTTGGGCACTATCTTGGGCCTCATTAGCCTGCAGATCTGTGATTTACTTGCTACTGTAATAAATATTTCAGATCTGAAAATTTTGTTGAAAACATACCTTAAAGACCCTAATACATCTGATTTTTCAATTTACAAAGTTTAGTTAATAATTGGGCATATTTTTGTGATATTGGTAAAGCACAAGTATTGTTGACTTAGCATTTCCTTATTGTTGTCATAACATTAATGAATGTTGAATTTTCTGAAGTGATACTGTTGATTTGACTATTGGAATCTAACACTTGTATGGTTTTCTCTAAGTTTTACAAAAATTTGTAAATCTTGCACTAAAAAGTACTCCAGCATCTAAGTCTTTTCTCATTGGCAATCTAAAGTGGTTTTGAGCATTGGCATTATTGTAATTGGCATCTTATATATTTGTGGATAAGTTGATTTAATTGGCTAAGCATCTTGTGGGAATTTCTAGAAGTTTGTACTCGAGTCTTTAAAGCACTTTATCTTGTTCAAGATTGTCTTCTCATCATTGTCAGTACTCTGGTAATAAGTTGATTCACACTAAGTACTCAAGCATTTTAAACAATCTTAACTCAAGATAAATTTCACTCATCATCTTGCACTAAGCATCCTAGATCTAGCTTGCATTAATAATTTACCTCTTAGCATAAGCTAGAAATATAAGGCAACCCTTCTCACCTAGCTTGAGGGGCCTCGACAACTCTTTGGTGGTTAACACAATGACCTTGTGGTCGTCAAAGCGACAATCTTTGTAGCGTCAGAGGCATCGGGTGGTAGGAGCACAACAGAAAGTATCATTAATCAGGCCCTAGCCTGCTTCCTGTTGGCCTCCTTCCCACGAACTACCTTGGAGCCGAGCTTCAAAACAATTAAGGGAAGGTCATACTTAGACTAGGCATATAATCTAAACCTAACCAAGGTCCTTGCACTTTATGTAGATCCTAGGACTTGCATATCATATAGGTTAGTCAATCATTTCAAGAAACGGGTGCCCATCTAGTCATTTGGTTCCAATTTACTATAAGCAAGAATTTGTGACTCCCTTAAGGCACTAGTCTCATACTTCAAAATATAATCTAATATATAATCTTATTAAATTCAACCAAGTGGCTAGGCCACTCATCCGTGTCTCCCAAACAAGTTGGTTTCCTTCACCTCATTCCATAGGGACTACTCCTCATAGCCTGTTGTTGGGAGACAGCTAGAATGGAGTGGACGGGGATCAAAGTGACAGCGCTCGTCTTGAACGTTATCGCGATGTCTGTACAATTTGGGCGACAACAATACTAATTGTTATGGGCATGGTAACAACAATGTAAAACAATCTCATATATAAGTAAACAAGGTGACAAATAGGCAACCACAAGATGAGATTGTTAGAATTGTACTAAATATATAGGTTTAGAATATTGTAGGAGAGTGGTCATCTTTGAAGAAATCTGCAATAAAATACAATAAATTAAATCACTAATCGATTTCCGTCAAGTCACCCAAACTTGAGAAAAAAAAGTAAACAAGTGTACTGAAGTACAAATATAATAAATGTTACAAGACGAAGTATCATTAAATATGTTGATTTTTGAGAACCATATTTTTATAAATCTTTTAATTTGTAGCTACGCATTGCTCTAAAAGATCTTAAAACAAACTACAACATTTTTTATACTAAAATAATAAATGTGCTTGTTCTCCAAAAAAAATATGGGAAATCAAAACGCTTTTGCTACGAAGTTACTTATATATGGCGAATTTTGAAAGAATTACCTTTTTAAACTCGGTCATTCCCATAAAAGTGAAGTTTCGCACCATTGAATACTGTATAGAATACAAGCAATGTTAAAAAGTAAGGATGAAAAAATTCTCCCATAGTGGAGAGGGGAAAAGCATTCCAACACAAGTCTAAAAATTGTTTTCAAAAAGAGGAAAAGTTCCTTCCAAGTAAAGAGGAGCATCCATAAATTATTACATTTTATCTAATTCTAGTAACAAGAAAGTAAAGGCAATGAAACGGATGAAAAAAATTCTAAACTTTTAAGGAAACGTTATACTCAACACAACCTAATGATGTTGTGTATTCACTCTCAAAAGGCACTATTTTAAAGAACATAGTAAATATGCATAAACTTTGGGTGTTTATTGTGCACTAACAAATCTCACCTATACATATTAAAGTAACAAAAAAATAATAAAGGGAAAGAAGAAAAATGATGTAAGGCTTACAAAGTAGTAAATATGTTATAAGATGGATTTTATTTAAAACAAATAATACGTGAAATAAAATATATAAATGAAATCACAAATATAAACGAACAAAAACAACAACATTCCTTAAAAACGATAGCATTCCATGTTATAAGCTCCTATTATTTTATATAAGTGTTAGGAAATGCATTGTGAACATTGCCCAAAAAATGATTTCTAGATGGGTTTGAAAAAGTATATAAATTGTTTTAATCTCTACTATGACCAAAAGTAGGTCAATGAATAAATATACAGATGTACAATAATCCAAGTTAAAAAGCCCCAAGAAAGAGGGATGTCTCCATCAAAGAGGGAATGAATGTGACCCGAAGTGGAATATCTAGCCTCTGAAGGCCTCCAAAGTTGTCGATGCTCAACAAATCTCAAAGAGTGCAATGGAAGATTCCTAAGTCTTCTCCAAGGTAGATGCATAGGTCTGCAAGGTGAATAATCTCCAAAGATCATGAGTAAAACCCTCAAAGTTGTTGATTATTCTACAAGATGTAGTAGATACAATTTTTTGCCATATAATTACTACCTAATGATTTTTCACACAGTGTTTTATGCCACTACTATCATTGAATAATTACACTTTAGAGAATTTCAACAGCAAATGCAACGGAAATAGTAAAGATCATAGAAAGACAACCATGCACAATAGAGCCAATGATTTTACCCTGGGAAACCCAACCTTGGAAGAAAACCCAACAACTTTTCTTTAGGAGAAATTATTTTTCAACAAGGTTTACAAATCAACAATTCGTCTAAAAATAAGTTCCAATAACGCAAGTCCAAATACTAGTCAAACCTAATCAAACAACAACAAGTCAATGCTGGTCAAACCAGCCAAAATACATATAAGTCAACGCTGGTGAAATAGCTAGTTTGCCGTCAACTACGGTATGCAGTTAACCCCATCTTTAGCCTGTGATCAACAGTCTTGCGGTCTATTGTCAACCCCCAATCAAAAACTCGGTCAAATAGAGGTCAAAAGCTCAGTCAACAACCAGTCAAACTCAGTGAAACAGATACTCTTTCACCACAAGTGCGGTTGTCCAACAATGCTAATGACAGAGAAAATTTTCCTCTTCGTTGGTGGAGAAAAATGAGGTATCACATCTTCTATTTATACTTGTCGACTTAGGGTGAAATAACCAAGGGACACATCTTTTCATTGGTTGGGCCAACTTGTCACTCCAAAAATATATTATATTTAGTTTTTCTAGGTCGACTTGAAGACTCCTTTTTCCATGCAGAAATACCTCTTGATGCTACAAAAAATCAACACTCCCTCTTAGCGAGGGAGGTATTCTCCTTGGTTGCAAACAAATTTCCCCTTAGCTGAAATTTCTCCTTCCACAAGAAAAGTTCATGAGCTTGCTATGTTGATGTAGTGTACCCTCACATGCATGTCTATAGATATAGATCACTCCATCCTAGAGCAGGCAATGTGAGTATCCTAGGCCATTTAACCTATAATATTCCTAACAGAAACATACAATTCTAAACAAAGCAATCATAGCAAAAACACATACAAAAATTTACAGCACATTTGACAACCAGAAATCTCCATGAATTGCGTTGATCTGAGTCATTTTATTGATATAATTGTTGGGTACAAAGGGAAATCGGAAAGCATGTGCCTGGGCTTGCTCAAGGCTAGCTAACAATATCCAAGTGATGAAATCCACTACTATAACATGCAATGTGGTTGTTCTCAACAATCTCTTTGTTGTCCTAGTGAAAACTACACTATTGGCTGCAAATAATAGCTGCTAGGGCCTCCTCCGGTGCTCAGAAAATTTCGAGAAATTAACCCCGGGCTCTCCACCAATAACCCACAAAAAACCACGAAGCAATGGGCCAAATGTTGACCTCGGAATTTTGGCCCAATTTCCTCCTAGCTCCTCTAGTTGTTGGCTAAGTTCGGATCACTATTGGACCCTTCAAATCTGCCCAGAAAATTCTACCAAATTATTTATGAGGTCCTTGTCAAAAACCCAGAAAAACCCAGAAAGGGTTTTCTCTAGTTTCGAAGCTCCAAAATTGACCCCAAATGCTAGTAGTTAGGCCCTCCTCCACAAGCAGAAAATGTATCCTACAACATATACTGTGTTTGCTACTCCACCAAATTGGTAGAAAATTCCCCAAAATTGCCTCCAGTCACCCAAGAAACCCCTGGGTGTGTCTCCAACCTCTACTGCACAGTACCTACGCAGCGCTTGGTGATGCTGGCCCCAACCTATGAAATGTTGCTCCCGGATCAACTAGAAATGGATGAGACTCCCTTCTTGGGTTGGCACTCGAACTCCACTGAACCAAGGGTTGAGATTTTTGCTCGGAAACACTCGTGTGCTAAACAACACTTGCAAACTTGGCTTCAACTCAAGCATGTTTGTCAAAGACAAATTATCAAATGATCAAGAATAAGCTAAATGAATGCCTCTTGCTCTTTTTGTCAAAGAGCCTCCAAAATGCCCATGTGGACCCACCTCGACTTTCACCCACCAACTTCCCTCCAATGAGAGCATACTTCCTCATGTGAGACGTAATTCTCCATGGGTGGCCCCCACGCTCCACTAAGGCCGCAATATTTCCCTCCAACTCTAATGTTCGAGCTTGCTTAAAGTCAAAAATACATGTGGGACCTTTAAACCTACATTTCCTAAGTGAAAACATGAATTAAGACAAAATTTGCCAAGATTGACATTTCACTTAGCAATAATGCTAAGTGGGAATATCACTGTCCTCCCCACCAAAACGTTACTTGTCCTCAAGAAACTGTCGAACAAGCGTTCTCTCAATGTTGACCCAACTACCATTGCTACCAATACCAGGGTCCCGATTGAGCCACTCCTGATCCCTGTGCTAACCTGTCATAAAGGAGTCCCCCAATACTAGGGACCCAAGTCATCCCGCTCAATGTGGAGCTCCCCTCGCTCCATGCGGAGACCCACAGTGTAGGTGTGTGAGGGCCCTACCACCTACTGTCAGTAAGAAGAGCATCTCGAAGTTGCCAAATCCCGGTCGACTCTACAGAAATTTTTCCCACCAAAAAATCGATCCTAGGTACCTCAAGTGGGAACTCTTGAAGATACAAACCAAGTCCCATAAAATAGATTCCTCGTCTTGGCATGCCAATTGCGACCACCTCCTGCCAGTCATGTAGCCACCCAAGTGAGGTGTTATCCTGTCTCAACTGGTCTCTGGGAAGTGAAGTCCCAACTATTGAACAAAGCCCCAATGGAAGATTTGGGTGACCTCCCCCTGTGGGAACCCAAACTCACAAATTTGTAACGCAGTTGCTCAGCTCAGTACCTCCCGGGTCCCAAACTAATCTCAAAGTGAGTCCACCAAGTAGATGTTGCACGACCTGGTCATAACTGCAACCCACTAGTGCTCCTACAGAATCATCCACTCCGGTAAACCTCCGCTACACACCCAATAAGGGGAAACTCCACCATGTGCAAGTCTATCCTATAAGGGACCCCGCCAAGGTTACCATCAACCGATGCACACCCCGCCTCCTGTCAAAACAAAAGTGAGAAGGGCCTTCCTCGCCCCAGAGTGTTCATCCTGATGGTCTTTGACCTATCATCCAAAAGAGAATGCAATCCTGTCTTTGCCATCCCCATGATCCTTCCAAAACTAGGTAGTCCTCTAACCTAATGGATCCCTGGATCCCATAGCCAAATTGGAGTCCAATCGCTCCCAATTACGGCCGATTGCCACTGAGTAGTGCCAATGACCGCCAAAACTGACATGTTCCAATCATCCTGCCATACTAGTGCAATGCCCCAAGTCATCGACGAATCTCTAGGGGGCCACCTACTCTTTGTGCAACTGAAACCCAATGGCAGACCTGTACGATCCAGTGGTTTGAACATCACGATTAAATCGCGATTTTTTCGACAAAACAATTAAATCGGCGATGTTTTGCACGATTTTTTGAAAAAATCGCTAATCGGGAAAAAATCGCGATCCGTACGGAAAAAATCGTGGGCTTCCAAAACAGCGAGTTTTAAGTGCGATTTTGATGTTTTTTTTTCTCATTTTTGCATCGACAGGTTTGGTTATGAGAGCTAAGGAGTGAAGGAGGAGAGCTAAGGAGGGAGATATGTGATCTACAAGCCCAAGATTGGACAAAAGTGAAGGATTTTTGCAAGCCAAGCAAACAAAAATCGAATTTGGACCAAGTGTCTCTGGCAAAACGTTTTTTCCAGGTATGGGCATCAAATTTGACCCATTTTTTTTGTTTTTTTCTTGTTCTTCCATGGGTTTCTATCACCCATCTATTTTTTATCATTTGTGATTGCATTTGGTTGTTTTTTTTTTTTTTTTAAATTGAGAGGAGAGGGTTTATTTTGGTCAAAAATGCAAAAAATTGTTTGTTAAATTTTGTTCTTTATATTTCTTCTTGTGCTCTTAGTTTCTTTCCATTATCTTTGCTTGTGTTTCAACATGTATTTTTTCCCATTATTTTTGCATTGAGTTGAGGGTTTTTTTTTGGAAAAAAAATCAAAATGTTGTATGTAAAATTGTAATTTTTTTATTTTATTTTTTAACTTGCAATTTTTCTTGTGCCCTAGGTTCAAATTTCAACATTCAAAGTTCAAAGTTTCCAACATGCCAAGGAAATTGGATCCTTTATGGGAATTTGGTGAACTTGATCAAGGGTTTGACCGATCAAACTTGACTTGCAAGTTATGTGGTCACCAAATGACAGGGGGGGTATACAGGTTGAAATACCACCTGGCACAAATTCCTGGACATGAAGTTGGCCCTAGCACAAATACCACTCCAGAAATAATCAGAAGAGCCATGAACTCATTGGAAGAAATAGAAACAACTAAACTCAGCAAGGCAGCTCTGAAGAGTCAAATATCAGGGTTTAGAGTTGACCGTGAGAGTGGTAGTGGCTCTTCAGCATTAGCATCTTCTACAGGCAACCCCGTAGCTGCCTCGTCATTTTTTTCTCCTAGAACCACTCCCGGGGCACAGCGATCTATCTCCTCCCTTATTAAAAAAAAGAAGGAAGAAGCTGATAGGTTGTTGGGCAAAATGTTTCTTTGGAGTGATATTCCTTTCACTATTGCCAAGAACAATCCATTTTATCAGGCTACGATTCATGCTATCGTTGTTGTTGGCCCAAGATACAAAGCCCCTTCATATGATGACTTTAGAGGGCGCATTTTGCAAAATGAGAAAGCTGACTGCACCAAGAGATTGGAGGAGTTAAGGGCATCATGGGAAGTCACAAGATGCACTGTGATGTCAGATGGTTGGACTGATGAAAGGGATAGGACCCTTATTAACTTCTTGGTCAGTTGTCCCAAGGGGACAATGTTTATGAAATCTGTTGATGCATCTGCACATGTCAAAGATGCAAGATTATTATGTGATTTATAGGATGTGTTCATTCTGAAGGTTGGGCCCCAAAATGTTGTCCAAATCATAACGGACAACGCTGCAAACTATGTTTCTGCTGGCAAGATGCTTATGGATAGGCATCCGAGCATATTTTGGACACCTTCTGCTACACATTGCCTTGATTTGATGTTGGAGGACATCGGAAATATTGATTTTGTCAAAGATATTGTAGAATCATCAAAGAGCATCACAAAATTTATATATAATCATGCATTTGTGCTTCATTTGATGAGAACATTCACCAACAACAAGGAGTTGGTGCGGCCTGCTATTACGCGATTTGCCACTAGTTTCATATCTCTTCAATCCCTCTTGAATTCTAAGTGGGATTTGAAGAGAATGTTTCTTTCAGAGGAGTGGCGTGCTTTGACTATCAGCCGCAAATCAGAGAGAGAGGCCATCTGCAGGTTGGTGTCATATCAGGAAAGTGTATGGGCTGGAGTGCAAGAGGTGTGCAACGTTACTGAACCTTTGGTAAATGTTCTTAGATTGGTGGATGGAAAGAAGCCCGCAATGGGCTACTTGTATGAGGCCATAGATAGGGCCAAAGAAGTTGTTCGCAGCTACTATGATGATAAGGGTGATGAGGGGTTTCAGAAACAACTTCTTTTATGGGAAATGATTGATGACCGATGGAGCAACACACGCCATCGTCCCATTCATGCTGCAGGGATCTTCCTGAACCCCAGATTTGCTTACTCATGTAGTTTCCTATTTGATGCTGAGGTCATGGATGGCTTTTTCACTTGTGTTCAGAAGATGGTGCCAAATCCATCAGAACGTGCAGAGATATCCAAAGAAATGGAGGTATATAGAATGGTAGGTGGCACCTTGAGCTTCGACATGGCTGTCCAGGATAGGACTACTAAAATTCCAGGTAAGATTTTCATTATTTTAAAATTTTTCTTATGTTTGTAACTTTATAAGTTTATCTTATTTGTTGTAACTTGTAACTTGTAGATGCATGGTGGAGGAGCTACGGTGGCAGATTACCAACTCCAAAAACTTGCCATTAGAATACTCAGCCAAACATGTAGCTCTTCAAGATGCAAGCGCAACTGGAGTGTATTTGAAAAAATACACACCAAAAGATGCAACAGGTAAAAAACTTAAAATATTCCAACTGATTTTTTGAATTCATTAAAAAAAAATTTTAAATATTTAATTTATTAATTTATGACCCTTATACAGGTTGGAGGCCCAGCGCCTCAATGACATGGTTTACGTCTACTACAATCTTAGATTGTGGGTGAGACAACTTGAGAGGACACCTAATATGGTGGCCATCTCTTTACATGCAATTGACACCACTGCTGAATGGAGGGTTGACGCTGAGAGGCTTGTCATGGAGTCAGCCCCTGATTGGATAGAGCAGGAGGTAGTGGAGGGGGAGGAGGACGAGGAGGAGTAGTAGGAGGAGCAGGAGGAGGTGACACCACCTACCACTGCTACCGGTAGAGGACGTGGTCTGCCTCCTTTAGCTCCTAGTGCTTCAGGTTCCCATTCTGGTGCTTCAGTTTCTACTTCTAGAGCACAACAGAGTCCATTGCCAGTCCCGCCAACTTTCATCTAGAGGGAAAGGCAAAGCTGCTGTATTTTCTCGCAAGAGGGGCAGAGGAAATCAGTAGTAAAGGACCATAGGTTATATGGTGCATTGACATTCCTTTGTATATGACATTATGACTCATGATATGAGATACATTATTATATTTTTTGTTGATATTTTGAGGCTAAGTTGACTCTTGAGACTCAGGACTTAGTATTCAGGACAAGATTCAGTTTTAAACTTTTATGTGTGATGTAGCACTAGACATGATATTACACATCTTATATATTAGTTTTTTTTTCATATTTATGTGTCAATGCATTTATTTTATGCTGTAGATGCTTTAGATATTAAAAAAATTGAAAAAAAATGAATATTTTTGTATGTGCCAATTTTTTCCCGATTTTTACGATTTTTTCTGATTTTTCCCCTCGCCGATTTAATCCCGATCGCAATTTTCAAAACATTGGTACAATCCTCCCCTGTAGAAACTAGCACATCCCTAAATGTGGTTGAACTACCAAGCCTTGAGAGGTAGATATCCTGTGTTGATCGTAAAAGGAAACTGCCATGTTGTCGTTGCAGCTCTCTGGTCATGACCGGCAGTGGGCCAGATCACTCTCTATCAGGCTCCTGCTCATCTCGAAGTGGAGTGATCCACTCATCAACTGAAACCTTGGCCCACCAGTTCGCAGAGACACAACTCTAACAACAGTTGTGATCCATTCGTGCCTCACCACTGATCCCTGTGGGTATAGGCTCCATATATCAAGGGACAAGTTGGTGTATACCCCATGGCCCTGCTCCTGCCTAGTCACATGATGAACCCTGCCATCCCGCCTCCCGATGGTATACCCAAAAACTTCCAGAAGCCTATGTGCCCTCCTGTAGTACAGGTCTATCATCCCTTGTGTCGCATGCCCCTGCAATGCTTCGGAATGCCCTACCAAAGGTGTGTCATACCGATCCCCCATAACCATGCCCTCAAGGAGGGTCCCGGGGGAAAAGAATATGCTACCTCTACAACATACCATGTCATCCCTACGCCTCTGCGTGCCAACACGTGAATAGTTTGTCTGCCCCGAAGGGAAAACTCCTCTCCTGTGCATGATACTTTGGGTCACATCCATCTGCCTCATGTAAGTCTCTCGCACCCTCCTGCTTTTGATGAGGGAATCAAGGGACACAAATTGCTCCCCTGTGACTGTATGCAAGTCCCCATGGATATACTCAAGAGGCGCTCAAAGTTGCATATCTCTATACAACCCATAATGTCATGGCCCAAGGTTGAGTCAGTGTGCACCAACCTGCATCCTATAAACGTCACCATCTTTACTACCACACCTCCATAACCTCGAATGGGTGGGCCTCCCCTCCTGATCCTCTCAGGGAGATCTAACAGGCAAACCTCCCTACGTTCCAGTGGTTGTGTCAGTAAGGTTACGCTGCATGGTGTCCTCTGCACCCGACATATCTTTAGGAAAGCCTAAGGCTAGTGGGAGGTGGAGAAATAGGATGCCCACACATGGATGATTATGTGAGAAAAGGTAAGAAAAGGATGTAATCTAGTCCATGATATCCTCTCTTCTAACCAAAATATAGAGATGTCAATGATTAGGCTCATAAACTTTCGATGGATGGCAATCTTGGGCATATTATTTCCATGATGGTCCTTATCATTTATGTCATATTTTATGGCCTCCACAGGGTTATGATTAGTAGGAAAGGGAGACTGATGAGGTGGAGAAACACACATATGATGCCCATGATGATCAAACTGAAAAGGGGAGATTATAGATTGATCATGATCCTGAGAGGGTGCCCAAGGAGATAAAGTATAATCAATGAGGGGCTCACCCTTGACACTATGCTTGGAAGGTGGAAAGGGCTCACTACCAATTAAGATCATGTGACAGGAGATGAGGGAATCACTTGATGAAAACTCAAGATGATGACCAATAGGCAAGAGGGGAGATGAAGGATTACATACAACCGGTTTTTCTTCCCTAACATCATAATCTAAAGCCTCAAGTGATTTGAGCATAGAATCATACTTGGGAGAGGTGGGAGCATTATCAATTTCCTTAGTATCAAAGATTAGGTTTCTCCTAACAAGAACTTCCAACTGCCCCTCTTTATGCACGAGAAAATAAATATTCCCCTTCCCAAGAGTACCAATGGATATGTCATCATAAATAGTGCTCGAGAGAAAGGGAAAATTAATCTCATCCTCATCCTCCTTGTCGGTGTCGTAAATGGGAGCACAATCAAATTGTGGACCAACAATTTCCCATTTCCCCTTTTATATGCGGAGGTAATCTCCAATGTTATCCGCCAAGGGGATAAGGGGATCACCTTCCTCAAGGTTCTCAAAAGGAGAATCATCAGAAGTAACGTCCTTGAGAAAGGCAAGGTTAGTCTCAAATTCACCTTCCATAGATTTATCCCTCCCAACATGTGTTCTCAAAATCATCCTTTTCCTCATGTGGACCCCAGGAGGACTCGTCTACCTGTTCACTACTTAGATCCTCAATGTCTTAATGATGATCAATGAAGGCTTCCTCTTGGATGCTTAATGCAGGGTATACTTGAAAATGACTAAGAAAGCCATCCATGAACTCTTCAATAGATGAGATACTCTTAGGTTCATGATTATGAAGCCATGAATTATGACCATCGAGAGATCCCATGAACATAACATAAGGACATCTTGCTAAACCACTTTCTCTCTTGAAATATGCATGTTAAATCTTTCTACATGGTCAATTGCAGAGAGTGGATCACCATCAAACATGGGCACCCCATGTACCATTCTTCCTGCAACATGATTAAGGTGCCCAAGGATGTTAGCAATGTCCAAGGCGGGAAATTTATCAAAGAAAGACAACCTATTTAAGATATGCATGGAGAATATGTAGGAGTCACCAGGGTGAATTTAAATATGCCTAGAAAAATGTCTGCTTCACCCTACAAGCATCGGCCTTAAGGTTCAATGAAGAACTAGGGCTTCGTTCTTCCAATGGAATCACCAATAATGATATGTCAGTGTGTCGTAAGGGGGACAAACACCCGTCTCGTGTCCTCGACAACGGCGTCAGAAATGTTACCACTCAAACCGACAAGGGACCTTAAAGGGGTTCCTATGAGGGCAACTACTAGGTCGAGGGCAAGGATGGAGACTTAACCATTGTCACCACAGCTAAGACTCCCTGCTCGTTACGGACTTTCACCGATGGGAGTGTGAAAATTCCGAATTTGGAATGTTGTTGCAATACTGATGATATTTCTTCTATTGTTAAATTTAATTGCAGAAATTATTTGCAGTTTTCTAGGGAAAATATCGAAACACATACATTGCAACCTTCACAAAAGAAATACTGAGGAAGAAAATAAATGCTGAAAACTGGACAAATTCTAGCACACACAAATATTTTGACACAGTTATTTTTGGACAATTGTCCCCGGAAAAATCCAATGTGGGAAAAGCGGTGCAGCAGATGAGGGTTTCTATATTAAGCTTCAGCGGTAATTTAAGTACAATAATTCGAACAACAAAACAGAGGAGAAAAACTGAGAGAAATTTAGTGACAAATTTCTCACTCTTCACAGCAACTTCCTGACCCCGGGATGGACCCTCTGCCCATACGTTGAAGTCTTTGTGTCACCATTTGCGCAGTGACTGCACAGTGCACCTGTGAACTGTGTCTCTCCTCACGTTGTCTCTTCCTGCATCCGTCCTGCATTTTTCAGACCATTGTTGATTCCCTCTCTCTCTGACTTGCAACTCACCCTCTGGATCTATTTTCTCTTGTTGAACTTCAGCCACTGAGAAAATCGATCTGCTTGGGCAACTGAGTAACTGCGCTGGTGTGTTCTCCAAGAGCCCATCGAGTTCCTTCTTATAATCTCTCGTTGAGACATCAACGACCATGATTAGGTCTTAATTGACTAAGATTAACTTGGACTCGATCCATGCCTTTTTCTAGAAGATTCGCACCTGACTTAATTAATACCCTTTAATAAATCATATCTCCTAAGTTTAGACTTCAGGAAATATTAAAAACTGATTAATTATTTTAATTAAGTCACTTCTGGGTGGAATTTCCCCAAACAATTTATGGGTCTTGGAGAATACATGTGCCTTAGCCTCTTTGCAAAATCTCAAGGCTAGAGCACATCTGATGCTACAAAAATCAACACTACCTCTTAGCGAGGAATGTGCTCTAGTACTGTTGCCCTCCCGATAGCAATACTCTGATTCTGCACCATCTCCTGTTGCGTTGAATGTCTAGCTCTACTGCCCATCAACTACTATGCAACTCTGATTCTGCGCTATATTTGTGTTGTTGCTGACCCTGCATACTGTTGCCAACTACTGCATTTGCACTGCAACTCCCATTCATCTGTTTCTCCTGCAATTGAGAATCCCTCTGTTTCTGCTACTGAAACGGATTCTCTACCATACCCGTTTGTTCCCTGAACTAGATGAACTTAGCTCTTCCTAGAGCTTTCGTGAGTACGTCTGCTACCTGATCTCTTGTGGGAACATACTGTAGTTGGACTACCCCACGCTGAACATAGTCTCTGATGAAATGACATATGATATCAATGTGTTTCGACCTATTATGAAATATTGGATTCTCAGAGGGTTTTATGAAACTCTGATTATCACAATAAACATTGGTCGCTCCCATCTTATTTCTGAACAAACTCACTAGAAGTTTCCTAAGCCATATAGCTTCGCACACAGTTGTGTTGGCTGCCATATATTTAGCTTCTGCTGAGCTCAATGCTACTAACTTTTGCATCCTGCTGCACCAAGAGACCATCCCTGATCCAACGCTCAAGCAATACCCGGAGGTACTTTTCCAGTCCATTGAACTACCTGACCAATCTGAATATGTGAATATGCTCAATCTGACGTCATCTCCTCGAGTATATTTCAACCCATATCCGACCGTCCCACGCACATCTCTAAGAATGTGCCTAGTTGTTGCCCAATGTACCCTTTTCCGTTCCACCATGAACTGACTAAGGGTGTTGACAGCGAAACAGATGTTTGGCCTAGTGTTGACCAGATACATGAGTGACCTAATGAGTTGTCTGTACAAGGTGGGGTCGACTTCCTTGTCCCCTGATGCATCTGTCTTCTTCCAATTGATGATTATGGGTGTTTCCATGGGTCGCCAATCCTGCATTCTGAATCTCTTTAGAATATCTGTAGCATATCTCCCTTGTCCAAGGAAGATCTCCCCATTCTTTTGCCATACTTCCACTCCTAGAAAATAATGCATCAACCCCATATCCTTCATGTCGAATTTTGCTTCAAGGTTTCTTTTGCAATCCCTTATGAGCCCTGATGATCTTGTTAAAAACATGTCATCCACATACAAAACCAGAATGAGAGGCTTATTCTCCACCACTAAATAATAGAGATTTAGATCTGCATCACTCTTGATGAATCCCAACTGCTGCAAATAACTGTCAATTTGACCATATCATGCTCTGGGTGCTTGCTTGAGCCCGTATAGGGCTTTCTTCAACCTGCGTATGTGAGTGTGTTTCTCATGAGTCTCAAAGCGTTCAAGCTACTCGATATACACCTCTTCTTCTATCACCTTGTTCAAGAATTTTGTCTTAACGTCCATCTGGTGAATCTCCCATCCCATCTGCGTTGCTAGGGATATAACGAATCTGATAGAGGTATATCTGGCAACTGCGGCGAAGGTCTCCTCATAGTCTATTCCTTCTTTTTGTGCATACCCCTTTTCCACAAATCTAGCCTTGTACTTCTCTACACTGCCATCTACAGCATACTTGATCTTGTAGATCCATCTGGAACCTACCACTGATCTATCCTCTAGTCTAGGCACTACCTCCCAAACATCATTAGTCATGATAGAACTGTATTCTTCTACCATGGCATCCATCCACACCTGATTTTGTGTGGCTTCCTGAAAACTAGAGGGTTCTTCAAATTGAGCTACCAAGGGTTGGTATCTTTCAAGTTGTTTGTGCTGCCTCTTGTCGGTTCTAGGAGCTCCGACAAACTCCTCTGCGTCCCTCAAGGTTTGACGTACTTCCCTACTGGTTCTACCACTGGTGGTGGGAGGCTCAATCAGTTCCTCCTCCTATTCCATCTGCTAAGAACTCCTTGGATCTCCTACTCCTGAGGAGATACTAGTACTGGTAATTGTACTAGATCCCTGTGACTGCCCTCCTGCTTTTCCTACCTGCTATCCCTACTGTTGTTGGATTAATGGAACATCTGTTGACTGATCACCTGCAGGCATCTCTTGATATCTTCTGAAATCTCCGTCTTCCATGAACTTTACATCTCGCCTTACTACAATCTTCCTCCTGCTAGGAATGTAGATCATGTATGCCTTTGAGGTATCGCTATAACCTATGAGGTACCCCTTATTTGTAGTTTGATCCAGCTTACTGCGCTTCTCATTTGGAATGTGGCAATAAGCCACACTCCTGAATATCCTCAAATGACTTACTTTTGGCTTCTTCCCCATGAAGACTGCTTCTGGCGTTTTCTTCCCCAATGCTCTGTGGGGAGTTCTATTTTGAATGTACACCATTGTGTTGTATGCCTCTACCCATAAAAATCTAGGCAAATCCTGATCATAAAAAATAGCCTTCGCAGCACCGACTATTGTTATGTTCTTCCGTTCCGCTACCCCATTCTTTTGTGGATTACATGGAGTTGTCCACTCTCTCTTGATACCCTCCCTACCGTAGAAATCTGCGAAGTCTTTATCCATGTATTCTCCACCATTATCTGAATGCAGTACCTTGATCTTTTTCCCTGTCATGTTTTCTACAAGAATCTTGAACTCTTTGAACCAATCAAAGACCTCATTCTTGGTCTTTAAGAAATAGATCCAGATTTTCCTAGAGTGATCATCAATAAAGGTGATGAAATACTCGCCACCACTAAGAGCTCTGGTGGGCATAGGGCCGCAAATATCTGAGTGTATCAATCCCAACACTCCATCTGCTCTGTTGTCACTTTCCGGAAACGATGCCTTTGCATACTTCCCAAGTACGCAACCTCTACACACATCATCATGCTCTGTGCTGAGAAATGGAACTCCTATTATAGTTTCTCTGAGCATCCTTAGTGCTCGATGGTGTAAATGTCCCATCCTACTGTGCCATAGTTCGTTTAGCTTCTTCCCACTGTTATTGCCACTGCCTATCAGTGCCATAGGAGAATCGATTTACAACCTATATAACCTATTGCTCTAAGCTCCAATCTACCTTTCCTTCTTCCAACTAAGGTGCTTGACAGACACTTTCTTTCCTACGAAGTATACATCATATCCCTTGTCCTATAACTGGGACACTAAAATTAGGTTCATACCTAATCCTGGCACATGCAGTACGTTAGTAGCGTTGGTGTTGGTTCCTGCTTTCGTCTGAAAATCTATGGCGCCTCTCCCTACTGGAGTACATTTTGTTCTATTGCCCATAGTGATCTGGAATTCCATCTGTTCTTCTTGATAGCTAGATCAATATTTTCTAACTCGTGTCATTTGCGTTGAAGCTCCACTATCAATGTACCAAACACCAAATGATGTTGAACCTAAAAAACACGTGAACTCATCTTCCAACCTGGAAGATAATTCTGAGGCTTCCTGACTGTCAATTCTTTCCATGATTTCCTGTGTTATTTCTCCTTTCCTCCCCAACGCTGATTTTGTTGCTGCAAAATACTGCGTTATGGCTGAAGATCTTCTTTGCAAAGCGAAAATGTTGTTGCTCCCTCTACCTCTGACAACCTTTGATCTAGAAATTCTATTCTTTGTCGACTCACTCAGAGAAATGAATTTTCCTCAAAAATTTGTCCTCCTGGCTATTGGACAACGTAGCTTCCTAGGGTTTCGAGCAGCTGCTTACGCAAAGCTTCGAGTCTCCTACTTCCTTTCTGCACTGAGCTCTTCTCCTTCATGCTTGTGCTTTGATACCATGTGAAAATTCCGAATCCGGAATCCTGCTGCAACACTGATGATATTTCTTCTATTGTTAAATTTAATTACACAAATTCTTGGCATTTTTTTACAGCAAATATCTAAACACATACATTGCAACCTTCACAAAATAAATAATGAGGAAGAAAATAAATGCTGAAAACTCGAGAAATTCTAGCACACACATAAATATTTTGACACAGTTATTTTTGAACAATTGTCCCTAGAAAAACCCAATGTGGGAAAATCGGTGCAGCAGATAAGGGTTTCTTTATTAATCTTCAGCAATAATTTAGGTACAAGAATTCGAACAGCAAAATAGAGGAGAAATACTGAGATAAATTTAGTGACAAATTTCTCACTCTTCACGGCAACTTCCTGACACCAGGATGGACCCTCTACCCATATGTTGAAGTCTCTGTGTCACCCTCTACGCAGTGACTGCGCACACCCTCTGCGTAGTGCACCTGTGAACTGTGTCTCTCCTTGTTGTAAAATGTACCTAGGTCGGTCTTCATGTTGACTATGTAATTATGAAAAGAAGACAACAATAAACAGCCTATAAACAGTGGACAAAATGCTGGAGATAAACCTTGTAAAGTCAGCTTGAAAAATGCTGGAAAGGTTGGCTCAAATTATGTCCCAATAGTTCACTTAATAGGTCGGCTAATTATAGGGTCGAATAACTATAAATAGGCTAGAAAACTTCGCATAAATGACAGTGAACAGAACAGAGATATGTCTGAGATTTTCAGTCAATAAGAATTGCAGACTTGTCTAAGGTTGTACAGCAGATAAAAGAATGCGGATCACCTAAGTTTTGCGGACAAGACTGAGGTTGACAGCGTGGAAAAGGGAGCAGCTAGTGCGGATCTATCTAAGGTTATATAACATCTAAAAGGCTGTGGACATAAGGACAAGTTCAGTACAGCTTGAAGTATAACTTACTGAAGGTACGATGATGATGACTGAAGGTTCGATGATGACTGAAGGTACACAATGACTAAAGGTCCGATGATGACTGAAGGTACACAATGACTGAAGGTGCATAAAGAGTACAGTAAGAACATCTCTGATTGTAAAGTATCTAAGGCAAGAACTTGTCAAAACAGCGATCTAAAGGTGGTAGAAAGTGAGGAAGGTAAATCAGAGATTTATCTTCCTAACTACATTTCAAGATGTTCAATTACAAGTGAAAACTATTTTGTCTCTACATTTGACTAGTGCTTTGATAATTGACTTGATGAAAGATTAATTAAGTGAAATAAGAATACATAAGCAAGCTCACAAGTAATTATCACGAAGAGAATTTGAGTTAATCACTAGCCCTACAAATGCTCAACATGGTTTCAGAGCTATGGTGCTAAAGAAGGGCATCTAATCCAAGAGACACTCAAGGATCAGTTTTCAAGAATGGCATTTAAGCAAAGTAAAGGGTGTCAAAGCAACAAGCATCAAATTTTCTGATCACTGAATTCGACTACAATTCAGATACCTTCAAAAAGAATGTATGGTGTCATTCGCTACTGTAGATCTCAGTGCCAATTGGAGCTTAGAACCTGGGCAAAGTTTCGACACCACAGTGAAATATCCTCACTGTTTCAGCACTATAACACACTGAAGTTTCCTAGGTAAAATTCGGATGGGTTAATACAGATCAAATTCCCTGGATTTTCAGAGATCAATTACAGTCCTAAGAACACAGTTCAGAAATTCCAGTCTCGGTGATACATTCTCGGATCACTTACATACAGCTCAAACATCATCTCAGATTCGGTGCAATTGCAGTAATTGAAGCTTTGAACAAAAGTCTCGATGTCTCGATGGTATCTCTATTGTTTTAAGTGCACACATAGTTCGGACAATAGATACAATTCGGTGATATGATGAAGACCACAGTTCGGTGAAAAACCATTCACTCTCAGTGCTATTACAACTCAAGCAATCAAGCTGAAGACTCGTCACTTATCAAGTAAGTATTTTCATTCTATAATCAAATTTGGCTAAATGACTTTGTTTTTGCAGGGAGTTCTATGAGCAGGTTGGGCTACCAAGAATCTTTGCATAAGGAGGATAGTCACAGTGCTCGAAGAAAGTAAAGTCATGGAAAGACTATATAGGTCAAGATTTATTTGAATACATGGAAAGGGATAGAAGGGCTCAAAGGATTCTTATGGAATCAGTCAAAGTCCTCACATCCCTCTGTCTATGAAAAATTGGAGACATCAAGAGAATACATGATAAGCTGAAAGAACTATTCTATGGAATAAATAAGGTTATGTCACTTAGACCGATTTACACAAAATTGGGGTATCAAAGAATGAAGGGATATGAACTGTGCGATCTGGAAAAAAATGATAAGGTGGACAACATAACAAATAGACAAGAAAATTACCTCATTCAACTTGTGATCTCTATGCTAGATGGAAAAAGACAAATCTAGGGCAAAAATGTTGAAGGATAAAAGACTCAAACATTCACAGAAGAAAAAGGAAAGTTTAAGTGAGAGAATTATGGACATTACAAGAAATTTGGTCCTAAAGGGACAATCTCAATAGGAGAAAGAAAAAGAAGATTCAAAGAAAATCTCACAAACTTATGAATAAGAAATTGACTTCTGTTGGTTATGTGATAATGTAGCAACCTGATCTAAGCATGGTAGGAGCTCCCGGTGAATAAGCTCTGGGAAAACCTCTCTAACAAACATTGCTAATGTAAAGTAGTCATCAAGAGCATGGGTCATCATGGAAACATATTTCTGGATGTGATGACATATTGATGAAGCAGGCCAAGGGAATGAAGCTCTTCATTCTTGTGAAATTGCTACAGGATGACTCAAGGGAAAAAGGTATGAGGTATGTATATATTTATATGCTGACATTGGATGTTTTGAAGTCATGTCATGTGGTTGCAGGTAATGGACTTTTGTACTTAGAAGTATGATCTATGGAGGAGTATCTCTCAATGCACAGACAGATGAAATCAACATAATATGCCCTCATGGAATATGAAGTGGTTGTATGTGAACGAGAAACTAGGAAAGTTGTACGTTCCTAGGAATCAAGAATGTGTAGAGAGGAAGAGATCATGAAATGCAACCATGTCAAGAGGTAGTTATCATCCAGAGGCCAATAAGATGTGACTAGGATTTCTCCTGGAAAGATATGTAGACTCTGACAGAAGTCCGATAAAGAAGAAGACCCTTGGAAAAACATATCATTAGGAGATGTGTCAATCTCTATGAAGGATGTCGATGCTTACAGGAAGATGTCATGGTGAAAGATCATCACTGAGGTAACTTTTGTTTTAAAAGGTTCATATGTAAATGTTTATCTGGATGAATTTGTGTAGGGCTGCTAATCATGAGAAAGGATGTATGATCCTGGGAGATGATTCGAAGGAAAGAAGCATGGCACAATATTGGACCGGATAAGGAAGTCTGGTGAATCACTCTGATAGCTGACAAGACTCAGGATGGAAGTGATGAATGAATTGTGCCTATGAAGCTAAAAGATGGAGATTCCTCAATACCGAAATCCATGACATCGAGGACAAGAATTCTTCATGAGCAGCTGGGTGTCTCACCATTGCTGCTGGAGGTCCCTGGTTAAGAGGGAGCCTGATGGTAAGTTTCTTACTTGGAAGAAACTTGGTAATTCCTAAGGATGAGCTTAGGTACATTCTTTGTATAAGAATGAGTACATTCCCCAGTGGAATAGGTCCTCCCTGGGAGGGAGAGATAAACACATCATTCTGGTCTTGGGAAGACAGAATGGAGGATTGGGTAATCATCTGGCATTCGATACTCTTTGAGAATGTGATCAGGTATTCAAGATAAGAGTAGTTGGGGACCGATATTCTTTGAGGGCTAGCTACCAAAGAGAAGAATAATCCAGGAAGGTCATACTTTGGGAACACCCTGGTGGAGTATGTACCTTGGAGAGACAATGACGAAAGTGTCTATAAGTCATGTGTCTCGCCAGCATTGAAGGCCATCGTCTTGTTGAAGAGATGGGGTTGTTAGTCAAGGCCTTGCACTAGTACAATGCTGGTTGAAATGATGCTATACAGATGCGATTACCAATCTGATTTTTCTTATGAGATTCTTTAGTTTGAAAGTGATCATGTAACTATATGAATATCTCCCAAGTTAAGAGGGATTGTTGTAAAATGTAACTAGGTCGGTCTTCATGTTGACTATGTAATTATGAAAAGAAGGAGACAAAGATAAACAGCCTATAAATAGTGGACAAGATGCTGGAGATAAACCTTGTAAAGTCAACTTGAAAAATGCTGGAAAGGTCGGCTCAAATTATTTCCCAACAGTTCACTTAATAGGTCGGCTAATTATAGGGTCGAATAACTATAAATAGGCCAGAAAACTTCGCTTAAATGACAGTGAATAGAACAGAGATATGTCTGAGATTTTCGGTCAATAAGAATTGTAGACTTGTTTAAGGTTGTACAGCAGATAAAAGAATGTGGATCACCTAAGTTTTGCGAACAAGACTGACGTTGACAACGTGGAAAAGGGAGCAGCTAGTGCAAATCTATCTAAGGTTATATAACATCTAAAAGGCTGCAGACATAAGGACAAGTTCAATACAGCTTGAAGTATAACTTACTGGAGGTACGATGATGAGATCAAGTCGTAAAGAATCAATTCTGGAAGGATGCTATGCACGAAGAATATGAGTCCGCAATGAATAATGATGTCTGGGATGTGGTTCCAAGACCGAAGGACAAATCAGTTGTCACCGCAAAATGGCTCTACAAGATCAAGCATGGATATGATGGAAGTGATGAAAAGTTCAAGGCAAGATTTGTTGCCCATGGCTTCTCTCAGAAGGAAGGAATAGACTATGATGACATATTTTCACCTATGGCACGATATACCACCATTCAATCAATCATAGCCCTTGCTGCTACGCAAGGATGGAGTCTTCATCAGATGGATGTCAAGACCGCTTTTCCGCATGGTGCAATAAAAGAAGAGGTGTATGTAGAACAAACCTCCGGGGTTTGAAGTCTAGGATCGGGACACTCATGTCCGCAAAGTTAAAGAAAGCCCTCTATGGGCTGAAGCAAGCACCCGCAGCTTGGTACGAGAGGATAGATAGCTACTTCGATGAAGCTGGGCTTCACTCGAAGTAATGTTGATCCGAACCTTTACTTCAAGGTTGTCCAGGGGAAGCCTCTCATTCTGGTGTTGTATGTGGACGACCTCTTCCTGACAGGTGCTGACCCTCTCATTCATCAATGCAAGAGGGAGGTCGTTGCTGAGTTCGAGATGAAGGACCTAGGACTGATGCACTACTTCCTAGGCCTGGAGGTCTGGTAGAGACCTGGAGACATTTTCCTTCTTAAGGAAAATACATTGTGAAACTTCTGGAAAGATTTGGTATGGTGGACTACAACTCCGTGTCAACACCAATGGAACTCAACTTCAAGAAGTTGAGTGGCAGCGCTGCTGGGCCTGTATTGGCAAATCCCACTGAGTATCGTCAACTCGTAGGGGCCCTGATGTTCTTAGTGAACACCCATCCAGATATATGTTTTGCAGTGAACACTTTCAGTCAACAGATGGTTGAACCTCATCACTTTCACTGGGTTGGTGCCAGGAATCTTCTCAGATACCTTCAGGGCACGATAAACCATGGGCTGAGATACACTGCCGGGAGCGTGACACTCCTTAGATATATTGATGGCAATTGGGCTGGCAGTGTGGTGGATCGTAAGAGCACATAGGGATGCTGCTTCAATCTTGGTTCTGCTTCGATTTAATGCATGAGCAGGAAGCAGAAGTCGGTGGCCTTGAGCACCGCAGAGGCCGAATACATTGCAGCAAGTATGGCCTGTTGTGAAGCAGTTTGGTTGCAAAAGCTCTTTAGTGAGTTGTTTGGACATGTGCTAGATACCACCGTGATACTCTGTGATAACCAGAGTGGGATTTGCTTGACCGAGAATCCTGTGTTCCACGACCGATCCAAGCAGATTGATATCAGGTATCATTTCATCCGGGATATGGTACAACGAGGCGTCGTAAAACTCGATCATATAGGAACTGATGAGCAGGTCACAGATATTCTCAATAAGCCCCTGGGGAAGGTCAAGTTCCTAACCTTCCGTGAGAGACTTGGTATCGTGGAATGACCCTATGATGTGGGTCTTGTTGGACGATGAGGAGGAGCTCTGGGGAGCTTTGGGGACAGCTTCTCGGAGCTATGAGCAACCACAAGGCTAGGCTTGCCAAACCTTGTTGGTGTGCTTGGACCCCACCGTTGTGATTATTGAGTTGGTTCACCTCTCATTGTCTGTGCCCCGTATGCATCCTACCCATTGAGTTCAGGGCTCATGGGAAGTACCTCTCATTTGGCCAATGAGGTGGGAAAAGCTAGAGACTAGTAGCAAAGGCTGATGGACGCATCAGAGATTGCCGTACTCTCTATCTAGGATGGCACGGTCCAACCACTTGATCTGGGATCAAGTCTAGTGAGGTCTCAGACCTCCACCTGACTTCGGGTAAGATGAACCAACTTCGAGTTGGTTGGTGACTCTTTATGAGTCCGATAGAGGTTTTGGACCTCTGGGGTGAATTTGTCAGCCGAGGGATGATGACTTTGTGACTGACCCACTTCTGTTCTGAAATAAAGAGGCCAGCAAAGCAAGTTACGACGGGATGATGCACAATGTTTGATTGCACTGGTGGATGGAGTTCTCCCTAGTTGAGAGGGAGTGTTAAATTTGGACAACTAGGTCCAAACTCCATCTTGTGATGCTCAGATGAAGATACCAATATTTGTATTGGATTCCTCTTTCTGAGAGGTGTAAAATCGATCTAAAATTGATTTTAATCTGATGAGCAGAACATTTATTTTGAATTTATTATTTATAATAAATTTAAGTGCAGGTCGGCCTTAAGGTTTTTACCCCCAGCAAATGTGTCACACACCTCTCATGATTGGTATTTATAGGGTCAACGTTGGAGCATTTTCAACTCATCTCATCACACATCTTCTCCTCTGATTATATACGAGCATTTGAGAAGCAGTTTCATCTCCCACGTGAGAAGAAGGACGAAATCTACTGCAGCAAAAAGGACGAAATTTACTGCAGCAAATTTTCTGCAGTTAGGGTTTCTGGGCAAGTTTGACCAGCGTTAACTTTGGTCAACGAATGGTCTGAATTGGCTTAAATTTTGTGGAGAGTTCGATTTTTGAAGGCCTTACTCATTGGCACAAAAATCGAGGTCAAAAGGTTGACCGAAGTTGGAGCTGCAATGACTTTATTGTTGCTGCCCTACATTGACTTTTCTAGGGTTGACTTTGGGTTGACTGGGTGACTGATTTGAGGATTGTTGTGACACATTATGGGTTGGCCGACCAAGAAGACTTTGTTGGTTGAAGCATCATGCTGACTACCATAACGCACCATCACATTCTCTTGTTTCTGGTTTGTCTTCTATAGATCCACTAGTATGTTCTATCAGCATTTTTACTTAACTGTTTATGTGATTGCTGTTATAAAAGTAAAGTTGCATCAAGCATAGAACATCTACAAAAATTTACAGGGTGGCAGTGTGGTGGATCACAAGAGCACATCTGGATGCTGCTTCACACGTAGATCTGCTTCGGGCAGGAAACTAAAGTCGGTAGCGTTGAGCACCGCTGATGCCAAATACATTATAACATGTATGGCCTGTTGTGAAGTCACTTGGTTGCAAAAGCTCTTCAGTGAGTTGTTCGAGCATGTGCTAGATGCCACCGTTATCCTTGGTGATAACCTGAGGGGGATTCATTTGTCATAGAATCCCGTGTTCCACGAACAATCCAAACATGTTGATCGCTGGTACCACTTCATCCAGAATATGGTACAGCGAGGCACCGTAAGGCTTGATCATATAGGAACTAATGAGCAGGTCGCGGATATTCTCACAATGCCCTTGGGGAAGGTCATGTTCCTAACCTTCCATGAGAATATTGGAATCATGGAACGACCCTATTCTGAGGGTCCTGTTGGACGATGAGCTCTGGGGGCTCTGGGATAGCTTCTCGGAGCTATAAGCACACACGGGGCTAGGCTTGCCGAACCTTGTGGTGCTTCTGCCCCACCGTTATGATGATTGAGTTGGTTCGCCTCTCATTTCTGTGCCCCGTATGCATCCTACCCATTGAGTTCTGGACTCATGGGAAGTACCTCTCATTTGGCCAATGAGGTGGGAAAAGTTAGAGACTAATAGCAAAGACTGATGGACGCATTAGAGATTGTCATACCCTCTATCTAGGATGACACGTGTCCAACCACTTGATATGAGGTTTCGAACCTCCTACTGACTGCGGGACAGATAAACCAACTTCAGGTTGGTATGTAACTCTTTGAGTCCATGTGAGGTTTCGAACCTCCAACTGACTTCGGGTCAAGTAAAACAATTTCGGGTTGGTATGAGACTCTTTGAGAGTCGTATAGAGTTTTCGGACCTCTGGGCTGAATCTGTTAATTGGGAATGATGTCTTTGTGACTGACCCACTTATGTTCTGAAATAAAGAGGCCAGCAAAGCAAGTTACAGCAAGATGACGCACGATGTTTGATTGCACAGGTGGATGGAGTTCTCCCTGGTTGAGAAGGAGTGTTAAAATTGGACAACTAGGTCCAAACTCCATGTTGTGATGCTCAGATGAAGACATCAATATTTTTATTGGGTTCCTCTTTTGGAGAGGTGCAAGATTGATCTAAAGATCATCTTGATTCGATGAGCAAAACATTTATTTTGAATTTATTTTTAATACTTTCAAAATATGTGCAGGTCAGCCTTAAAGTTTTAAACCCCCAACAAATGTGTCACACACCCTCAATGATTGATATAAATAGAGTCAACATTGGAGGACATTTCACTCATCTCTCACACATCATCTCTCCTCTTCTGATTGGTTCGAGCTCCTTGGAGGTAGTTTTCGGTTCACACGTGGAAAAGAAGGACGAAGTGAATTTTGTTGTTGTTGCTGTTGTTGTTGTTGCTGTTGCTGTTGTTGTTGTTGTTGTTGATGTTGTTGTTGTTGTTGTTGCTGCTGGTGCTACTGTTGTTGCTGCTGCTTGCTGTTGTTTTGCGTTGACTTTTCTGGGCAGAATTGACTTTTCTGGGGTTGACTTTGATTTGACCATGTGGCTGTTTTGAGGGTTGTTGTGACACATGCTGGATTGGCTAACCAAGGAGACTTTGCTGGTTGAAGTATCCTGTTGACTGCCATAACGCACCAACACATTTATCTATTTCTGGTTTGTCTTCTGTTGATCTACTAGTATGTTCTATCAGCACTTAACTTGATTGTTTATGTGATTGTTGTAGTGAAAGTAAAGTTGCATCAAGCATAGAACATCTACATAAATTTATAGAAGGTGTCCAAACCTCCGGTGCCATAGTTCACTCTGTCGGATAGTATCACACGTCATTGCTCCCAGTGGACTTCCTCCAACCTGGTAGAGTGTATCAACTTTAAACCCAATCGTGATAGCTTCCTTGAAACTCTTCTTCCAGATACGCACCTTCCCATCAATGAATTCCACATTGAAACCTCTATCTTCCATGGCCGATATAGACACAAGGTTCTTCAAATCAGGTACATATAGTACGTCTTGCAAGCGGAAGACTTGACCTTGAGACAAGTGGAGGGTCACATTCCCTGTCCCTTTCACAGGATATGTGGCATTATCTCTGAGGATAATTTTCAGATTAACATCCTTCTCAACCATGTCAGAAAGTGCTTCCTTGAACCCAGTGATGTGCCTTGAGGCACCACTATCTGTCAACCAAACATCCATAGTGCCGGGTGGAGATGCGGCAGAGACGGAAGATACAAGAATGAATTCATTTATTTTATCATCAACAACATTTGATTCCTAATACTTGGAATTTCTCGACTTTTTGAAAGGTTGCCCATTTCCACCAAAGGAAGCCTTCCTCTTCCCTTTGAACCTGTTGTTCCTTTGATTGCCATTCCTCTGGTTGTTGTTGTTGTCATCATCATAGGGAGAATCCTTCTTGAAAGGGCATTCTCTAGCATAGTGACCTGGCTTGTGACAAGTGTAACATTTGCCTTTCTTTCCTTGGGCCTCTGCTCTTCCTTTGTTCCTCGGACCACCAAAGTTCTTCTTCTTAGCACGAGCAGTGAAGGCAACATTTCCTTCATTTTCATATTCCTTCATCCTTGTCTCTTCTTGTACGTATCTCGATAGTACTTTGTCAAAATTAGGTATGACATTGTTATTGAGAATGGTAGTGTTGAATACATGACATTCAGATGAGAGACCTCCAAGTGCGGTGAGAACCATCTCTCGATCAGCTATTGTCTCCCCAATAGCCAGAAGATTATTCCTGATTTCGGTCAGCTTCAGAAAATATGATTGAACAGACTCATCCCTGCTTTTCTACAGATTCTTCAATTGGTTCTTGAAGAAAAGGACTCTATTCGCATTGTTGGCCTTGAACATGCTGACCAACTTATCATACATCTCCTTGGATGTGCCCAGCTCAGAGATGTAGGCAACCAGACTCTTATGAATTGAGTCCCCAATCATCAGCTTTTCTTTGAATTCCCCCTTCTTGTACTTTGTTTTGATGGTAGCAGATGCAGTAGATGGAGGCTCTTGAATTTTACCATGCACATAGTCCATGACATCTTGGTCTTCCATGTTAAGATCCAATGTCATCTTCCAAGCATGGAAGTCTTCCTTCCCAGTAAATTTGTCATCAACTTTAAAGCCATTGTAGTTCGAGGTACCCATGCTCTTCTTCGGTGATTGCTACAAACTAGGGCTTTGTCTTCACCTCAGCTCTGATACCATGTAAATTTTTGTAGATGTTCTATGCTTGATGCAACCTTACTTTTTATCCCAAATATCAGTTAGCAATCACATAAACAAGAAAGTAAAATGCAGATATAACATACTAGTAGATCGACAGAAGACAAGCCAAAAATATATAAGTGTGTTGGTGCGTTACGACAGTCTACAGGATGCTTTAACCAGCAAAGTCTCAATACGGTCAGCCAACCAGAAGTGTCACACAACCCTCTAGGATAGCCTATCAGTCAACCCCAAAAGTCAACAAGAGTCAACGTTGTCATAGTCAATGGTCAACGCAAACAGTAGCAGCAATAAAGTCAACTCAGCCAAGTCAAAGTCAATGTCTAGCCTCAGTATTTGTGCCAAAAAATGTGGATTGATGAGATTGAAGTTTTGGGAGAGTTTCAAGTCAATTTGACCAAGCGTCGACCAAATTCAACATTGGTCAATTTATGTGTTAGAAACGCTAGACAGTCTGAAACCCTAGATGCTGCTTTTTCCCACGTGTGAGTGAAGAAGAGACTCCAATAGATGATCGAACCAATCATATGAGGAGAGAGGATGTGATGTGATGGATGAGTGAAAATGTCCTCCAACGTTGATCAATTTATATCCATCAATGAGGGTGTGGGACACAACTACTGGAGCTTCAAGCCTACATTTCATTTCAGGCCGACCTGCACATATTTTGAATAAATTCAAAATAAATGTTCTGCTCATCAGATCAAGATGATCTTTAGATCGGTCTTGCACCTCTCCGAAAGAGGAATCCAATAAAAATATTGGCATCTTCATCTGAGCATCACAACATGGAGTTTGGACCTAGTTGTTCAAAATTAACATCTAGTTGCTTCAACAATAGTCTGGTTCTTCCTTTCTGCTACTCCATTCTATTCCCGATTGTATGGAGTTGTCCATTCTCGTTTGATGCCTTCCCTCGCTCAGAATCCGGTGAATTCCTTATCTATGTATTCAACTCCATTCTCTGATCACAATACCTTGATCTGCCTCCCTGTCAGATTCTCCACTAGAGCCTTAAACTCTTTAAATCAACTGAAGACTTCATCCATGGTCTTCAAGAAGTAGATCCAGGTTTTCCTGAAATGGTCATCAATGAAGGTGACGAAATATTCGGCACCACTAAGAGCTCTAGTGGACATTGGCCCACAGATATCTGAGTGTATTAGATCCAACACACCCTTGGCCCTATTGTTGCTTCTCTGATATGTTGCCTTGGCATATTTCCCTAATACGCACCCCTTGCAGATATCATCTTGCTTGGTGCTCAGTTCTGGAACACCTGTGACAGTCTTCTGTT
Organism: Pinus albicaulis; assembly: GCA_034641835.2. Lineage (NCBI taxonomy): Eukaryota > Viridiplantae > Streptophyta > Pinopsida > Pinales > Pinaceae > Pinus > Pinus albicaulis. The sequence continues at coordinate 739,772,562 of CM076572.1, forward strand.
GAGTTATCTCTATTGAGTTCTCAACGCCCCATGATGCAAGTGCCCCATTCTTCTATGCCATAGCTCATTCATATCTGTTTCATTTGTGCTGCCAACTAGTTCCATTGGGGAATCAAGCTGCAGCTTGTACAGCTTGTTGCTTCTTACCCCGATTTGTGCCTCTTTCTTCCAACTGGGGTGCTTGACATAGACTCTATTGCCAATAAAGTAGACGTCATATCCTCGGTTTCGAAGCTATGACACTGAGAGTGGATTCATCCCCAAACCTGGCACATGCAGTATATTAGTGGCCCGGATTCTGATCCTTGCCTTGGTCTGAAAAACTACAGTACTTCTCCCAATGGGAGTGCACTTTGCTTTATTACCCATGGTTATTTTGAAATTCATCTGCTCTTCTTGGTAGTCAGAAAAACAGTCCCGTACTCCCATTATGTGAGTAGAGGCTCCGTTGTCAATATACCAGACATCTGAGGACATAGTGCTTGATACACAAGCAAAATCTTCCTCTAGTCTGGATAACAATACAGATACATCGTGATCCATTTGTTCTATCATGCTGCTTCCCCCTCCAGGAGAACTGCATGAACCCTTTTGCGTTGTTGCTGCAACAATAGATCTTCGTTCACTGATAGATGCCCCCTCTCTATTATTCATCTCTGGCTCTAATACCATGTGAAAATTACAAACGGTTGTAGTGATAGATTTATTTCTCCTACTTGGTATTTCAATAAGTTATCATTCAACAATCTTCCGGCAAATATCGAAATAAATACTACTGCAACATTCACAATTATATATGCAGAGAAATAAACAATAGAGAACATAAGCACAAGAATCAATCACATGTACACAGTTATTTTTGGACAATTGTCCCTAGAAAAAGCCAATGTGGGAAAACTGATGCAGCAGAAGAGGGTTTTATTAATTCTTCAGCAAATGATATCTTTGCAGGGAAAATATTCGACAGATAAATTCTGAACCACCTAAGACTGAATATCCAACTTACTCGGACAATTTTCTGACACGGAGAATAGCTCCTGCAAGCCCCTGCGTCAGTCTGTGCGATTCTCTGCGCAGTCCCAACGCTGGACTACGTGAATCTGTGTGGAGATTGCGTGGGGTCTCTGCGCTGCAACCTCAAGCTACCTCCAATGACCCACTGCTACTCTCCGACCTTGATCTCGATCACCCCTGACCTCCTCCTTCTGCTCCTGCAACTTCTCGCCCTGCAAATCTCCCACTGAGATCGAATTCTACATCAAAATGGATCTCCTTCGGGTACTGAGTGTGTACCCAGCTTGTTTTCCAAGTGACCCTCAAGCCTTCTTTTATAATCTTCCTGTTGGAGAACCAACGGCCCATATTAAAAGATTAATCAATGGCTAAGATTAAATCTTGACTAGATCCGTGTTTTCTAGAAGATTCACACTCTGACTTATTAATACCCTTTAATTATTTCATTTCCCTAAGTTTGGATTTAGGGTCTCCATTAAAATAATTAATTATTTTAATAAGTCTTGAACCGAGTGGAATTTCCACAAACTGTTTCTGGGTTCTTTGGAATGTTGTTGTCCAAGCCTCCCTGCAAAGTTTGAGACTCAGAACACTTTCGGATGCTAAAAAAATCAACACTTACAATGTTAGAGAGTATATCCAACCAGATAGAAATAGCCCAAATCCATACATCAAATTCATCCATCATCCAAATGTGATGGACAAGGAGGTGGCCCCTTGTTCTCCAAGTAGTAGACCAGTACTGCTCCCAA